>VXBT01009933.1:1457763-1749927 GCA_013400235.1 Oriolus oriolus | reverse complement strand
TTTTTTTGGGGGGGGGGGGGCACTTAGGCCTTGCCTCTTATCCTCTGAATGGCCATAATCAAGGATCATGCAAGTTGAGCATGTTCTTCTTTTCTTTGTGTGTCTGCCACTTCACCTCGAAGACTTCTTAGGTTGCCATTATCAAGTTTTCTTTTTGTGATGCTCAGTTTTTTGTGTTTGGTTTTTCTTTTTCCTTTTTTTATTTTAACACGACTATACATCCCCCTTCAAGCCCAGCTATTCCTTCCATTCAGCCTTGAAACAGAATTTAAAAGTTTAAAGCAAATATGGTGGATGCTTCTGTCTAAACAGTGGATGAGGGAACAAGTAATATGTTGTAGAAATTATTCATATTGCATAATATGCTTGTAGGTTTGCAGTTCATATGGTGATGAATATAGTAAAAGAACCTCTACAGAGAAGAAACTAGTAAAAAGGTTTTTAGATGTGGCTTATCTTGCCTAGCAGTAATTGGAAAAGGTTAGGGATGTGTCTTTGAAAGACAAATTAAGATAGTAGACATTTTTCATTGTCACTTTACTGATGGGCATGTTCAGAGCATATATGCATACTTTATACAATGAGAAAACAATACATGTAACAATTGGATTGTGTAGAAATCAATAAACCATGATGTTTATGCCTTACTGTGAATTATTTAGTCCTGAATTTACTAGTTGTCATGTGCATTAAATTAAGGCAGTTCACAAATGTAGGGGTTTTTTTGCCTGTGTTAATTTGTTCCGGTCCCACAGTGGGGAAAATAGTGCTATCACTCTTCAATATTGCTTTCACAAATCAGCTTCCTGTCTCTGAGTTTAAGAAAGAATTTGCAAGTTTAAGGTGGGAATTCTGAGCCTGTACAATAATTTCTGTGATGATTCCAGGTGATTTAAAGATCTGTTAGAAATAGATATGCTGTGGGTTCCCACAGGTGAGCTCCAGGTGGGCTGCTGCATCCCATGGGGTGCAGGTTCTGTGGAAGCCATAACCTTTCAGTGCACTCTGAAAGTCTACCTTGTGGACAGACTTAAACTAGAAAATATCAGATGCTCCTGTTACGTTGTTCTAAAACTAATCTCTTGGACACTTTACATTAGTCTCTCAGTACACACATATGCCAATGTGTGTTTTATCCAGTTCAAGAGCAGTCATCCTGTACTTGTAATTCTGTGTAAGGTGCTCAGGTATGATGGGCAGGCTTCTTTCTGCCTGTCTAGACCATTACACATGCTAGGAAACAAATGTGCAACAGTTGTAGTAAAGAACAAGTGCAAAAAAAAAAAACCCTGTAGTATTTACAATCTGGTTTTTTCAGTCTTGAATTGCAAAAAATCTGCCTTTAAATTTCCTACTGTTATTCTCACCATCCTTCTTTCTGTGTTTCATGCTGTGCCTTACTCTCTCTGATGTGGTCTTGTAGTGGGGGTTAGCACTGACAGCTCACAAAGAAACTCTTTTGTCTCTGGTGCTAAAGGTCTGTTTTTTGGACCAGGGTTTGCTGAGTTATTTTCTGCACAAAACAATTGCTGGTATGAAAAAATGGGGTACTGGAAGCACTGCAGCTTCTGTAATAGAAGTTCCTCTCAGTGAACATGATTGCATTTAAAAAATGTGAAAGTCATTGTATATACTTTTTGTTGTTTGAAAATTTAATAATTCAATCAATCTCTCTGAATTTAGCAACATTAGGAGTAGTCTCCTTTATGATGAATAAGATCATAAAGGAGGATATGGGCCTTGGCACAATAAGAGGCCTTAATACTGAGGTCTGAGCATCCTTGCAAACAGGCAGCATTGGGAAGCAGAGCTCTAATATAGTGTCCAGCCTATAATATTTTAATTTATGCTAGTAAATTGTGACTTTCCATCCTTGGTAAAGCAAGTGTCTAGCTATTTAGCAAGGGACAAAGCATAATGCCATCATTGGAGAGATGTATTGTCAACTTGGACAGGTGATATTTAAGGAGCCTGAAGAGAGAAATGACCTGGCAGTGTAACAAGACATATCACAAGTGACTGTCTCAGAAAGAATGAGAACAAGACAGACAATTTCCATTACTTCTCAGTGTTAAGGTACTACCATTATCCCCTAAACAACCACACGCTCCAAGCAATAATCATGCCCTGTCTTCTTCTGTACTAATATGAAAGTGGAATTCAATCTCTTTGACACATATTGCTTCAGCTTGTCTTGTCAAGTTGTTTCTCTGCTGGAGCTCAGCTGATGTATAGTGAATGGGCTATGTATACTGTCTGAAATGGGGAAATAGTTATCCAGTTTCCTTTGATGCTGGTTGCAGAGGTGCTGAGGATATGCTAGAAGAGAGAGGCTTTGTTTCTTGTAGCCTGTAAGTTATTGCCAGTTAGGAAATCAGTGAGAACACAAGCAGTTCTTCAAACTGTTTCCTCTTTTGCAGTCCCTTTCCAGTCTGATCCGAGTGCCCTGTTAGCTGTGTACTAATTCCCATAATACCTTGGAGAGAGGCAATCGTTCTTTTTCCGCTGTCTTCCCAGGAGCGTGGAACTCCAGCACACACTGGGTTTTATGGCAGGATTTTGTGCTTCTTTTTCTTTGTTTGTTTTTTCTCAGTGGAAACATGTATTTGCAGTAGCAGACAGAGTCTCTATATCTTTTGTATCAGTCAGGTCCTGCCTGTCAATGACAATATCCACTGTCATTATGGTATTCTGCACATTGGTGAAATATATTTTATAGTAAACTTGTTTTAATTCTGAATGGATAAATACTATGTTGCAACTGTTAGATTCTTATAAGGAGAAATTTAGTGATTATGTATAAAAATGAGGGAAATAAAGAACATCCTCCATTAACAGTCAGTATCATCCTGGAATCTGCTGGTTTTTCTTAACCTGTGGTGTAGTGGACAACCCATAATTCCATATTTGAAATATTTGAAAATTTAAAATACTTGATCTGTGTCAGATAAAAGAAAATTTTAAATACTCAATATCTTATGCATATTCAGAATAACTTTTCTAATAACCCAATATCTATTTAGTATGCCTCTGTTTCTGTTTTTCTAATTTTAAAGCAATCATGTAAGTTTTTTCTTAGCTGACTATATCAGTACGGAAAAGGGATAAAATTCCCTACTATATTCTGGATCATATGGTAGGTTGTTAAACTCATATTCTGACAAACATGAGTAGCTTACAGGCCAGGCAGACCTTTCAGGATGTTCTCTGATGAATGCCTGGTGGACCATGTGTTTCTATGTACAAAATACATGTGAGGGCTCGTGTGCCAGTGCTGCAGCACTTACTTGTGCCTACAGCTGTCAGTAAGGCGTGCTCTTTGTTATGCCTTTTGCATCTAGTTTGATTATTTAAAAGCTGTGTGCAAGGAGTACAGGAAAAATATATACGTAGTTGTATTTATTGCTTTTTTTTAGCCTGTGCCACCTACATTAGTTGACGTTGTATTTTTAGGTATAGATTTTTCCATCTTGCCTCAAGGATAATAATAATATAATGCATATGCATAAGAAAATGGAATGAAGGTTGTTACTGATATCTCAAAGGTGGCATTTCTTAACTTTTAAATACTTTATTTTGCTCTTTTACTGCAATATAGCTTTTCTGCATATAATTTGCTATAAACAGCTGCAGTAGAGATGAAGATCCTTCAAGTTCTTTCACTTGAAAGTTTCTCCTGGCAGTTAGAGAAAAAGAAAATTAATAAAAAATGTGTTTTGACATTTAAAAGAGAATTATTTCCCTTAAAATGCATAAAAGATGCAAACTCTTAAATTGCTTGAGTTAGCACATTTTAGAGCATTACTCTGACGTTTCTTAAACCTGCAGGTGTAGCAGGTTTCTCTGTAGCAAGGTTCACCTTTGTTTCACAAGCTAAATTGCAATAGAAGAAATAGCCTTTCAGCTCTTGAGAAGGCTACAGAATTTTGTTTGTCATCTAATGTGTTTCCTCTTCCATTTAAGATCTTGGATGTAAAGCCAGACATGACCAAGTTTGTTTCCCTGGTACTTCTTACCTTTTGGGCTTGCATAGTCAGTGTCCATTTCATTGATCCCTACATCTTTTGTTGTTGTTTTTGTGGTGTTCATAGAGCACCTCTAAATCAATTTCATTCTAGCATTCTGTAATTTCTGGATTTGTGTTTGTGGTACTGCTGTGTGCGTGCCAAGAGTTAACTGATTGCATCCTCTCTGTGTGCTGGCCCTCAGGCCTTTTGTTTTTCTGAAGGATTCTTCTGCTCCCTTGACAGTTACACAGTGACAGAGAAAATCCCAGAAGTGGTGAAGCCAGCATTTGCTTACCAAAGCCCCTCCACCCCATCCCCTACTACAGAGAATCAGCTAAAGTCCTTATGCAAGAGGACAGCATTTCCTATTTTAAAATA
Source organism: Oriolus oriolus (assembly GCA_013400235.1). Taxonomy (NCBI): domain Eukaryota; kingdom Metazoa; phylum Chordata; class Aves; order Passeriformes; family Corvidae; genus Oriolus; species Oriolus oriolus. Next base: position 1,745,542 of record VXBT01009933.1, on the reverse strand, counting down.
AAAAGCAGGGGAGAGCAAGAGAGGTCTTGAAACACTCTCTGCTATCTTAGATTTTCTTAGGAATGAAGTGGTTGATAAACTTTACCATCACAATAGCTACTGACGCTCTCCTCTCCCAGCTGCCTCTAGGCCATGCTCACGTTGCCTGGAAGGTGATGCACTCTGTTTCTTCCTCCATGAGGCTGCTAACCTGCAGAGGCGGTTCCTGGCTTCCTGTGTCCTCCAGAATGCATAGCGTACATTCTCCTATGGGTTTAAGGGATCAGAGGAGATGGAAATGGTAAGACACCCATTTAGCAGTTTAGATCTATTGCACTGTAAAAGAAAAGGGGAAGAGATCGAGGCACTGCAGGACATGAGGACCAACCTGTCCCTTGCAAATTCCTGCTGCTCTTCTGCTGTTGGAAGTCCAGCATGCACCACTGTATTTGAGTGGCAGAAATAGGCAAGGGACTCATCCTTGAAGGCTGGGGTCAGGGAACATCATGGGACCATGAGGGATGGTGTGTTTTCTAATCTACCTTTTGTAGGGAAATTATTCAAGGCATAGATGGAAGAACCAATGTCAACAGTTCCTGAAAGAGTCATGGTGAAATACATGCTTCAAAATCAGTCTGTCTTGCTTGCTTTACAAAGGAAAAAAGAAAAAAGAAAGAAAAAAGAGAAAAGAAAAAAAAAAAAAAAGGCAGACCAATATTCTCTGTTGTGTTCAAGGACAGAAAAAGATCTAGCTTGTTTGGACTGCAGCACTGAATTGAAACCTTGCAGTCCCCGATTGCTTCCAGAAATTGCTTGTGAATGTCCATCACCATTCATAGGTGTTGCTGGCAATATTTTCTGAAAAAGTATTTGGAAGAAATAGAGAAGCCTTTGTTTTGAGATATAAAACTGTGTATATGCACCTAAACACATAGATGTGTTGAAATATATATCAATTTCAAGAAAAATATTCTGAGAGCTTTGTAAAAAAAAATGGTTTCAACATACTGAAACATTTATCTGCAAATTATTGTAATGTCTTTAATAACTAGGCAGATGGTTAGAAGTATTTTTCTCTCCCCCAGTGTATTACAATAGATATGAAGGAGAAAAAAATCCATACCTGTTGTACTTTCTGAATTTGAAAAAATGGACAAAACTGTATGTTCCTGCCAGCTATCATTTGCAAAGAAGCAGCCACTTATTTTCAGTACATTCTTCTACATTGTCATCATAGTAGTGTTTTAGTCTCAATCAGTCATGTGAGAGGGGTACATAAATGATACCAGCTACCTGGATGTCTACAGCAACCTGAATTCACCTTACTATTTGGAACTCCCTGCATTGTAAGGACGGGTTATGGTGAGAGAAAGCACTACCTAATCTTAACAGCTGTATCAAGGAATTAAATTAGGGGTAAAGAGAAAATAATGATTTAAAAAGCGATATAAATTATAAATAAATGCAGTTTGAAAGTTGGAAAAAAAGTATAGGCATCTGAGAAGTAAAAAGATTTGTTTTGCCAGTTGAAGATGGTGAGGGAAGAAACCTATTATGGATTTTTTGTTGTTGTTAGTTTTGGGTTTTGGGTTTTTTTTAAGATATTGTTAAAGTTAGAAACATAGAAGAATTGTTAGAGATGGAAATTGTACTTGCAGCATGAATGTCTGAGTATCCCAGCCACTGATACTGAAGAGGTTGGGCTTCCTTGTGTGATGCATGCAGGGTAGTAATCTTGTCTGTCAAGACTGCTGCTAATCTCTGCTGGGGCCGAGAGTGACTGCTCTTTCTTCTCCCTCCAGCCCCCTTGGTGCATAATTTGCCTCTTAGGTGTTCTACTTTTAACCCTTCCTGAAAGTATCGGTCACTGGTTTTGTGTTTTCATCTGGCATCATTGGGACTGGACCAGTCTTTGGATCTGTGGTCAAAAGATCAAACTGTTCTTAAGTGTAGACTCAAGTATTCCATCAGAAGTATATCTGGCAGCTCATGAATGCTTACTGAAATACACCTGTTTCTCTCAGGAGCAGAGAAATATATATGGGTCGAGGCAGGATAGCAGAGTTTTTCAGTTGTTGCTATTGCAAGTGATTTCACTTTCCCAAGTACATGTTTAATGATGTTTCCCTTGCGAGCAGCGTTTAGTGATCTCAAAACCAAGCTCCCACTGAGGCATGGCCAATGAAACCCGACCTTGAAATGATAATGCAAGTTGTGCCGAAAATTAATTGCTGATAGCATTCTCTCTGCTGTTTGATTTTTAATGAATAAAGAGTTGCTGCATATTTTTAAAGTTTTTATAGATGGGATGCAAATTTCCCCTTTTAATTTTTTTTTTTAATTTCAAATTGATAGCTCAGTTTCTCTTGGTGCGGTTTATTGAAGGTATCTTTTAACAACTATTTTGATTTTTAATGTTCCATTATAGAATATAAAGGAAATACAATGGTTTAATGGAATTTAGAAGCTTAATTCATTGGTTTAATATTATACTTGCAAAGCACATAATTTAATTTAACGGTGTTAGAAAAAACTGTGTAAGTCTAATTTATGTTGACAAAAGCAATACAAAAGTATTTTGCAATAAGCAAGGCACTAATACAGTGCACAAGAAATCGATTTCATATTACACATTTGTATAATTAAGTAAAGTGCTAACTTCGAGGTATTTCTTATGGCAGCCCATAAGGCTGCATTTTCTTACACTCTTGCAGTTACTGTTTAAGTCGAAAAGCTCATTTAATTTAAAAATGTTTGCTACCAAGCATGCCAATATAATTGACACTAAAAGAATTTAGCTTTACATATTTTATTATTGAGTAGAAGTAATTCTGTATAGACTTTGTTTCCTTGTTGCTGTAATTTTAATTACAATATTGTGAATATCCTACATTTGAAACATTACTCAACTTCAGCTGGTCCACAGTGAAAGGATGTAAGATAAAACCATCTGCACTGTTTCACCATACCCTCCTCTTAAGTGTTTATGTTACCACTCAGCCTTTTCTTCATACTCAGCTGTCCTTTTTCTTGTAATAGTAGTTTTATTCATTTCATAAGTTTAGCTTTGAGATTTAGAAGTAAGTTATGGAAGCATGTCTTTAGGAAGGTCTTTTCTTCAGCTTCCAGTCATTTGTCTCTTTTTTTTTTTCTGGAAGATATAAGTTGAGGTATTTTGTGATGGATGGATGGATTGGTGGATTTTGGAGGGAAATTGTATTTTAAATTTTGTCCAGAAAATATAAAACATGGCAGAGGATGCAAGGGGACTTTCCTAGTTTTCTTCCTTTCAACCATTTTCCCTAGTGCTGATGGCAATGAATTGGATATGCTTTACCACTTCACTTGTTTTTTCTCATCAACTCTCCAACCCCTGGGTATTCACTTTCCACCTTTCTGTTGTATCAGGATTTCAATTTCCAGTTAAGTATCAGATACTGGATCTGGAAATATAATACGTCTATGGATGTGAACTACTGCAAATCAAAGGAAGGCTGTAGTTTTGTCCTGTGAGCATCAGTGTCTGCTTTTATTCCTCTTGTAGTCACTCCTCTGTAACACTAATCCCAAACTGCCTTAGTTTACCTATAATACCTATAATCTTACAAGTTTGGTTTTTTTGGTTTTATACGGGTTTGGGGTTTTTTTGTTTTATGTGGTTTTTGCCCTCTGATGACAAGGCAGAAAAAACCAAACTGTTGGAAGAAGATGGGAAGTCAACACTTTCTTTTCTTGTTCATGAATTCTTGAAAGAAACAAAGAAATTACCATATCCAAAATAAAACAGTGAACAGTGATCTACTGTTTCAGTTTATTATGGAGTGTTGTTAAGTTGTGCCTGATTTTTAAAGGATGTGTTCAGCACTTCTTGAAATTAAAGAGAAGGGGCTTCACAAGTCACAAGTTTCTGAGCTTTTGGCAGGTTTTTTAAAAATTTTTATTCTTTGCTTTAAGCATTGGTAGAATGAAACCACATGCTCACATTAAAATCTGACACAAGCCTGTTAGGCGCTTTATGCTCTGCAGTGGCCGCAGAATTATTGGTGTAACCAAAGCTCTAGCTAACTGGGATGACCTCAGTGCATAAGAGTGCCATCGGGTATGACCCACTGGTATTTATAAATAAAGTTTAAACACATTCTCATTTTATTTGGACTAGCTAGAAAACTCAGTATTTGGAGAATATTGCATTCCTTAGGTAGAAGGTTCAGCTGATGCTTTGAGTTTATTACTTAGTATTGAAAAATGTTCAGCAGTTCAGCTTTCAGCATGCAAACCTGAGGTCAGGAAATTGCATACATTCTCAAAACATAGAGTCTGCACCACCAGCATTATTCTAGAATGCTATTATCCTGTTTTCTGTTAGAAAGAAGGTACTCTGTAATGGTATGAATTTTACTTCTGCCTCGTTTCCATATAAACACTATGAAAAAGTTTTCTTCTGAAAAAGCATTGGCTGTGTTGCTTATAATTGTAAAATCTTTGTGTCAAGTTGATGAGCTCCAAAAAGCTATTTTTGCCTTTCTAAATAGCTCAGTTCAGGTAGTTGAAAGAAAATCATAGATAGGTAGTTTGTTTTTTCTGAATTTCCTATAGCTACAGTGCAATTCCCACAGAAAATAAGAACTGAAACAAGAATATAGAATGACATTAAAGTTCAGTTATCTCAAGAAACTAACAATACAGATTGATTGAAAGAGAACAGATTGAATTACTATAAATGTGATATAGCTAATAAATGAATGCAATCATTTCCCATGTAAGAAATCTACCTTTTGAAAGACTAGGTTTGCTCACTCTACTGAAAAGTGAAAATAGCCAAAATTAAATAACATCTTTGATTCATACTCCTTTTTTTGTCCAAAATGAAAAAAAAATGTTATTATCAAGAATCATAAAAATAAATTAGTTGGAATAATCATCTTGCAAGGTATTACCACTGTGTAAGAAGTAATGATAATATTTGATGCCCTAGAATGAGCTGGAAATCAGCAATAAAGTACTGCATGATATTATTGTACCGATATATCTGATGTCTGAAAATTTAAATACTCTAATATTCTGAGTTTTCCAATCAACAGTATTTTCTTTTTATTTTCTCCATTTCCAATCCCAAAGAGCTAGAGCGTTTGCAAAGCTTTATGGCAGCAGAGTAATCTATGTCACGTAAAATGGTCCCTGAGTTTTGTAATGCAAGAAGCAATGTGGGATTTGTCACACAAGTGCTTGAGAAAGACTAACTCAGAAGAACAAGAAAATAAAATCATTCTAGGCCTCCAGTGTGATGATTTTTTTCCCCCCAGAAATCTGAATGTATATCAATTGTATGGACATAATTAGAATTATCTGTCTTAAGACTTCAGAAAATACCATTGCATTCCTGTACATGTTTTTATTGCAGAATATCATTCCAAGTACTGGCAAGTTCCTTCCTCAAAACCAAACCAGGTTTTGCATTACTTAGCTTCCTGCCAATAATTCTACCTAATTTTGTTGGTATGGGCTGGCTGCAAACATTGCTTTACATATAGATGGCTTGAGGCACTATTGTCCTTTGTCTTCTTATTGCATCTCTCCTGGATGTTACCACCTTGCCTTCCCTTTTCACACCATGGAGAGTGAAAAAGATGACGCAAGGCCCCTCTGCCTACTGCCAGACAAAGCCAGCTGTGCATATTACTGTGAGTCCCCCTAGTTGCCAATTTAATTGGAACTGCTTGACTTTTTCACTGTAGAAAATATGCTGGTGGAGATTTTGGGGGAGAGAAGTGCTGGCAGACAGGCATTAATTAACTAACTGCTGCACTGCTAATGCTTTCAGGGCAGGACCAGGATTTTGATTATCTCTCTGTCCTTTCTTTGGACGTATATCTGCAAAAGTATATTCTGCCCAGATCATGAAATGTGAATATTTTAAGATGCCTTTGATGAAACTGTCTAGAGAGAGTGGCATAGGCCAGCTGGCACAATCACTAAAACTGGAATTATAAATCAAGCTACCTGTTTCCAGTTTCATGCTGAATCCCTCAGTAAAGATAGTGATACTAGTGTTAATATAAGGCAGTAGGTCAAACTCTTTCAAAACAATGAACTACTGTGTTGGGGTTTTGATGTGTTATGGTGAGGTCTCCTACCTTCAGGTAACTGCTCAGTCATCCCAAGGGAGCTGGCATCTTGACATGCACTGCAAACCCCAGAAAACTGACTGAGTAAAGAAATGCCATGTTTGTGTAACGTGTAATCTGATGTGTAAGTTGTAGACATCAGGCTCATATCAACCCATCTGATTTAGTCTGTAAACCAGCAACTGACCCCAAAGTGTTCAAAGTTAATTATTGTCTGTAATTATTTTACTGCTAGTTTAAAAATAATGAATGTACAGTGCTTAGAAACAATCAACTATGTAATACTGAGCTTTATTACTTTCATTTTCTAGCATGTAAGGAATTATTTGCTTTTTCTTGAGTTGAATTATGCTGTACCATAAAGAACTGTAACAGTACTAATTTGCTTGAAATGTGGTTGAATTTATCGCAGGCAGCACAAGCTTGCACGCAGGTTTTTTTTCCTGCCTGATTTCACAAATAGAAAATAAAATAAAAATTAATTTTCCCCTCTGATCTTGCAGTCTCCACCTCCCCAACCAATACAAGTACATTCAGAAGACACATCAGTAATACAACTTTAAAGTATTTTGTTCTTAAAAACACTATACCAAAAATGTGAGGCTGTGTGTATGCCTTGCAGGGTTTATTTTATTTAACTATAAGTGAAACCAAACAAGCATTTTTTGAGTGGGTGTCATATGAAAAAAGAATGTTGATGAAAGCCGGTGTCCTCAGTGTCTATCTGAGCTGTCTGTGACAGCTACTGTTGTTTAACCATCTAACTTACTTCCCCTTCTCACTGTAGAAATTAACCTTATAAGCCCAAAGTCTTTAGAAGTTAATGGCCTGTTATACAAGTCTACTCATGGTCATGGGATATTAAGTTATTAAATGTATTTTGCTATGTAACTAAACCTCGAGTGGTTCTCATAAATAATCACTTAATTTGTTAGTTTAAATTGAGTGCATCTATTTTTCTGCCTCTGTAGTCCTTGTTATGTTAGGAGCGGTATTAAAATGTGAGTCTGGTAAACATCATCATAAATCTCTTGCCTACCCTGAGACAGTAAAAGAAGTGCTGCTCATCAGGTTTTTTTTTTCCCTTGAAAATAGAAATTTCAAAATTAACAGATTAAGGAAGACAAATTCAGTGTCAGTATGTTCTGTCAAGACCCTTACATGTCCCTGACAAGCCTTGCTGAATTTCATTTTACATTTTGAAATTTTCCAAGAGTTAAATTTGAATTGAAGATAATGTTACTGACAAGAGGAAAATAGAAGCAATTGCTTTGCACTAAACAAGTTTGAATGGTTGTTAATGTGAATGACTTTCAGGCAGCAAATGTCAGAGAACAGTAGATTACTTTCTTTACCTCAGGCATTTTAAACCATCTCCTGTGGTAGGCCTGACATAATTTTTTTTTCTTTCTCTTGAACATGGGAAGCAAAGTAATTGGAGTCTGGTAATTTCAGCCCATGGCTGATGAAGATAAATCATAACGAGCTACTGGAATGCACACTGACAGTCCACATAGGGCTACAAGAACGTGAACTCTCCCTAATGCAATATTCAAATTTTGCTTCCTTCTGATTCATATTCTAGAAGGCACCTGAAATTGTTAATTATGAGGACAACCTCCATTTGTTATTCTGCAGAAATTTTATGCCAGAAACCAATTGCTTCAAAACAATTTCACTCGGTCCAGCACTTGGGCACCTGAGCACCACACCTCTTGCTTGCCCTGCCGGGGCAGGTGCACAGGATCCTCTCGTTTGTCTGTGGGGAACGAGAGCTCATTGTCTTGCTTTCCAGTGAAGTTGCTCTCCATCTGAAATGCAATTGCTCCTCATGGCAAATGGTCACATAGTTGCTTCCACGCATTTGTTTCCATTAAGGTATGGCTGACTGGCTGCAGAAACTCATCCCGCGTGGTGCAGCTGATGAACAGCCCTACTGCCACACCAGGCTTCATCTGGATTCACCTGGTCACTTGGGGTTAATCCTTGTCCCAAGGGAAGGAATGCAAAACTGACCATGGGACAGGAAAGTAATGATGCAATTTTAGGTTGGGTTATACTTCCAAGGATTTGCACACATTGTGACTTTGCACCTTTTCAACCCTTCCTAGCTGACAGTCTGCTCCTATCCTTGATCCTCGTGACTAATCGGGGCAGTCTTCAGTAACAGGGCCATCCACCCATATGTAATGGTTCTAGGTCTATCCTTGCCTGGTAAGGAAAAGTAGATACATCCCAAATATTTTATCATAAAAACTCTCCCTCCTGTTGTTTCAGCAGACACGTGTAGCAGTGCCACATCACAGGGGAGACCTGTGGGAATGTAATTTTCTCTATGGCTACTTCATCTCTTGTCCTCGACTGTAAGCAGTGGCGTCGTTTGCATCCCACAGCAAATTACCCAGTAGGCAGATTGACTTATTTCTGTGGTCTCAATTGCGCTCGTGGTAATGCCTGATGAAATTGTTTATGCAAATAGTGTATTAACTGGAAGACACAGTGCGGTATTGATCAAAGCTGTTTTCTTGTTTTGATGCAATTCATCCAGTAGTTTCTGCTGAGGAGAAATATTGGGAGCTTAAATATTTCATTTCAGTGGTTTCAAAATGAAATGGCTCCTCTTCTTTGATTTTGACACAATGTTTTGTTTTCAAATTGAGCTTAGCTGGTTTGTAGAAAGGATAAAAACTACCTGGCAACAATTATATTGAGACATCTAGAGAAAAAGTTTTACTTCAGTTTTACTAAACTAATTTTTCCTTTTCCATTTTTCCTTCCCATCTTCTTTCTTTTTCTTCTTTTTTCTTATTATTTTTGTTTTGAACTGAAAATACCTTACAGGTCTGTATGTAAGCATTCCTCGGGGTCATACAAAGAATTGTTTCATTTTATATTTCAGTACCTTGTTTTCTTCCCTTGTGATTCACAGTCAGCGAGCAGTTTACTGCCACTGATAATTTTCAGGGGACCTGAAAATACAGAGGAGGAGAATGAGCACTTTTCTCTGGGCACACTTCTCTCATTCTGGACCCACTCCTCCACGTTTCTGATTGAACATGTCACCTGACACTTGCTATCAAAAGCCCTACATAGATCAAATGCAGATATTTTTATGAATAAGGGCTTTTTGGGTTTTTTTGAAAGGAAATGGAGAAATCACCTATGGTATTTTGAAAAAAAATCTAATGGAACGCTACGCAAGTCTGTTGGCTTCCACGTCAGATTCAACATTTTGCTTGTGCCTGAATAATTTTGCCATGAGCTCTGTGAGGTTTATTTTCCTGGGAAACCTTGCCAGTGCAGAACAGCTCTTCCAGTTAGCTGGTCCCTCTCCAACACTTTTTTTGTGGCTGGGAAGTTGAGATTTGGCCTTGAACTCTTGAGCTTGCCTACGGAGTCACACGATGTTTGCCTCTGCTGTTGCCATGTGCTCTAGGGCACTCCTTGTACCTATATGAGACTGAATTTCGAGGCTTGTGGTAGGAAAAGAAAGATCTTGGGGCAGCAGGAATGGGAAATTTTGGGGATTCTATATCTTAAAAGGTTTTTCAGCACCAGAGGCCCTGTTCGCAGAGGAAAGGTGAATACAGACTGAGGGATTCAGCTTACGCATTTAAAATGTTACTCAACCAACTCATTTTCCTCATTGTTCCATGTTTGTAAGCCTTACTGCAGTCTCAGACATTGCATGCAGGCCAGCTCAGTGGAGATGCTCCATCAGTGGCTTCTGACCACCAAACAACTCTTTAACCGGCAGAATAAAGTTAGTGCTTCCACAAAGAACTAGTATCACTTTCTCCATGATAACTAATAGGTAGCTTCATCTGACATCCTCTGAGTATGAATTAATTTCTCTGAAGTTTTACAGCTTTAAATTGTTGTGAAGGACTGTTGCCTGTTAGAAAGAAGCCATATTTTTAAGTGCTATTATTTTAACAGAAGCTAAAAAAAGTCATGTGAACCTACAACAGTCGAAGTCCATTTTCAGAGTGGTAGTCATCCGAAACAAAATTTGTGCCATAAATCTCAAATCTGCTTTTGCCTAGTCATTGATTTCTTCAAAAATTACCACTGCATCAAATTGAAAAAAAAAAAAATTCTGTGTTTTTAAGCAGTATGTATTGCCTTATTGTCTACATCTTGAAGGGTTCTAAAGGCCTATTTAAAAAGTTCTATCTAGTATGCTACATTTAAACCTTTTGTTATGTGAAGTTATGAAAGTTTGGGGAAATCTGCTTATTATCTAGGAAGACATTAATGCAAATTGTAATGCCAGTCTCATCAGTCTGTATTGTTTGGTTCTTAGACAAACACTTTGGTGTTTAAGAACAATACGACAGTGAGCACAAAAACAAACAAAAAAAGAACTTAGAAACAGTATTTAACAAACAAACCATCTGTCTCATGTCATTCAGTAAGTAATAGATCTATTTTTTTAATGGCTGGTACTAAGCTAAATAATTATAACACACCCCAGTAAGCAATGAGGACACTATATAATTTTAAATAAAAATTCAAGTATAGTAGTGTTTTAAATTGCTTCCTGCTATAATCATAAAACACATAATTATCTCGTAGGCATATGTGGAGAGGTAGGATGAGTGAGAACTGTGAAAAATATTTTTTTGCTTGCATTTCCTTACAAACTGGGACTTTCTAAAATATAGCATACCAATTGTCAGCCTTCAAAAGAAAGCTTTTATCATAACACCTACTGCTCATGCACACAGAAAAGGAAAATCAGAAGTTGATTAGATTATCATAGTCTCTGTGTTTTTATCCTTTTTCCACAATGCAGAATCTGAGTGAGGGGACTTGTGTATTATTTTTAAATTATTTTTGTGTGTTTTTGTTTGGTTTGGGGTTTTTTGAGTACTCTGGTCTCTTCTACTGTATAAATTTAGCTGGTAATTGAAAGTCTTGTGTTTGATCTCTCAATCTATTGCTATGGAAATGAATGTTATTCCAGAAATTCTTGCTTTAAGCATTTGTTGACTGACTCAGAAGGGGGAAAAGGTGAAAAAAAACCCCAAAACATCCTTGATAAAGGAGGGGGGAAGAAGACATTGTCAAAAGTGTTGGTTTAGGATAACTATTTTTAACTCTTAAAAAGTTCATTACATTTGGATCCTACATTTGATTTCAGTGCTCCATATAATGCCAGTTCTAACTATTTTTAATTATTTTCTTAATGTGAGCTGATAGAGGAATTTCATCATTAATTGTGGATCCCTTTGTGACTTTTAATACATGATTAACTACTTTGCTAGTGCATTTGATTGCTATTCAACATTTGAATCAGCAGAATCATTAATGCCTTGTAATGATGTTTGGCTTTTAAGATAACTGGCTAGAACTAGTCATGTTATAAAATGTCGTATGTTGGACAGGGCTTCAGTTAAACTTCAGCGTTAAATGATGCGTGTTTCTCCCCCATCATTTGACTAGAGTGGGAAATATGAATGAACTAATTCAGTGTGAGGAATAGAAGAATTCAAATCTTAGAAGTCCAGCCCAGGTGAAAGCTAATGGAAATGGGGACATTTCCAGCACTTTGCTTAACTGCAGTAAAGAATTGCAGGAGAAAATGATTGGAAAAAAGCTGGGCAATTATGGAGGAAATATGTGTTTCACAAATATGAAGTACACAGCACTCACATCAGAAGTGTTGCATCTCCAAAAGAGAGCTCAAGTGAGAGTTAAAAGTATGGGGGATTTGGCTGTACTTGGTTGTCTACTTTTTTCTTTTTTTTTTTTTTCCTGGTGGAAGGGAATGTCGCCAGGAGAAAAAGGGCTTTGAATAGAAACCACAGACCACGGACAGTTTACACAGGAAAACTATTGCGAGACTTGCAATTAACTCCAGATAAAACAGCAAATGTGTCAAATAAAATAGAATATTGTGAGTGGGCAAAAACTTGCAGAGAATAAAGTTCTGATGGTGAGTGCTAGGAAAAAACTAAGGTAGTTAAACTCCAGAGACAGACAGACAGGCAGGCTCTCAAATAGTTGCTGTTCATTTCTTCAGGCCATGTCCACAGTCAGGAATTTCTGGGAGAATCTGTATATGTTGGGAAGCTGCTCTTGGGGTGATACCCTCACAAGATCTATCTTGGAACTAACTTCTAAAGAGATAAATGGGATATTAGTATTGTGTAGAAGACATCTGGGTGGTGATTTTTTGGAAGCAGTCTACTTTTTTCCAGCACCTGTTCCCAAGCTGATTTCATTCTGTGAGCTGTTTCATTCCTAGCCAGTGCCTGTCTTGTGCTGCTTGTGAGGTTTCTTTCCCTCACTGTTCTTTTTGTCATTGTGTATCCTGCTTGCTATCCAGACAGGGAATTGCTGTGAATAAAGGGTCATAAGAAAAGAGAACCTAATTTGCTCTGCCCACAAGAGGTGCTCTGTGTAAATAAAGAGAGATAATGGAAAACTACCTTCTGTCCTGAAAAGTTAATATGAATGACACGTGGGTGGAGGCACAACCAGCATTTTAAGGAGAATTTTGTGACAGTGACTTATCTTTTTCTTGAGTAAGAAGGCAGCGTTGCCATACAGAATGCTAAGGCTGCCTCAGATTATTTTTTATTCTTTCATTTTAATATTTTATTTTTTCCTTTATTTCATTTGGGGTTTTGGGGGGTTTTTTCTTCTTTTCTTTTTTAAATTTTTTTTCTTTCCTTTATTGTTCAGTTCTAAAATTGAGTAGGATCGGAATATAGCTCTTCTGTAAACTACTGTTACTAAGTCTTGGAAAAGTGCTATTTTGACTATGCTATGGGGTCTCCTTTCCAAAACTGAATGTTTTGGGTTTCAGAGCTTTACCCTAAATGTCTACCCTAAGGAATAAGATATAGGTAGGGAACTTGCAAGGTCAAAGATGATACAGTGTAGAAATATGCTGCTTTTTTTTAGAAATCTCAAGTATGTATTTCCTGCCTCTTTCCTTATTCAGTGAAGACACATAAAGGCTAAATGTAGAAGAAATAGAGCTTCAAGCAAGTTTCTAACATAAAAACACAGACTCATAATAGAACTTGGCAAGTGGATGTTATCTTTCATGCGTAGATCACAATCTGCAATGGGTAGTTTGGGGATTGCAGGCATGCCTGGCTGGACAGGAGAATTTGGAGACCTTTGCCTTTCTTCTTTCTAAAAAAAGTCCTCATAGGTTTGATTGCTTTCGACCAAAGGATATGTGTATGAAAACTTTTCCTCATTTGGAGGGAAAAAAGGGCACTTGAAGGTTAGGGACTAAATTAGTTGCGTTTGGCGGGGGGGATGGGATGGGGGGAAGGAAGGAAATTAAATTCACTTGCTGCAGAATGTGTATCAGCCAGACATAGAATACACTTTCTTTTCCTAGTCCTGCCACAAACATTTGGCATACCGTGTATTTTATGTCCATATGAACAACATATTTTATGTAGCAGCAGCAAGCAGCCATTCTTCACATCAGTTAAGACCAGAGTGCCACTATTAAAATTGTTTTATAGCTAGCAGGCACCCCATATTGTTTGCAGAAGAGCAATTACCGTAACCCATATTTTTGGGGGGAGGGCGAGGTTGTGTCTTTCCTGTAGCTTAACATGTTTGGTTCTGAGGTTCCCTTGTGGAACTGAGAGGTTTATTAATAAATAGTATGTATCATACTTGGAAGGCTGCTTATTTTGAGCTGAGCAAAGGAAAGCTTGTGGTGAGTTTCTGGCTTCCAGCCATAATTTTTTGAAGTGCCTTTGCAATTTCTAAATTATATGCGCTGTTCCCTTAACTGATTATTCTGAAGTTTTCAGCTTATTTGCTTCCAGCCAACAGATTCCTGAGACACAGATAATTATTTGAATGGTCTGATAGGTGTCCCCTCCATGGGTAGCTGCCCCTGAAATCCCTGACTTTCAGCAGGAAGAGAGCAACTTGCCTAAGCATCAGCCAGGATCAATGGCACGTCAGCTGCTCAGGGCTTCGTGTGCTTGTCCAAGTGGAATTGGCTTGAGGTCTTCCAGGGCTCATCCCTTCTCTGAGGGGAAGGGGGACCTTCATATTCAGTTGGGTGCTTTTTTCTTATAAAGCAGGTGAAGTTTTATGAAACTGATTTGTGTTAGTAACATATACTGGGACCAGTTATAGCATGGCTAAAGAATTAACAGTTTAAAGTTGTCAACACAGTCTATTTTCAATGTTTGTCACTAAATTTCATTGGGATTCTGCCCCTGCCAAAGGATATTGGACTTCAAATGAATTGATGCTCACTTTATATTGTTGCATGCTGCTGAAGAAATCAGCAGAAGAAAATTTGTTTCCTTTACCATACATTGCAGTTGCATCTTCAGTGATTATTTTCCTGATACAGTGATCCAAGCATTTATTGACAAGTCTGGAAAACGTTGATGGCATTGTGTTTTTCAGGAGACAATATTTCTAGGAACAGAATTTAGGCACCAGCCAGTGGTTTAAATACCATCTTTGCTGGCAACATTATAAAAGTATTCTTTATTTTTAGGAACTTTTCAGCCCATACTGTGCAATATCAGATATGTTGGATGGAAAATAAGTGCTGCAGTAAGTCTTGTATATTTAGTCCATAAAGCATACTATTGTGAAATTTATTTGAGAAATCTTCTATATTTGCAAGCCATTATTCCCCTTAGATGGTGGTTCTGAAGGGTTTTTAAGCTTGGAAACCATTCTACAAACATAGGTAAATTTTGTTGGGGGATGGTGAAAGTGTGAAGGCTGAAGCAGTAGGAAAAGGACAGCCAGAGGGGGAGGTAAAGCTAGTTCTGCCTTCAGAGCCTTGCGATATTTGTGCAAATTTCCATCCAACACAACTGAAGCCATTTCTCCATGATCCTGGCTGTAATACTCTGTCCTGAGACTAAAATGAAGTCCTGTATTTCTGCTGTAGAATAGGCAAACTCAGGTGGAGAGCTATGAGTCAACAGATAGGTCTTTCTTGTGAGCAAGTAAAGAATCACTTTTTCCATCAGTTTGTTCTTGTCGTGATGGCTGGTGTGTTTTAAGGAGTCCATCACTACTCTGGGAGCAGTGCTCCTGGAGCGGATATCTCCTGGTGCTTTTTCAGGCCAGTGAAGACTTCAGAGTTGAGCTGAACAATGAACTGTTAGTACATCCCTGCAGAGCAATTATTTACCAAAAGGCTCAGTGAAACTGTATACAAAACTATTTTCTTTTCTTGTTTTATTCAGAGGTCCTTATTCTGAGAGCAGTGTGATCTTACAGGTGCATTTTCAGCTGTTGTTGCACTGTTGCTGCTGCTTGATCTCAATTTGCTTAGGAGTTACTTTTCTTAAGGAAAATGCCAGAGCTACGAAAGCTTCAATCTAAATTGCAACACAGAGTAATAGCTTTACTGCTGAATATAAATTGGTTGAGTTATAATGAACAATTACTCCCCACTAGTAACAAATGAAACTCCAAGGCATAACACTGAGCACACTTTAAAAAGAAAAGGTCTTACTGTTGTTTTCATCCTTGAAGTTAGACCTATGGAGAAAACAGTGGTGTTTTCCCCTGTGTGTGTCATGGTCAGCTGGCCATCTACTATTAGGACAATCACAAAATGATTACAGGCTGGGACAGAGGACTTCTCAACCATAAAATTGTGCCAGTACATGCTAAGGTTAACTTTTATCACCCATAACACTTAATAAAAGGATTACAGGGATTTCAGCAGAGAAGATTCTGCCTTTTGTATTGTCTTCAGAAGTGGCCTTGATTTATAAATAAGAAGTAATTAAGGATTTATAAGATATGATCGGACACAGTTTCATGCGTCTGTACACCAGAGTGAATATATACATTGTGAGTGGCGAGTGCAGCAGTAGGAAAGCTGTACAAACTGTGATAAGTAACAAGTAAACTGTGGGGGGTTTTTGCTTTGGTTTGTTTTTTGGGTTTTTTTTCACTGAAATCTATAGTGTTTTCTGACTGTTCAGAAGCTTATGCCTGGCATGTGTTATTGCTTAATTATATCCTGTTGTGTGATTTGCAGTACATGCAATCTGATCTTGGAAACAAACGGTCTTTCAAAATTATAATGTGTTCTTCATCCTTATTAAATCTTTGAATTTTGCTGGAATGTTAGTAAGGCTGGTTTTACTCTCTTCAATTTCTCCTTGTAAAAATTAAAAAGTTGTTTTTTTACTTTTAAATTCTGTCCTATTGATAGATCCTAGCATTAGGTTGTCAGCTATTTCAAACCCTTAAAATCCCTGAACAAATTAAATTACAAATCTTCCTGTGACTGTTCATTTTCTAACAGACTTCTGTTATCTTTCCATCTGTAACTTTATTGAGGGTGATTGCCCTGTAATTCCTTGCTTCTGGCTCCCCCTCTGGCTGAGCAGTCAAACTTTTAGAAGTACATAAATGTATAACACCTTTCTGTTGAACCTTTTGAGGAGACATTGAAAAACCATGACATTAAGGCAGAATACATAAATAGTTTCTGTTTCAGTTAAAAAAAAAAAAAAAGAGATTGAGAATGCCCAAAAAACACCTCACCAAAGAAACCTCCCCAACAAAACAAGAAAGAAACCCATACCCAAAAACCCTCTTGCTTAAGTGTCAATAGTTGTAATGCCTTTAGCAGGATTTTGGATGGGGTTTAAAGACCTCTTAGTAATTTATTTGGCTCTCACGGGCTACTTCTAAGGCTACTAACAGTGAAGTGTGGTTTGAATGCTTGCTAATATTGGAAAAACTAGACTAGCTGATATATTCCACAAGCTATTTTACTTCATGTTTCTTAATTATGAACAGTTAGCTTGAGTGGGTGGTGTTTTTGACAATCTTCTGAAGAATATTGCAAAAAAGTCATTGCAAAGCCTCTGTTAGAATGTGATACAGACTACAGGGATATGACATCTCTTTTGTGTTGTTTGTTACTGAATATCTCAGCCGTTGCTAACTGATCCTGTTTTTCACGGTGCGGGCAACTTTGATGTGGTCTTTCTCATACAAAAAAAAAGTACAGAATTTAATACAAAAGCTGTACGATAGCTGAAAAAACCCCTTAGTGATTCCAAAGCCCAAAGTGTCTGAACTGCTTTTGAAATACCTTTTCTTGTTTGTCAGATTTTCCCTGGCATTGGCTCTGATCATTCTAAAAATTCAGGTGGCATTATCATTACAGCCTAGCCCTGCAAAGAAAAATGTCTGTAACTATTCATTTGAGTAGTCCCAGCAGAATAACAGCAATTTGGCTGAAGTGTGTTTGCATGCAAGGTTAAGACCAAAGAGGCCAAAGATGTTTCTAGTCATGTTGAAGAGAGTTTTTCATGGACTGAGAAATGGATTCTGAAGGGGTAAACCTCCTTTTAGGATTCTGTCAGAGCTGTCTGAATGACAACCTGGATAAAGAAGAATGAAATATGGACATGCTTAACGAGAGAAAAGAAGAAAGTGTAGATACTAGTAGTATCTCTTAGCTCCTAATCTGTTTTTCATGCTGCAGCATTAGCTTTTTGTTCTGTTCCTTGGCCACCCCTACACGCCAAACTGACAAGTTTATTCACGGTTCTGCTTTGCACATGAAATGATGACTGAAGTTACCCAAAATGGTGACTAACCAGTATCATCTTCCACCAGACCTGTATTTTGTGATGCTACTTTCTCAAAGTACTGTAATAATCATTACTTTATGACAGTGGGCTGTATCTGAGAGACAGGACAGCCTGCCTCAGAGGGTCAGGAGCAGCCCATGGGAATTTTCCCTTGCATTTCCTCCTGTGCTACTACTGCCACAGGACAGAACATGTCTACTGAGGTTTTCATGGGAAAAGGAGATTTGAGGGTTGGAGGGGGTGGGGGGGAGGTGTCTTCTGAGCTTGCCAATATTTTCATGGTATTAATTTCATCACATTTTCATGGTATTTCAATATTGTCTTTAAACCCTCTAAAGGATAAAATAAAGTTTTGAAAGTATAAAAGATGAGAAATGCAATATTATGCCTAGCTTGTCGGAAGTGAACACCAGAGCATGCTTCCTTCTTTCCCCTCTGCTCCAAATCACATGGCTTGCTGGTGTTTTAAAATGTCTTTTGAGCTGTAATTCCTAAATTGGTTGAAGCAGCCCAATTAAATTTGAAGTATCAACGTCAGGCTTTGCAGGGACTGTACCGAGTGTGGGGTTGGGAGGGAAACTCCCCTCTGGTCTGTTCAGCTTGTCTAGAATCCATTCCACAGTGCCCCTTAACCTTTCCACTGGATATTTGGAAAAGTTGTGCTTCAGGGCTACTACTAGGGACAAGGTGAAATCATGCCTCCCCGCTTCAGAGTGCCCTTGGCTTTTTCATCGTTTTGGAGCCTGCTTCTCAGATCCAGCTGGTTAATAGGCTAATGATTCTGTGAAGTGAGAGTCAGGAGAATGAGCAAGCTGCTTCTGTTGTGGCAAGAGGGGAGGAAATGAGACCCAAAGGAAGGCTGAGCTTCCTGTGCTGGAGTCATGCCTGACTTGGGTTACACATTATAGTTTAACAGTCCTGTAGATCAGGATTAAGTTTCAGCAGGCTTGGTAGTTTCTGGCCCAGCAGAGTTCAAAAACAGAATGGATTTTCTTGTTATGGGGGTTGGATGATCCATAAAGTATAGCATTATAGTTTTCCAGATATGAAACCTAATCTACCTTTTTAATATGTACAGTTGTTTCTGAGTATGGCATTTGGGTGAATTCAGATACCACTGGGCACAGAAAATACATTATAAAGAGGATTTTAACATTATGTTTTACATTACTGTCCTGATTTGTCTGCTTAAAGAGCAAAAAGAATAAGAAGAGGGAAAGAAATATGGAACTTAATGAATATTTAGGTTATCTAACCTATTTTGTTGGTTGACTGCTGAGAATATTCTCTGTCTTAATCAGAGATCTGTAATTTGAACGCATCTTCCCTCCTGCACTTTCCTGTCTTGGAATACAGTTTATGGTCATGCTTTGGACTTTGCAGTTGCAAACAGGTCCACAGGGAGGAATCAGGCATAGTCTTTGTTCAGAAGTGTTGGTGTTTTTCATTATGATTACTGCAACTGCAAAAGATCTGAGACGGGGTAGGCTCTCCTTTTTTCCTCTCATTATCCCTTGCAAAATACAGCCTTTCCACAGCAGAAGCCTATGTCCTCCTATTTTGTTAAGTTTATAACATTTGGGGAGCAACTAAATAATTTCATGATGTTGAGCATTCTTTCTTTTTCCTTCCTCGATAGTAAATTACAGTTTTCTGCATGGTTGTGTATAAGTAACCTCAGCTAGTTATGCATGGCAGCTCAGACCACCACACAGCCCAGCTTTGGCCAAAGCTTCCATGGTCTGTTGCTGCTGGCCAACAGAGATTTCTGATCTCCTTAGTCTCTGAAATACCTATGTCTTGCCTCACTATCACACCAAGGGCTGGTGACTCTGCTACTTTTGTGTCACCTGAGTCTCAGGTTTACATTTTGAGTTATTTTATCAGTATCTTCTGACTTGGATTCTTAAGGGAAATCAGAAACCAAGACCGAGGTTACTTTAGGGAGAATGATCTGTCACATATAGGCAGCTGGTGCAAAGCAGAGCTCATGGCTGTGAGTAGTATTTGGGATATCCTGACCCCTATGTAGTAAGTGGAGGCAGGAGTCTAGAGCTGTCCTGCAAGGAAAGGGCATGATGGATCTCTGTTCTCAGAAATCAGGGAGAAATGCTGCCAGGTTGTCAGCGCAACCCCAATGCCCCTCTGCAGAATACAGGCACCTGCAAGTCATCTGCTTTGCCAGAGGGGATGTATGAGCTTGTTGAGCAAGCTGCAGAGCTGTATTCCCCATGACTAAAGCTATTAGTTAAGCCAAAATTTTGTACCAAAAAAAAACCCCAAACAAATTAGAGCACTGAGCTCACTGGGAGAGAAGAGAAAGGGTAGGGCTGGATCCAAGGCACAGGATGTGCCCCTGCTGACCACAACATATTTCAGGGTAACTTAAGCATTCCCAAACCTTCAGGGTCTCTTAGAAGTATTGACTGTTAAGTAGAGTGATTTTCTTAACCTTCATAGTAAAGGTAACTATAATGTGCTAAAATGAATGTTCTGTTAAAGCATGATTAAGTAATATACATACTTAAGTGGAATTCAGGGATTTATTTCCAACTTCCTAGTCAGGCTCTATCTGCCTGGCAGACATGCAAGTCATAGAGTCAAATCTTGCTGAAACGTGTAAACCTGGGCAAGTTTTAAACTAACCATCTTAAGTTACTGGTAGGAGTATTGCTAAGGGAGCACTGCAAAAGCCAAAAAACCTACCTAGGTACCTGAACAAGCTCAGAGAGCCCCTGCCTGCTCTGAGATCAGTGCTGCCTCATCTCTGGTCCTATGTACGTACCTGTGCTGCTGACATAAAAACAGGATGTAGCCAAGCAGCATCACATGATTTGCTGTGGCATGGATGTCGTCTGAGCTTTCAAATTAAAATGAGTTCTCATCAATGCTTTATATGAAAACTATTTAGATAATCTGAGACCCTGAAAGAATTTTCACAACCTTAATCTTTCATCCACAGCTTCAAATTCTGAAAGTGTCTCTTCTATAATACCAACATTTTGCTTTCCAGCACCAATATTATCTTGGTATTTATTGCTGGTTTTATTTTTTTTTTTCATATTTATTATTTGGCCATTGAATCTTGTAATTGGCTATTCTTAATGTAGTGATTTTAATGTTAGAACAGGTATTTTTAAGTACTATCAATACCTTCCCAATAAATTATATTTAATCTGAAGTGGGGAGTTGATGAGGGGAATGAAAATTGTGAATATATGATAAAACAGAATTAGTTCAGAGCTGAGAGTCTGCAAACCAAATCTTTCAGTGACCTCCTGGTGTGTTTGCTCATTTGTATGCAAGAGTTAAAATTTGGTTTAGATGGAAGGAATGTAGAAGCTATGTCTCACAAGTTAACAGTGGTACTGACCTAAAGTAAATTATTTGCTAATTATAACAAACCAGGGAGAATGTTTCCACTGTGCCCCTGTGGTGTATGTTTTTTTAGGCTGTTCATTTGTATTGGAAAAATGTGCATATTTGAAGCAATTGTGCATTGTGTGTAGAGTTTGCAAACAAGATATGAAACTAGTTTCACTGCTCAAGAAAGAATATTAAAGTATTAATTCTACAACTTGTCACTGCCCCAGTACACATTTGCAAATGGAGCAGTAAAGAAGCACTCGTTTTCTGAGAGTTTGCCCATATGTAGTGAGCCCAAACTAACAAATTAAATGGAGCAGAATTACAGCCAATACTAATTTGCACTCTGGCTCACTTACCATATAATTTTTTCCTGAAATGTATTCCTATTTTAGAAATGGTTTGAGTATCAAAATGCTTTAAAATATATGCTGTGAATTACCACGGTGAACAACATTCACTAATGTTTATTCCAAGTAGTTATACACTTTTTTTTTTCTTTTTAACTCATTTGCTTCCAGTGTTAGGAAATTTAAAAATTACCTCTTCTCTGATGCAGAAAATCATCCATTTTCCTCTGAAATAGCATAAGGCACTTCTCTGATAGACACAGTACATGTCTGAAAGGGAAAAAAAATGGTCCTTGCTGTAAATAAGTTAGAATAAAAAGTTGAAACAGAAGACTTACAGAAACAAAGCTCAAGGAAACATGCAGCATTATTGGCTTAGCCACTTCACATTAATGGGTTCGTTTTGTTGTTTTGGTTTTTTGGGGTTGTTTGGTTTGGTTTGGTTTGGTTTTGGGGGGTTTTTTTGAGGCATTGTTATCAGGAGATATTTTAGATAAGGAATAAGGAGGAAAGGAGACTGGCCCAGACCCAGCAGAAGGAAGCACCCAGGAACACGGGTAACACTATTACCTGCTTCACAGCTGTGGCCCCGTCAGAGATGGAGGTGTTACACAAAAGACAGTGCAGAACAACCTTGAATATGTATGTGAGTTGACATAAATAAGCATTTATTCAAGCAAGAGTGGGAAGTCTTTTTGTTAGCTTGAAGGAAACTCCTTTTAAAAATTTCCTTTCTGCTTCTGACCACTCTTTGTTAACCCAACAGTTGAAGAAGAAAGCTCCCTACCTTCTGCTTTATGTTCACCTAAAAATACAATGTGCACCATGGAAGTTCACTTTACTGGGAACACCAAGGCACATTTTTGTAAATGTAACATTTATATACTCTTCTAGATATTTATGTTCATAACTCTGGCTGCATTTTGTGCTTTGTTTTGCTTGCATGGATAACAGTTGTGATGGATTTGTTCACCCTAGATGATATTTATTCCTTTTACTTCATTACACATAATCCACCTGTGCTAGATCTTAAGGTCTGTGTACACTTCATACTCTACTAGAGAGCTTATCAGCTTCTCTGCAGGCAGCTCAATTTGAATTTTAAAACTAAAAATGAATGAATTTGTGCTGCTTCTTCAGCTTCTCACAGAGATACCCTTGCACCCTCCTAGTGGTGTGATAACTGGGGGATATCAAGCTTGCAGGGTGTTGTTGATTTTGGCTGAAGGGTTTATGATTTCATTCTGATCAGAAACTACTTCTACTATTATTATTTCTGCACTTCTCCACCTCTTTCCCCTTATGAGAATATCTGAGATTTGTTGGCTAGGATAAAGACATCAGGGAGAACAGGAGCAATTGGTACTTTTTATTTTAGATAGACTCAAAGTCCAGGCCCAAGTGTACAAATAATGTTCATGTAAATGATTCAACTTCATCATCCTGAAAGACAAATTGTTAACTCATACATGGATTTTAAAGCAGGTAGGTGTTTAAGAAGTTGTCGAATATCACTGAAATTCTTATTGATCCCTGAGTTACTTCACCTTCTTTACGATGCACACCTAAAGTCTTAATAACATCAGATCTTTTTAGTTGAGTCTATTTCAATTTATGAATGCATTAATTTCTTTTAACTTGTCAGTGTACCACAATACACTCAAGCTAATAATCATCAAAACACAGATTCATAGAATGGTTTATTAACCATTAAAGATCACCTACCATGGGCAGGGACACCTTCCACTAGACCAGGCTGCTTGGGGCCCTATCCAACCTGGCCTTGAACACTTCCAGGGGTGGGACACCCACAGCTTGTCTGGGTGCCCTGTGCTAGTGCCTCACCATCCTCACAGGAAAGAATTTCTTCCTGGCATCTAATCTGTAAAATGGTTTACAGTCACGGATACACTTACATATGATACCAGTGATGTTCTTCCTTTTTTTGGTATGTCAAGATAAAAGCAAAAACTATTAATGAAATGTGTAACTCATTTGATGGATTTCAGTTTAAAGTTGTTATCCCTTGTCCTGTCACCATTCTCCACCCAGCCTGTATTTGTGGTTGGAATTGTCCAGATCCAGGTGCAGGACCCTGCACTTGGCCATCTTGAACTTCATGAAGTTCACACAGCCCACCTCTCAAGCCTGTGAATCCCTTCCCAGTGTGTTGTCTACATCACTCAGGCTGCTGTCAGCACCAAAATTTTTGAGGGAGTGCTCAGTCCCACTGTGCATGTCACCAGCAAAGATGTTAAACAGCACTGGTCCCAACACCAGCCCCTGAGGGATGCCACCAGTCACTGGGGTCTACTCGGATATAGAGCCCTTGACCCCAATGCTTTGAGTGCAACTGTCCAGCCAATTCCTTATCCACCAAGTGGTTCACACATCTGATTTGGAGACAAGGGTGTCATGTGAGACAGTGTCAAATTGATTGATTTCTAAGGTCCCGTACAACCCGATCAGTTCTGTGATATGAATCTGTGATACATCAGGTTGCTCAGAGCTCCATCCAACCTGAACTTTAGGACTTCCAGGGCTGGGGCCTCTACAGTTTTTCTGGGGAACTTGTGCCAGTGTCTCACCATGCTTTCAATATCTAAAGAAGTATTTTCAAACTATTGCTCCTCATGTGGACTAGAGGATGCCTTTCTTCCTACAAAAATTGTGAGTCATGTAAAGCAGGATGATGTTGAAGTAGAAAATTTTCTTTAGCCTCTTCTTTTGATTTCCCTTGTCAAAAAATGCACTTTTATCATCTCTCTTTACAAGTTGCTTTTTAAAACAATGGGCAGAGAGAAGCAGGGAGAATATATACAATGAAAATGAAGTGTGTGTAGTTACCATCCTGTTCTTTTAATGGGGAATTGATGAAATACAGAGGTAGAGAATTGCTTTTTCATTTAAGCAGAAGTGATTTTTATCTTAAAATATTCTGTCCAGTATATTTTGACACTGCAAAATTCATGGCTTTGTATTTCTAGTTTCCTCAAGCAGCATATCCTTTATTTTGAAATATATTTTTGTTTTTATATTACCTATATTTATTTCTTAAGACATCTAAAGCTCTATTAAATACAGATCTGGCTATGATCGAAGGTATTTTTCATGAAGTGTAACTTTACTGTGTTTTTATTGGAATTAATGGAATTAATGCTACTTGTACTTGCTGGAAAGGCAGAAGAAATTTATTGACAATTATTAGAAATTCTAACACACTGCTTTTGTTTCTTGACCCCAGATTTTATCTATTATGGATGTAGCCTTGGGTTTTCCATCTAAATTTCATATGTTTTCTTTCTTTTTCATTGTAGTGCTCAAATGATGTCTCTTTCAGTGATTTAAAATGGTTTACAGTCATGGATACACTTACATATGATACCAGTGATGTTCTTCCTTTTTTTTGGTATGTCAAGATGAAAGCAAATAGTATTAATGAAATGTTAACTCATTTGATGGTGCCCTTTTAAATTTTACTTCTTGAAAGTTTATGTATATTTCTTGTTGTTTTAACACTGCACTAATAATGTGTTCGAAGGTGTGGTTGGATTTATTTATTTTCCTTCACATTTGAAACCCATACCATTCTATTGGAAGCACAAGTAGCAGCTATCTTGTTCTGGGTTTCTCTTTTTCAATGCAGAAAATAAAAAGACAAAAAAATCATAGTATAGAAATCAGCTGGATTATATTCACGTTAATATCTAAATGAATCTATGTGTATGTCATCTGTTTCTTCTTAGCTGGCTAGGGATTTGGAGCAATCTGCAGCAAGTGAAGGAACTTTAGCCATTTGGTGCACCAGTACTGAGTTAAGTGATGGAATACCTTCTCTTCTGTACAGTGTAATTTAGTTGAGGAGATAAATTGCAGGGTGCATTTTGTCGTGTTGTGTTTGCATGTTAGTTGATTGTAATTATTGTTCATGGGTTTACTGAAGTTAATTTCTATATGGGAGAGATATGTAATTTTCCTAGCTATATAATGCAAAACATGTTCAACTGTCACTAATATATTTAAGTTTCATTAGAGTGAATTGTTTATCCTGATTAGACAGAATTGTAGCATGCCTGAAAGAGAAGTAGAGCGGTTATAGGATTTGCTTATAGTTATGCACTCTGCATTTAAACATGTTTATAAAAGGAAACACTCTCCAAAGTGAGCTAAATAGATTAAGTGGGCAGAATTGAGACTTTCCCAGTTGTCCACAGTGATGTTGTGACTTCACTGATACTTTCTTTTCCCTTCTATTTTCATTTTGGCTGCTGGCTGCTAGTTGCTTCCCATGCCTTACATTACTAGCAAGAAAATGTATTAGGTCTTAATTTCTGAGCCCTCTGACTTGCACTTTCTAATAAATCTGTACAATTTGAGGAATAAATTGCACAGCTGTTTGTAAAATAAATAGGATGTGACACAAGCTGCAGGTAAGATGTCTCAGAGGTTTTTGTCTAGACTGAAAAGAAATCTAAAATACTCGTGGCATTCAAGAAAAAATCAAAAGCACCTTTTTGGGAATACAATGCTTTTGAGAGAGTGAACTTAAAATCAGTAAACCCATGTCAGGTAGGCCAGTGCTAGATGGCAGCTGCAGGTAGGCGTGTAGCATTTGCACAGGCATGACATTCAAGAATCCAGATCAGAGGTTATCTGCCCTCTGACTGCTGCACACCACTGTGCATATGCTTTGACATTGAAGGGCCAGGCTGATTTCTGCTTTTCCCAATGCACTCGTGTTTATCCCCTGAAGAGACAACATGTTTTCTCTTAGGAAAGCAAACATACTTAGATGGCAGGTATTTGAATAAAAAGGGCCTCATTTTGGAACATATATGGAAATCTGTCTGGCCTCAGATTTTTTTAGAAGCCTAACATTTACCTGGATTTTATAGACTGCGTTGTGATGAGTCAGTTTTATATTGAAAGATCTTTCTGCCTGGTGAGAAGAATGCTAATAAAGGAAAGACTGTTTCTCTCTCTCTGTTGTCACATTTTTACTAAAAAGAGCTGTATTTGTATCATTCTGTTAAAAGACCTTTGAAGGCTGCAGTTCACCTTCTCAAAGAGTAGCAGAGCTGTGTAGTTTGTTGATATTTTCTGTCGACAGGGAAAGCTCCACAGGCACTTCAAATGTTGCATGCTATGCTTGCCTCTTAAACAGCAGGGCGAGGGAGGGGGTCAAATCTTACCATCTTTCTTATGACCTTAATATCCCTGTATCCTAGCTCTGTGTTATTTTAGTAATAATGCAGTTTGTTGGCTGATTGGTGGAAGTCCAAGGTGAAAAATTAAATATCCCCTTAAAAAAAAAAAACAAAACAAAACTGCCTTTTTTTCTCAAGAATGTTGCAGTAATGAATGAGAAGTTCACTCTGGTCAGAATAATAACAAATACTATTTGTACATAGTCATCATCCCTGGACTCATTGTACTTGCACTGTAAATATGAACAACAGGCTTTTCAGGGATTTCACTGCACATCCTTGTTGTGTCAACTCCCCATCCTGGAGTCCACATCTAGACTTATTTCTTCTTCAATCATCACAAAGCGGTCTGGTATCAAATATTAACTTCTATGAAAACCACATTTATAGAGTGTAACCAATGGGTGAACACTAATATTAACCAGATTTCCTCTCTGTCTTCCCCTACCCATATCTAAAACCAGGCAGTCATGATTTCGAAAGCTACAGTTTAAGACTGTCAGATGTTAAACCTCTGTTATAAAATTCAGTTACTTGCATGCATATTTCTAATGTGTACACTATATAGGAGTTCGTAATCACAAAACAGTACCTAAGGGATGACATAGTGTTTCCTGCCTTTTTTTTTTTTTTTTTTTTTAAATGTCTCAGTAACTGGAAGATCTTCAACTACAGCTTCCATGAGATGGAAATGCTATTGTTATGATCTATTACAGAGGTCACTGTTGGAAGAAGTTTTCTGGAGGAAACCAGTGAATTTCAATGGTGATGCCTAATTAATTAGTTTTGTGTGTCTAAATGTCTCTCCACCCTGTCCAGGCACAGAGCACAATGCATACCTAATCTGCCAAAGTTTCCTATTGATCTCCATTAGGTCAGATTTCCTTTCAAAGCACCACCATTAGTAGTTCATGTTTAGTTTCCAAGGCGAGGAGTTACTCCTGTCATGCACATCTCGGATTTGGAAAACTACCACAATTTACAAACACTTACTTGTCTTCCAGTGCTTGACAGAATGCCAGAATTAGAACTGCTTTTAATTATACAAAGGCTGCTGTAATTGCCTCATCCTTTGCATGGCATATCCATTGTAAATTCTACTTTCAAGTATCATGGACTTTCTCCAAAGAGGAGGAGGTCTTACTCATCATTGTATTTCCTAATTTATCCATGCAGTGTAGCAATCTGTCCTTCCCTCTGAGCAAAGATTTAATGGAGAATGACTGACATGAAAGTTCCCATTTTTGCAAGATTTCCTGGCTCTACCAAAATATGCCACAAACTTTCTTAAGAATGTAAAGCTGTGCTATATCTGTCCAGTGAGAACAGTATATTTTATGATGAATTTCCTCTGCTGTTTCATTATTTTTAGGACT
The DNA here is from genome assembly GCA_013400235.1 of Oriolus oriolus. NCBI lineage: Eukaryota > Metazoa > Chordata > Aves > Passeriformes > Corvidae > Oriolus > Oriolus oriolus. Next base: position 1,717,554 of record VXBT01009933.1, on the reverse strand, counting down.
GAATCCCCAAAAATGTAGCTTGAGTGAGTAAGATTCTACTGAGATCCATTTTAGTGAAAAGTATAAATGGATTTATTTATGCAAGTTTGAAAGAAGCTGATAAATGAAAGTTAGTTTAGCATCTATTCTTAAACACTGCTTCAACCCACAGTCCTGTGAATAACACAGACTTACGAATCTGTGAGATTATATAAGAGGACAAATATTCCTAAATAACTTTTTATTTCTTAAGCGTATATTCTCACACTTCTGAATTTCTTGCATTCCCTTGCTTCTTACAGTTTATTCTGACACTAATTAAGAAATTAACTTGTGGAATAATCCATCCTGCACTTTCTTAAATGGTGATATTGGAAAGTATCTTCCCACTGATCAGATTATACTCAGAAAGAGAAGTGTTCTTGGCTATGATGTGAGTTAGTTAGAAATAGTGGCAATGAAAAACAGACAGACAAAAAACGTTCCTATCCTAAATACACTCTAGAAACCTATTGTGTAAAATTAAGTTAAAAACTTCCCTATGATGAAAAATAAGTACTGAATTGTTGCAAATTCTTACAGTGCAGTTGGTGTCATGCTATATATTCAGGATTGGCATGACAATTTTCTGGATGTGGAGTTATCTGATGACACTCAGTAAACCCTTACACATGAAAAGATATGAAGAAATGCTTCATTGGTTCCCTTGAATGGTGGGGTTTTTCCTCCTTTCAGAGTGTGAACTTTATTAATGTATTTGACTAACTTGCCTTATATCAGAAAACATAAATACCAAAGGGAAGAGAGGTGTGGGCAAAAGAGGTATGTGTAAGAGATTCTAAAAAAAAAAAAAGCAGATTTTTCCCAGCATTTCAGTCTTTTATTAAAGATAATGGAATTTAATTTATGATTGCTTTTGGTAGTATCCATGCCCAAAATGCCTGTAAGTCTTGTCAGAACTAGATAAAACTCAATTTTATATATGGAAACTGTTCCCTTAACAAGATTAAGAGTGAAATTGTGGAGGAACAGTTCTGTGGGATTTACTGTCTTTACCAAGCTGGCTGCCACTAACCATTAGTTACAGAACTGTTTATTGCTTGCCCTGTTCTCAGTTGCCAGGAGTTTTAGTTGTCTTTTGCATGGGAAAAAAAATCAGCCAGAAGATTTTGGAGATTTCTGGAAGCAAGGACTAAGTGCTATATGTTTGTTTGCATCAAAAATACAGAGGCAATATGATATCCCTAAGCTTTCAAGCAAGGACTAGACTCTTCACAAGGAATTTCTGTCAAGGGAGGAGTGGATTTTTCTATTCCTGTGAGACTCCTGCTGGAATTGTAAGCCTTTGAAAAAAATCACATCTCAGCAGAGACTTGTTAAGATCTCAAAGACTAACCCCCCATAGATTCTGACTATATTAGAACACAACTGACCAGTACTGTTAGAGGTTGAGAACATCTTTACTGCTGTTGTTCTGGACTGCTAAAAGCAGTTTCCATCTAGACAACAGAACAGAGTAGGACATGAGTGTGTGTCCCTGTGCTCTTCATAGTCTGGTAATTTCCTGATCATCACAGGAAGGGAGTGAAAAAAAGGAAAGAGAGATGAACCTGCAAAATGGGAAAAAACCTTGGCAGAAAGTCTGTGTGAGAGAGAGAACAGAGATAGAAGGTCAGTTCAACAGAGTGTAGGTTGAATAGGAGCTGGAAGGCAGCAATACTGAGGAGACAAGGACTGGAGGCTGGAAACAGCCAGGCAGAAGTCAAGGGGAGCAGGGTCTACTAAGAGAAAAAGAGCTTCTAGAGCTGGGGCAGACAGCAAAGATGGGACTAGAAAGGGGAAGCTTGTGGGATGACGGGATGACTAGTGCCACAAAGACTGGCATATCTGCCATAAGAGGAGAGGCTGAGATGTTGCCTTATCCTGGTCTTAAAATAAAGAGAGCTGAACACAGTTAAGAGGGAAAAGGGTTTTACCTCGGTATTTATTCAAGTGTCCTTAGGTGCGATGAAATGCACATCAAAATGCACCCCAAAATCCCCACCAAAGAAAATGGCCACCCACGATGTGATGAATATGCAATTATATGCCTTGCAAAAATTAGCATAGCTATCAAAAATTCCCCAACGAGGGACTCCGGTGAGACCTCTCATCCGAGGAACCTTCCCCCCAGATGGGCCTATCTTTGTTTACAGAATGTGTTCTGGAGAGGACCTTGGTGTCTGGGGTTTTTAGAATGTTTAGTCTCTAAACTTAACAAAATACTAGGTCCAAGGGGAGTTATCGAACTTAAAGAATTATAACTATGTAAGCTAAAGCCACTAAAAATATAAAGCTATATAAAAGAGTGTATAAAAGGGGTATAAAAGAAAAGCAAAAAATCACCATGGCATCCAGAGAGAGCTGGCACTGTTTAGTTTGGGGAAGAGAAGATTTAAACTGAAATTATCCACATGTACAAACACCTGTTGAAAGCAGAATAGGCAGTGGGCACAACTGAAATACATGAAATACATGAGAAGAAACTTTACTGAGAAGGTGGTCGAACACTGGATAAGGTAGCCCAGGGGTACTCTGGAGTTGCCCTCAATGGAAATATTCAGGACCTGACTGGGCAGTGCCCTCAGCAGCCTGCTGTAGTTACTGACCCCACTTTAGCCAGAGATGTTGGTCCAGACAGTCTCCAGAGGTGCCTTCTGACCTGAGCTGTTGTGTGATTCTGTGAGTAGGATGGACTGGAATGCAAGCACTGTGATGAGAAGCCTGGAAACAAACCAAAAGAGTCTATATGTGAGAAGTAATACTGGCAAGGGGAGTTAAGCAAGGGGGAAATTACATGTGGGTCATGGATAGCCTACAGGGTAGATAAGAAAGGATCAGATTTAGAGAAAGCTGAGAAGTGAGCCTGAAATGTAGCCTGCATCTCACTATTTTTTAAGTGCCAACATAAAGCTGCAGAACTGACAACAAAGTCATCCCTGCAAAATGATGTTCCATGTCACTAGGTTGTCAATCCCTCCCTGTTGCCCCATTGCCTCAAAGCTGCAGTTGTCTCCACTGGGGACTTGAAAGCTCAAAAGCTATTGATGATTTTGGTAGATATCTGCATAATAGCACAAAATGTTCTGTGAAGGAAAAGTTACACGCTGGTGTCAGAGTCAAGCTTTCATTAGTTAGGAAATGCCAGATTTTGATTGCCAGTGCAGTCTCTTACTTGTTCTTCTTCAGAGTGTGTGCCGAGATAATGTGCAATTGTCTCATTAGCAGTAATCTTTGGCTCATTCAGTGAAGAGGACAATTGTGCTCTGGGGCGTCGCGTAAAGAATCAGGTTTTACAAAGGGGTTTCTTGGCAGTAAGACCCTTATTGGATTTCCAGAAAGTTGAAACTCATTGTCAAATAAGGCAAAAGACTTCAGGAAGAGAAAGAAACCTTTTTTGATGGAAGAAATTGAGCTCCACTCTCAAAAACCTAAATTCTCATGAAATTTTTGAGTGATTCTAGGTAGGTCTTATTAAACCAATTCTTTCACAAATAGCCATTGATAAAATTTAATCTGGGCTCCTGCACTGGGGTCCTGGGGAACAACTCACAGAACTGCTCATTTTTTCAGCTACAACTGGACTCAGTGGTAATTTCACCCTGCAAAATATTTAGGAATAGTAGCACTGTTTTATTTGTGACAGGCAGTGATATAAGAAGGGAGCTGTATGGGGGAAAATGATATAATTTATTAGACCCAGTGGTACACCTGAAAAATAAGCAAGCAAACTTTAGGGCATATGGGCTCGTGCTGAGAATGAATGACTGTTTGCTGAACAGTCCCTGGACTGTGTGTGCGGCTTGACAAGCTGAGTAAGAGGCACAGCTCAGCCTGTGTGAGGGGTGAGGGAGGCCTCTGCTAGGGAAAAGGGAGTTTTTGACTAAGAAAATTAATAATTTTTGTTCTAGTCTGTTTAATACACTATTGATACGGTTAGTTATGTGCCTGTGAGGTGGTTAAGTTTTGTGCCTGTGTGACTGGCAAATGTGAAAATAATGCATAGTTATCTGCTTTGGCATATGGAAATAAATAACAGGCAGTAAGAAGTTTAGCATCAAATTCAGCTATTAATTATTAAGATGCCTAAGCAGAGAATGCAGTTCAATTCAGAGTTTGATAACTTTGCCTGAATTCATTTACAGTTTTATTGTTTTTAACAATATGAAATATTCCTATGGTGATTGGTAATGAAAACGTGTCTGCTTTCACTTGATCTGCTGGTGTGTACTGTAAGTGTTTGTAAGTAGGTTCTTTGGCTCTACCCATGCCACACTGATTTTTGCCAATTTCTTCCCTGAATCTCCAGTTTGGACTAGTTTTCCTTTTTTTCCTTTTGAATCATAGTTCAGACCATTGCCTTTTTCTCTTTCTCAGCTGCCTCTGAGCATTCATAGTCCTTGGCATAGTGCCCAGCAGTGCTTGTCCTTACCAAATACTATTCACATGTTTTTAAAGTGACACTTGATTGAGAAAAAGAGAAAACTAGTATCAAAATAAATGGCGAGATCAATACAGGCATAGCTAGACCATTAGATCTTGAGCCCATAGCTCTTTGTGATACATTTGTGATCCCTGATGAAATGCACTTAATTTTTCTAATCCTTGCTGGAAAAAGTCACAGCATGTGATTTCAATTTATTTCTTATTTCTGTAGAGAAAGTTTGATGTTCTAGCAAGTTGTCTTTACATAAGGAAACTCCAAGCAATGGGGAGAGACAGCCATGGTCTAGGGCTTTGCTTTTCATATTACTTAAATATTTCTTAAGTTATTTGCTGACCTCTCTATTAATTGCAACATTTGAGTTAATCATAAGTGATTCAAATAAAGCATACTTGATCTTCTCCTAATTCCTACAGAGACATCGTTTGCATATCTGAAGAAGTTCCTGAAGGTGTCTGAGGTCTGTATGTTGTATGCAGAAGGATAGGATTTGCATACTTAGGGACCCAAGAGGTGAGGCTCTGCCCAGCCCTCCCGAGGAGTTCTTCCTGCTCCCAGACCCAAGACAGCCCCCAAACCCCGTAACACCCTGATGGGAACACTATGGTAGCTTTTTGTTGGCTTTTTTTAAAGAGAACATCACCTATCCTGCCTTTTCCAGTCCTTTTCCTTTTCTTGGAGCAGGCTTGGATGTGTGTTTCAACTGACCCTTGGCTCCAGCCCCAGGTGTGCATTTCTGCCTGGAAAGCACAATGGTGAATTGCAGCTGCTTCCCAGGAGAAGCGGGGGCAGCTTGATAAATGCAGGATCTTCACTAGAAATGAAAGAGGCACTGCATGCTTTTGCCTGTCCACTTACAGTCCTGATCTAAGCAAAGTTCTGTATTTTGTAGCCCCTTTCTGGCTACTAGGGACAATAAAATAACTCACTGTGGTTTCTCTTCAGAGGATTCAATAGATACAATTCATCAACCAGCAGATATGCAAAGAAGCTGCAAATTAGAGAGCAAATTTCTCTGAATACCTTTATTTGGATTTTGAATTGAATTGTTAGAAAAAACTACATTTATGTTATAAGAATATCTCAATTATTTCACTATTTCCCTGTTAGGCAGAGATGCTGTTTTGTAGGGTAGAGAAGGCCACATGTTGTACCATTCCCAGTGTTTCCCAGGCTTCTGTGGCCAATCGTGTTATATTCCCTGTGCCTGTGCAGCTGCCATCCTGCCACCACCACACTGGGCTGAAAACATCGTTACAGCTATCTGAACTTGGTCACCAGCAGGGTTCAACTGTGAGTTCTGGATTAATGTTCAAGCAGCAGAGGAAGTTTTTAGGCAGCTTTAGGAAAGGTCAGCAGTTTTGAGCAATGTGGAATATAACCAGCTGTGAAGGTGGAGAGATAAGATGGGGCTTGCTTTATTGTACCAGGTTATAAACTGATTTCTATGAGATGACAACTATCCTCTTCCATGAATTTTTATGCATGCTTCTCACCTACTGTTAGTTTTAAAGGCATACTGATACAAAGGGGTTTTATTTCAAAAAGTTAGATTTTCCCTAATTAAAGTTTGGGATTTTTTTCTCCACAATAGAAAGAAGTGAGAGTATGTCCAGATGCATGAAAATATTGGCTGTTAAAATAGCCATTTAAATATGCACATGATAAGAACCTGCATTAAATTTTGATCATTTTTTTTAACCTGGGGACATCTTTTCTCGCAATGCTGGGTTAGCAGCACTGCTTTGTTTTGCATTTCGATGCCTCTGTATTTGCAACAGAAACTCAGAGAGGTAATCTTGGGGACACTGAAATTTTCATCAAAAGTTTCAGAGTAGTTTAGGCTGCTGATCTCCAAAATATGCATGCACAGCACCATTTAATCCCATCCTTGCTACTGAAGCAATTTCCGAGAAAACCATGCTACATGTTCCAGTAAGTTGTTTTATTTTCCTTATCTCACTTTTCCTAGATTCACTGTAGCTGGGCAGAACTTGCTAGCAACCAGGTGGTTGCAGCTGCATGCAGAGTTAGAAGCTGGGTAAAGCATCTGCAAACCTGCTGAGGTTGTGTATTTACTGTCTTTGTTTCCACCTCTGGTCCAGCTACCATCCAAGGCTGAGAGTTTGAGTGGATTAATGAGGTGAAATTCTTGTCCTTTCTCCCTCTTAGACTGAGGGAGACAGGTCACAGTCTAGTTTTCCTTTCTGCTACCCTGCTCATGCTTTTAGTACCGTTGGGATTCAGAGGGAGGCAGGACGGAGCTAATTTGGGCTGGGAAACGCATGTGTCAATAAGCTCTAGGAGGGCTAAGGGGATTAGCACTGACGTGGGGGAGAGGTTCTCATCAGAGATCGCCTCCAAATGCCCCCTCCACCACTACAGCAAGAGTAATGCAAGTTGTATGTCCTCCTATCCTTGGAGAACAGCAAAAGTCAGTTCTGCCTGCAGTTCCTTGGTGGTTTAAAGCAACCTTAGCTGAATGTAGGTGCTTTAGGAAGTACTAGTGGAAACAGAGCAAGCTCAGTGCCAAAGCTGTGATGTGGTAGCATGGACTCCTTATCTTTAGATGTACAGAAGCAGCATTCATTACCCGGAGGAACATTTGGGCAGCTATCTTAGTAAATCAGGTTGTACTGTCACTCCCTCCACATCCTGACCCACCATACTCCTCCCCTCTCCCCTCGGTCTTCAATCCAGTCATTCTTGTTGCTGGCAAACAATGCCCCTGCCTCAAGCAGTAACATCCCCCGTTGGTCCCTGAGGCTGTTAGCCAGCATGGACAGGCTGGGGAGATGCCTGGCACTAACTGCCTTTTCGTCTTGTCGAGCTGCTGCAAAATCTGGTCTTTTGTATAATGGTGTCATTTCCTTGTGGGACACATAAATGGTGCCTTACTTCTGCCTGAGAGCCAGGTTCGCATTTGTGAAAGCTATTAAAAAGTTTGTAGATGTCAAGTAAATGTATATGATTAAATAAGTGATTCAACTAGTATAATTAACAGATGGCAGGAACAATTACATATTCATATTTCAGGCCAACAACATTTGGTAGATATAATTGCCTTACAGGTGTTAACTGCCCTTTATCGTGAAATGAGGTGTCTCTAAACACTGAAGGTACTCAGCAAAGTGACTTGTGGTTATGAACTTACAAGGAGGTTAATGGCTCTCCTTTTGCATGTGATGTTGGAAAGCTAAATTCAGCTCCTAAGTCTGATACCAAACCTAAGAAAGTGGAGGGAAAGAGAAGAGCAGGTGTTACATAATCTGATTTGTGGAAAAAGTCACTGAGCAATACAATGGGTTTAAATTCACTTTGATGCTTGAGAAATGCAAAGTCCAAATAGGCGTTCAGGGAGGAAGAGACATCTGCTGGAATAACTCCTTGGTTTTTGGTTTTATTTTTTTCCAAAATTAATTTTTCTTCCCCTTATGTAGAAGAGTAAATTGCATGTCATTTGGATTAGATTTTAGTACAGATTGTGATGACTTGTGGCCAGAAGAGCAAAAACGAATAAGTAGGTGGTAAGTTTATGCTCATTTTGTAACTGCTTTTTTTTTTAATAGAAACCAAAAATAATTATTCACTGTAAGTCTTACATAATAAGGTTGCCAAAGATGATAACTTGCATATATAAAACACAGACAATGTAAATTGTAATTTTTAAAGGTTCTTTGTTTTATGCCTTACATTTAGCAATTGATTTAAACAAAAACAGCTAAAAGAATTGATGGAAAATTAAATAATTTTCATTGGTAGATAAATAATAGGACATTAATAAAATTTTCCCATTTCCATAGATGCAGGGGATAAGGTATACAATCAAGAGCAAAGGCTGATCCTTAGTTTTCACCTTTCTTGATAATTGCTATCTAGAGCTATCCAAACCTTAGACTTGTTTCAGTATTATTATTTCAGCATTGCATTATTTTGATTAAGGCTGTTCAGTAGGTAGCCTAGTTTATTCCTGTTTGGCATCAAAGATTGCTATTTATTAAACAATTTAGGCAGCTTAAACACTAGCTTCCAAAACCACACTTAACATGTCCATATTAAAAGACATATTTATACATAGTGGTGGTTCCTGCACTGATGCTGGTCATGGTTTTCAGCTGTGTTTGTCAGGGAACACAGCAATCATCCTCTTCAGACTTATGTTAGGTGAGAGGGACCAGAAATGGTGTGGAAGAGCAGAAAAGAAAGAGTCTAGAGACTTCTATCTTCTATTTAAGATATAAACTGAAATAGAATGGAAAATGTTAATGTTTGTAAGCACTGCTGGCTGACTGCTGAAGCACAGGTTACACACCTTTGAGCTGTATCAAAGCCTGCTATGGTGCTTAGAAGAGCTGGGAGGGCCTGGGTGGGGTGCAGCGCTCCAGCTCTGCTGCCTGTGCTAGGTGTGGCATGGGTCATGCCCATCATGATAGGTGCTCAAACCCTGAGACATGAAGCACAAAGAAATATTCCTCATCATTGAAATGTTTATCTCTTTCGTAAGTTTTCCTCTAGTAAAAATGTCACATGCATTATTCTTGTTATGCAAAATCGCAGCAAATGGCAAAAGGTCAATGGCAGCTGTCAAGATTATCAGAGAGTAATTGTAGCAGTTCCATGGCATATCAAATGTGAAGGCTTTTATTTAATAATAGTTCAATGGAGTGGCTGGGAAGTAAATATCATATGCAAAACAAATGCTATGTGAAAGGAATGCAAGGGGTTTAATTTTTTTTTCACTTGGTGGGTTTGTTGCTGTTGCTCACTCAATCATTTTGAGTCCTTCTATTGCCACAGCAGATGTTTCATCTCTTCCATCTCTGATTATGTATATCTGACAGTTTTGAAGTCTCTGCAAGTATGACTTGATTATATCATAATTTCTTTCTTTTATAACCTTCAAATATTTTTTTTTCAATTTTTATTCTGATGGAAGAGCATGGAAATGTACCATTTCAGCGAAAAGAATTCTAGACTCAGATGGTTTTATAACGTGACGTACTTTGAAACTGAATGTCTGTCCTGAGAACTGAGAATTAGATCTTGGAGCAGTTTTGACAAATGCTACTTGACTTACCAGTTGTGCAGTAGAGGCAAACAGGATTGTTGAGATTTTGCTGTTTTCTTACAGAAGTGTCATATATGTGAAAATAGCACGATGCTGTGGTAGCGATCCCATATATTTGAGGGAAAGGAAGGAATTGTGTGTTATGTACTGCAAACTTGAAAGTACAGGGCAATGTTAAATAGAAGGAAAGACTGAAGAAATTAGTTTAAAACAAAATATATAAGGGGCATTCCAAAGTCCGGGCAAAAAAAACCCCACTCTTTTCCTCTTTTTTAATCTGTTTTCTGTTAGGAGGGCGTTGTGGCAGCTGAGACAGCATAGAGGAAGCCGAGGAGCCAAAGGGCTCTGGAACAGGAGAGGCCTGTTGGTGAGCGAGCTCTGAAGTTTAAAGACCACCCCTTGACTTGGGGTGAAAAGCCACCCCCTTGAGGCTTTGTGGTTCTGTGCAGATTTGGTGTGTCTGATTGGCCCATGGGCCAGACACCGCCTTTACCCCTAAAAGGTTGTAACCCCGCCCTCTCTCCGCCCCGTACCCTCAAACCATTGGTTACTGGTGCTCTGCCCACCTCCTTTCTGTACCCCTATGTAAATTCGTCCGGGCCCTGAGTTTGTCCTCTCTACAGCTATGGACTCCTTCATTGTGTTGCAATAACCTCTTTGGAACTCCACCCACAGAAGCCTTCCTGACTCTTTGCCTCTGGTAAGGCATGAGCTATCCAGCTTAGTGTGAGTGTGTGCTTTCGTGCCTTCATCAGCACGGGTGAGAAAGTCGGCCTGCTGGCGTGCTAAACGGCAGCACCAGAGCGATGTCTTGCCAGAGACGCTTTTGGGATAGTGCAGCCACCTCTCCACCATCCACCCACACCGCGTTAAGTGGTGCACCGATCTGGGACTTTTGAAAGTCCCTGAAAGTGTCCCTGAAGGCCCCGTGCTACCAGGTGTCATGCTTGGTGCTGCCGCTTCCCTGAGAGCAGATCTAAATTTTATTAGATTTGTTTTGAAGGCCGATTTCTAATGGAAAACTAGGGGACCACACCGAAAGCTTTATTTGACCCCTGGAGCTCCGAAGCTGTGTGAGTGGAACTCCGCCTGGATCCCCTTTTTGTACTGTTTTGTTTTACCCTTTTCCTTTTGGTGTTGGGAAGAGTTTCCTGGGGAACATGGGTGGTAAGCTGGCCCTCCAAAAGACAGGAATATAGCAATTAGACCCAAATTGTGATAGTGAAATTGTTAATTGGTCAATATCTAAAAGGATTACTGCATCGTATTTCCTGCCTTGGGTAGCGGCAGCAAAGGCCCTAAGTGAACGCTCACCTTGAGTGCTGGCTTGGAAAGCGTGCTAACTTAATATTGAGTACCCTCTCCCAACCTACTTGAGGATGAAGAAACCACCAGGCATGCAGCGCTGCAAAACAGAGCGGCAATTGATTTTCTTTTATTGGCCCATGGACGTGGCTGTGAGGAATTTGAGGGGCTGTGCTCTTTTAACCTGTCATTTCATAGCCAGAGCATCCACGCGACGATTCAGAAAATGAAAGACCAAATTAAAGAACTAAAGATAGAAGGAGACGCGGATTGNAAGAACTAAAGATAGAAGGAGATGCAGATTGGCTAGGAAACCTTTTTGGTCAGTGAGGACTTATAGGATGGGTGAAATCCTTAGTCAAAGCTGGGCTGTGGGTGATTCTAATAATTTTTATAGTTTTAAGTTTGTTGCGTTGCCTTAAGAAGTGCCTATCTAAGTCGATGGGAGAAGCTTTTCCTTTAAACAAGGAAGGGGGAGATGTTGTGGCAGCTGAGCCAGCATCGGTGGAAGCCAAGGAGCCACAGGGCTCCGGAACAGGAGAGGCCCGTTGGTGGGAGAGCTCCGAAGTTTAAAGATCACCCCCTGACTTGAGGTGAAAAGCCAAGTCACAAGTGATAAACTGAAAGGGCAGGTTGTTCAGTAGGTACATAGTAGAGCTAACCACTTAATCTTAGTTTAAACCACTTGGATTGTTGCATATATCAGTGCTAAGTGACAGTTGTTTCCTCTAGTTTTAATATTGAGTCAGTTTGCTGAACCCATTTTAGGGTTAGGAAGCTAATTTTGAGTTCTGTGTGTCCTGAACTGCAGCATTTTTCACATATGGACTGTTGTTTTCAGTTATTTTTTTAAAAAATATTTCAGGTAGGGATTCCTTGCAACTGAAAATAGCATTCACAGTTTTACTTGTTTGGGTTTATTGGGCTGGTATGAAAAGACAGAGTTGGCTAGCAAAACATAACCAGTTTAGAAATACTATATCAGGATTTTAACAGTGATTTTTTAATTCTGGCACTATTGCAAGGGAATAATTAATTTTCTGTAAAAATTATTTAATATGGATTGCTATGTCTATGCTGTGCATTGTTGATTTTAGAACACTTCTAACCTTGCTTGCATTTTTGAAAAAAAACCTTTAATTTTTTTTACACTATTTTACAAAGTATTATTTTGTTCTGTGTGTTTGAGGTGGGGGGAAAGTAATTCCGATGTTTTCCGTATTTGCTGAGTTACCCTGTGTATGGCACAGCTGAGAAGGAAGAAAACTGCGTAATGCTTGTACACAAAACAGGGGGTGATGTTGGCAGTGACATACAAAGTGTGCTGGAGGAGACTTTCCAGGACATTGGATAATTGTGACAGGAGACACATCTGTTAAATAGATGAAAGATACGGATGGAAATACATACCTCAGCTAAATCTAAAATGTGATAATTAATAAATATGATAATAAGTGTTCAATATACTGATTATTTACACAAGAATTATAAAAGCTGCTTTAAAGGTTAGTTGTTTATCAGTATATCAACTAATGAAGTTCTAAGTTTGGGGGCAGGGGAATAAAGTACAAGGAATAGTTTAAAATGCTTGTTTACTGTGTTAGGAATAGCCACAACCACAACTTACTGGATTTTCCCTGAGGTGTCTGGAAAGTTTTTAGTATGCTGTTATTACAGATGTTCTATTGATTTTCGTGGACTCCAGCTCCTAGAGTAAAGTGGAAGAGGGTGAAAATTCCGGAAATTTTTCGACTGTGTTAATTCAATTCAGATGTGGAATTTCCTCTGCTAGAATTCTGTTTTATTTAAGGCGTAGTTAATTCAGCATCTAATGTCTTGACCAAAAAAATCAATTTAGCAGCTTGTTTATTGATTTATGGTATTCAACTGCAGGACAGAAGAAAAATGGATGAGAAGGTAATCCCCTCCTTCACACAGCATAGGCCCAAGTCTGTCTGAACCTAAGATGTTTCCTCTCTGTTAGTGTGACTTGGTCTGTTGTGGAATAGAGGTGGGAGAGGGGAATGGGAGCTGGTAGTCCAGTTGTAATTTTTAGTGGTGTTGCATCCCGTCTGTTTTTGTCCATACAAAACTTGAGCTCTTCAGAGATGCCCCATTCAGGTCGAAGCCCAGGAAAAACAGCAGGTAGTACAGGTCCTGGCACTGGTGTAGAGAAGGTTAATCCTGACTTTTTAAATGCTTTTCTGATTTGAAGACTATAAACACATTTTGTGACACTTTTATGTTCACTAGGGCAGAGTGAGTGCCCTAGTTTTGTATCTCCCTGTTTGCCAGTAATAAAATGCAAAATATCTTGGGTTTTTGCCTGGGTGCTGGAATCAAGTACCTGATGTTGCTGTATCTGAATTTGGAGTTGTTGATGACGTTAGATTAAATAAAGAGCAGGAAAATATTTTTCCATGCTGTGACAGGAGAATACAACACACCTGAGCCTTTAAAATAGAGCAGTTTGGAGTTTAAAGGTCTAAGGCAGCCAGGTGGGAGGGGGGAAGAGGAGTGTCTATGGAGAAAGCAGAGATGTCAGTTCGTGAAGCCTGCTGGAGACCCTGGTGAGCTGTCAGATCTGTCAAGAGAGACCCTGAGGAGTTCTTGTTCTGTGACAGACAAAGACTCTGGTAAAATAGTTTCCTGAATGAAAAATTTTTTTGCTTTTATCCAGATGACATATAAATGCTTGCTTTGTTCTTACTGCTTAAATTTTGCTTTGGAGCTAATTTATTAACAACTTTGTTTTTTAAGGGGTACCAATGTCAACAAATGTGCTATGCTTTCAGGCTCATCCTTAAGTCTGAAAAGACACAGGCCTTATTCTTGTACCTAAATCCATGTCTGTACAGGAGCATCTTGAAAGTACAGTGGAAAAGCAATCAGCTTTCATATAAATCAACAGAAGTAACACTAAAATTTCTAATGCCTGCTTGACTTTTAAACATCATTATGTTGCTAATGCCAGAAGATAGTATTTTGGAAGGGGAGGAACAATCTGACATTGAGTAGTAGAAGAAGGTTTACATGGTTTTATTTTAGTTGTGTTGATACTTGTTCAGGTATTTGAGTTATTTGCTGAAAACACTAAAGAAGAACAAGTAAAACTGACAGTGCAACCCCAGTGGTGTGTTTTTCTGTTCAGAAGCTGCAGGAGCATTTTAAATGGGCAAGAGGATTAGGTTTCAGAGAGATGTCTTTATGTTTGGCCTCTGACTCTAATTCAAGATCTCCTTGGGGAATCTTCAGTGACTTTCAGTAAGGCACCATTCTTTAAGAAAAAATTGTATCATTGTCTTTTGCAGTCAAGCATGACAGCATTTCTTGAGGTGTTTATACAAGGAGAAGGCATAACCCTCTTTCTCCCTGCATTGGCATTCTTTTCTGGTTTTCTTTTCTTTTTCTCTGCAGCTGATAATATGAAATAATTGTCATATTCTAATTCAGACTAATGTGTGTATACATAGTCCTTATTTTGAGTGATAAGCAAAGCAAATTAGTAAATATGTTTGCAGATAAAGTTTATTGCCCTTTAACCTATTGTATTTCTCTCTAAATTTTTTGCATCTTTTGATTACAAAGTGCAATCAAAATTTTGAGCTGTGAAGAGAGAATCTGCAAAGGCAGGATAGCTCACTGTATAAATTTATGATGTTATACTAGTTAGAATTTTGTACTTGCTTTGAGATTTAAATTTGAGCTTCATTTTTACCTTTTTGCCTCCTTTGATAGTTTAGGGATAGAATAGATAGTATGGTTTACTGTCTACACATGAATGTAAATAAATACATGCATTTGGAAGAAGTAGTACAGAAACGCAAAAAGAGTTTTGGGGGGTGTAGACCAGCAGTCACCAAAGGTTCTTTGTGTAGTGGTGACAAAATGACAAAAAAGCAGGGTCAGTGCTAGGAGGAAAGATGTGATTTTGTGAGTATGACCAGTATTGATAACTGAATGCACATCTGGTGTCCATGCGTTAGACACACAGATGCAGATTTGGGAGGAATGGAGAAAAGTGCCACAAAGAGAGTCATAGCTTAAGATGTAGTCTTAAAAAGGTGACTTAAAGATCTCAGTCATATATATCTATCAGAGGGAAGGAGGTAATTATACAGTATTTGTATAGGGGAGTAATAGTACAGGTACAAAACACCTCTTTCCTCTAGAGGAGGCAAACTGTAAGAACCTCAAATGGCTACATGCTGAGGTCAGGCTCATTTAAATTAGAAGTAAGGCACAATTATTTGTCTTTAACAGTGGAGCTATTAATCATTGGAACAAATTACTGAGAAAAGTGGTGGGAACAGACAATTGCCATAAATTATAACTCCCTGAGGAATTACCACAGGATTCAGTTATTGGTTTCACCAAAGAGGCATATTATGGAACCCAAACACATTAGCTGAAGGAAATTGAACTCAAGCAGTAGCACAAGCTGCATAAAGCTGGGATATTATCAGCCGTGCAATACCAAAGCAGTCGTAATTATAGCTACAGCTCCATCATTTATTTTTACTTCATAACAGTATCATTAAAGTGATTTCTCATCCTCTTGTCTTTTATCAAGGAAGGTAAGGAAATGAAAGTTGTTGGGTTTTTGTACTGAGGTGGAAATGAGGATAACACAAATTTTACGGCTTTACTTACTTTTGCAAAGAGTCAGTATCACTTTGCTGTCAATATAATCTGGTATCTTTTGGCTTTATTAAATGTCCTTCTCAAATGCCAAATGCTGATTGTTATAATGAGGCTTGTAAAACAGCAGGTTGCATAAAACCTTTTTTCCAACCAGTTCTGTTAAAGACAAAGCTGGTTTTTTTGTGGACTATGTAATTTAAATTAATTTCTTACGAATCTATAGATAACTTCCTCTTCCAATATTTTATATTTAGATAGGATCTATTAATCGTGTTAAAAAGATCTAAAACCAACTCAGAGTATTTTAGATCCTTTCAAAAGACAGATAGCAGTTTTCCTAGCAAACCATTCAGTCATGGCCTGATCAAAATAGCTAAGGAAGAATGAGGCTTCAGAGCCAGCAGCAACAAAGAAATCAACCAGACATATCAAATAAATTTCCTTGAGAATTTTTGGTCTAGAAACAAAATATCTGAATTTAAGTGGAGAGCAGCTTGAAAAAAAAAGCACTTGCCAAATTCCCCAGCAACTGAAGGAAACTTCATTTTATTCACACTGCTTAATTAGGCAGTAGTGTTTGTGTCCAAAAGAAGACAAGCAGTCTGTTGTCCTTTGGGTTTGAATGCGTATTGGAACTGTTTCTTGAGGGACACATTCCTCAGGAGCCAAGCTGCAAGTAGAGCATGGATTACATCCTTTGCTTGGAAATTTCTATGGCTGTGGCGACTTTTTCTCTGAAACCAGTCAGGAGTTGTGCTTGAAATTCTCTCTTTTCAAAATGTATGGCCCCCTTTCCTGCAGACTATGTGTCACTTGGATAAGCCAGTCCTGCAGCCCTGGCAGAAATACCCGATGGTAGATAGACCTCACTAAATAAACTAGTTCACCCTCTCAATAAATTGCTTTAAATGCTTTGCTGTGAAAATCATATATTCTGTTGCTCTGTTCAGTCTCTGTATAAAGCCTTTGCTCAAAACCAACTAATACAGATTAGTCACTTTGTTGTAATGTTAAAAAGCACTGCACTACCATGGTACTATAGCTGTGAGAAAAGACTGAAAGCATAAATTTCATTAATCATACTGGTGATTGCCAAGTCTGCACAGCTCACTAAATGTTCCTTACATGACTCCAACACACCTGATTTTTTTTCTAGATGTTAAAACAGGCCTCTATGCCATGTACATTCATACAACTGTTGGCCTTTTCTATCTTTCTTATCGTTTCATTAAGAGTAAATGCAATGTACCTAGATGCATTGCTGCACACTTATGATGATTGACTTCTGTTCTGGGGTCTTACTACAATGTTCAGTAGAAGTAAAATTTGACCCAAACCCTGTAAACAAACAAAACCCCCATCAACAAACTTCTAGCAGATATGTATGATAAGGTAAGGATTATTAAACAGGACAGCCCCAACCCATTTTTCTTAGATGCCTGGCCCTTGCCAAATATCAATAGTGGTGTAAAATATGCAGATTAAAGTACAGTGAATTTTTCAGTTTTTTTGTCTAGTATAAAATCATAGAATCATTTAGGTTGAAAAAGACCTTTAAAATCCTTGAGTCCAACCATAAACCTAACACTGCCAAGTCTACCATAAAAACCACAGCCCTAAGTGCCATGTTCACGTGGTTTGCAAAGAGGAGATCTGAATTCTTCTGTTCAACTTTATTTTGCACATTTATCTTAAATACTGCAGTTAAAAATAATATTTTTAATAGGAAAAAAATGCTTCTGGTATTCTGTGAACTGTGAAGTTATATGTCAAACAAAGTGAAGCTTGATGAAATTTGAGTGAAGAGCCTTGCCATCTAACAGAGGTCAGTACCAGATACTGTGAAGCAAGACCAAAAAAAAAAAAAAAATCTGATGTTTTCTTAGGAAATTGTGAAATTTTTTCCTTTTCACCAAATATTTGGAAATCAGCTGAAGCCTTGAAGTCACATTTATGTCTCCTGTGTATCTGCCATGACTATTGTCCTGAGAGGATGTGGAATTTACCTTGTTGGGAATATGCAGAAATAGACTGGGCAAGTTCCTGAGCAATCTGATACAATTGCTTTGGGGTTATATGACCTTCAGAGGTCCCCTCTAAGCTGAATTGTTCTATGCTGCCATGATTTGATTTGCCTTCCAGATATCCAAGTCAAAAGCAACAAGTGAAGGGCTGCTGGGAAAGGCAAATATGCTTGGGGCTTTTTGGTGGTTGGTTTCTTTGACTGTTAGCACATGCCCCTGTTTCAGCTCAAGTTAATAGTAATATTGTAATTTTGTCTAAATATTAAAGTAGCAAGTGAAATTTGGAAGGCAAGAGCTACCATAGCTTCAAAGTTCAAATCAAGGACAGGGGGAGAAGGTGGTTATAGAGAATATGGCCAGTGGGAGAATAAAGCTGGCATCACAAACTGGTATTAATGGATATGGATATGAATAGAATTAGCTCAAAATGCAATGCAGAAGCTGTCAAGAATTAGGTAGATTTGGAATGTAAGTTAAAAAGAAAACTCCATTGCTTGTTATAAAAGCCTTCAAACCAGTTCTGAAGAATTTTATATTTTTGGGCATTCTACTGTAGATGCTTAATTCTGCAAATTACAATGGTTGTTGATAAAGGTTATGAGGTAGTGGCTTGATCGTGGTGACAAGAGGGGATGGTAGCAGATTGCATGTGTGCTCGTTATGTCGATCTTCAAAAGGTTAGCAGTAAGATGGGATGCCAAAAAAAAAAAAAAAATAAAAGCCTGGCAGACACCCAGGGGAATTTTCAAGTCTTTCAGTAATCAAGTGAGAGAAAGGGATTGTTCTTCTATTTATTTTTAAACATTTATTAGACTCAGCAATAAATCTGGTTTAAGTGACATAATGCTGGTGTCCAGCAATTAGCCTGCACTTCCAAATTAATACCGCGTTCGCCTGTGTGGCCTTGACTTGACTAATTGGCTGCCTTTCCTTCTTTGCATTCTTTTGTGAGGGTACGATGACAGTGATTCAGCATGTACAACACAGGCATAAAAAAATAATTTAATGCTCCACTTACTCAGCAGGCGTGATTGACGCTCTCCTGGGTGACTGCTGCAGCAGAGCTGGTCGGGGTAGCACGCTGGCACTTGCTTTGCTGTAGCAGTGAAGCCAAGACAACTGTTCTAGTACAATATCTTTTTGAAAGTCAGAACGTGGTAAAATTATTGAATATGATTGATAGCTGGAACTAGATAACTCTCTAGATGGGTATCTAGAACAAGAAAGCAGATAATAAAGGGTGATAATAAAGGGTGACTCCTGCAAGCAAAGAGCCTTCACTTTACATTTGCATGTGAGTGAAAAGTAGGTTTGTTTGGTTTGCATTTAGCAGCACCATCAGTTCTTTATAAAGTAAAATAATTTGCTCATTAATTAATAATTTTTTATAAAAACACCTGATTTTGAAAGGAGGATAAGTTATTATCCACAGCATCTAGGATTGTTTTTTCTTTGCTGGGTTTGCCACCTTTTTCTGTTACCACTCATCCAGCTTTACTGTCAACAGAAAATACTCATTTTTCATGAACATTTTTGTGTCTTGGGATTATGGAATAAACCAGAAGTGTTCAGATGAAGTTTGCAAAGAGAAAATTGTTTCTAAAATACATTACCTTCTTTTACCGTAGGTGAGTTATTTTATGTTTTTCAAGTTTCTGCTTAGACAGGAAAGAATAGCTTGGCGGAACACTAGATGGCTGAAAGTGAAGCAGCAGGGCAATTTCTTGAGAGTATTTTATGCAGCTAAATGGAAAAGTATTATTTGAATTTCATGGCCTATTTTAGAAAACACTTTCCCAGCTTGCTAGTGCCTCTGTCAGCAAGGCCTTTTTGTTGCTTTTGTGTTCTTTTTGCAAGGACCTTCTTTCACAGTGGCTAAGAGGTGCTTGTGAGCTCACTTCTGCAGAGCCCTGCTTATGTTGAGGCAGCTCCAGGAACAAAAGGTTTTTGGGATTAGGTCCCATTTCCCAAAATAACCTTGCAAACTTTTGCAGCCACATGGTATTAGGAAAGAGAATGATACCATGTCCATTTTGCCCAGACAGAGCAAGTCAATATGAAAAGCAAATATTCCTTATTATCCTTTCCCTTTCAGAAAACAAAGTTTTGAAGAACTTTTCAGGGAAAAAAAGCTCCTCTCTGGAAATTATCAATTTAGGGCTGTACATTCTAAAGCAAATGTCATGACCATTCCATTAACAAATCATAGACAGTGCTTTGTCTGCTGACACAAGAATGTGATTTTTTTCCCACAGGTACATCACATCAAGGGACAGTTGAATTGAAACTGGAACACTTAAAATGCACAGAAAGTTGTTTAAAATATATGTAAAGAAATACCAAATTAAGGTGTTAAGAAGATTATTCATGCAGGTACAAGTATTAGATTGTGATAGTCACTTGGCAGTGGTAATTGACCAACAGATTGAGGAGTTTTCTTAGTCATGTTTAGTCAAACTTTGGCAAGTGACTGTGTGACTTAAGTAAGAAAATTTCACTGAAATTCAAAAAATGGTAAAATTTCTTAGTTAACAAGTATCCACCTTAGAAGAGAACGTTTCCCTTGGCTCCTTACCAGCATTTTTGGAATTGTACATACCATTGAAAATGGTTTCTGATCTTATTCAAGATTTTAATCTTAGAGGAGTTCTTCTTTGCTTCTGTATTTCTTCTGTCTGAAGAAAACAAGATTGCTTATACTATCAGCTTGTGTTCTTAAATTTGTATGAGCCAAAGAAGAAAATGAAGACAATTTGTTAAATAAATTTCCAACTGCTTAGAGAAAACTTTTCTGCACAATAGCAGCTATAGGTTTTGTCATTCAATGTTTAAAAATAAATTACCTGGATTGTTTCACTGATGGGACAAAATATATACAGCAGAGGCATTGTATGATACAGTGTCACTTCTGGTTTTAAACCACGTAACAAGTCTGTGTTTTATCCAAGATTTATCATATACATTATATAAAGATATCTATCACTATACAATATATACATTGTGTGATATGTAGTCTTGTGTTATTGATTTTGTGAAAGGGGCTAGAATAAGGTGCAACACACAGTTGTCATAGGGTTTTGCCATACAAACACAACGTTGGATGTGTTAGTTCATGGGCTGTGACCAAGGTAGAAATTCAAGGCTTTGTGATTGCAGGCAGTGGGGTGGAGGGTGGGTGGTTTCAACCGAGGCCCCAGGGGCAGCAGGAACCAGATGGGGCAAAAGGGAAACAGAAGCAAATTGTATTGAGACAATTTCAGTAGGTGTGCGGCGACAGAGAGGATGAATTTTGATGGATGTTTTATCTGCATGTGGGGAAGTGAACATATCTGCACAGGTCTATCAGTGGACATGCACACACGTATATGTATGTACAGGTTTTAAGTGGGTATCCTAAGTACTGCCTGCAATTTTCAATTCTTAGTTATCAGAAGTGAATGTGGACTTTTTTCACAGTCTTAAGTCTGCACTTAGTCTGCACTTTGTACTGTGCTTACTATTTATTTATTATAGACTGCATTCCACATTTTTTCATTTATTTCATGTGATGATATTTATGCTTCCTGACTTGTAGGACTGAAATTTTTATATACACGAGAAAGGAACTGAAGCATTAATGATACCCATAGAAAATTCTTGTTTAGCTTACTCACACTACTCCAACTTAGTCATTTTGCTTAATAATCATTACATCCTAAGCTCCCAAATATATAGTTTGTAAACAAAACCATAAAAACATGTTTATGGATGTGTATTGCAGAGAAATGAACAATGTATCACCTAAGCAATAATGGTGATTTACGTTCAAATAAATGTCTGTAAATGCTTTCTTCAAAGCATTGAATGGTTAGGTTCACTGTTAAGGTGGATAAAAAGTGTATACATGTGTGTGTAAATACACACTACATATTCTTTATAGCATAATTATTATTGTTTTAGATTATATCTTCCATTCTGCTTTAACATAACCGTGCCACTAATATTTAAAGTCAAAGGTTCACTTTTTCCCTACCCCTAATAGTTTTGTAAACTACTTTACAGAATTAAACTTCACTGTTGTAGTCCTGAACAGGCTTCCTCGGCATTTTGTAATGTAAGGCTTCCCCTGTGTTTACTTTTGCAGTCTGATGCTTGTTGGCATGCTGATTTGTGTTTTATACCACTAGGTAGGTTTTGTTCATTTGGAGGAATGAGACTAAAGAGGTCATGCCAGCTTTTCCTCTTCTTCTCTAGACCGTATAGTTCCTTTTGATTTAAACTCAGACAACAAAAAAAAGTGGATTTATGCAGCTAAGCTAAACTGGAGAAATCAATAGAATTTATTATCAAGGGATGTCTAATCTCTCAAGCTAATACAAGATTTCGCAGCTATTGATTACATGCTAAGGATGCATAAACTGTTAATCGTGTGGAGGCAACAGAATAAACGTACTATCAAGAGAAAATGGGCAAATAATTGTCAGTAGTGCAGTTATATTTATCTGTTTACTATACCTATGATGCAGGGACAGCTGTATTTTGCATCCAAAAAGATACGTCCTAAAATATATGGAATATCCCCTCATTGCTACTGAAACTACTGTAGTAGAGCTGATTATCTATGTAATAATTCAGATGTTTTCTTCAGGTCCCTGAGGTATGTGGTCAATAAGACATTTGTAAGCTGGCTTAATAAATCAGTCACTAGATGAAGTGATAAGAGAAAAAACTCATAGATCTTCATGCAATAGCATTATAACCTTTGTTTGCACCAAAATAAATCTGTAGTGCTAACACAGTATAAATACCATAGTTTCATTTATTCTGAGTGCATATTTCACAGGACAAACAGATGGACATACTAATGCATCAAAAGTTAATTATTTTTGTGTTTCCATCCATATTTGTTTTGTATTCTGTATGTGTCACATTTGGGAGGGGAGGTGCCCAGCAATCCCTATGTTTTTCATTGTGGGAATATGTACCTGTTAATTTTTTCTTTCTTGTCAGACTGCAGAAAAGACTTCAAATTGTACTACTTCTGTCAACCTCATTTAGCTTTTCTTCCTTTGATGTTCAGTATTAATGCTTCTAGGTTGCAAAACATTGAAGGCCTGAGTTTTCAAATGTGGCTGCCTAAAATCAGGCCTCTTAACTGGTGACATGGAACAAGATTAAAAATAAACCAAACCAACACTAAAAACAAAAACCCCAAAACAAGCAAACAAAACCAACCCAACCAAACAAAAACCCTACCACCAAGTACCTCAGACCTTCTGGTTTGCATTTACCTACATGGCAGGTGTCCTGGTTTTTGTAGATTCTGAGAATGAGGGAGTGCAGGTACTCCAACCATGGAATGTATTTTATTCCAATAACAGAAGGACATATTGATCCAGTTGGTAATATAATGTGGTGTGGTTTTGGCTTGGAATACACACCAAGTATGTAGAAGAGAGTCTCTAACTGAAGATAAGTCGTTCATGAACTATCACTATGCAGTTCTTAAATAATGGGGCCAATACAGATAATTGATTTGTGCCTTTACTTCAAAGCGGTCTTTAACTCTACTTAGAAATGGTCAAAAATCTGCCAGTTACAGACAAGAATTGGCAAGAATTATTCTGTCATAGAGACAGACTGGGTTATGAAAATCAGACTGAAATGCATGGCATTTTTGGGATGTCTGAAGGAGCTTCCTGACTTATCATCATATTGTTAAATAATAGAGTTATTGGGAGTTAATCTGAACTAAATTCTTCTGGATTTGTAGGTTAATAATCCTTGAAACACAGGGGCTTCATCACGGATATTCTAGTACAGCTCACCTTATCCAAGGATTTTTGTTAGCTTTGTTCATTATATAACTTAATTACAGTTTGCTCCTTTGACAACAGCACGTCACCCCCAGAAGTGCAGAAGTGATCACAGTTGATGTGCATAATTCTTGCTCAGACTGTGGCTGTCTCTTGAAAAGTTTAACTCTTGTTTGGTCCTTTTTAATGAGTCTTACACTTCTGTATTCAGCAGTCCTAACCAAGTTTATGATGTGAGGAACTTAATATCTATATAAAAAACCTTTCTGCCTGATTCATCATTCACTAATAGCAAAAGTAACAATTGAGAGTAATGCAGCTGAAATAAGCAAGCAAGAAACCTCTGTTCATTGTTTTCTTACTGCCCTTCTGACAGCTATGCCTATTCGGGTTGTGCTTCCTTCGTCTCTTTTCACTCTTACCTTTCTTCCAGGTTCTTATCAGGGGTCTTTCAGAAGAGTTCTTTACAGCAACAGGACTGTAACTTTTTGATTTTTGGGAACACTTTGTTTTCGTAGGACCTTGCATGAACCAAGAGCACAGCAACAACCACAGTGACATCTTAGAATAATCCTCTTTTATTTCCCACATGACAAGGAAAGCGTTACCCTGGAAAGGTCAGGTGAAGCCACAGGACAAGGAGGCTCATGTTCTTGTAGAAGAAAAGTCTGTGAAATTCCAGTGGCTGTTCAGACTGAGAATATTAACAGAAATATAAGGACTTCTTCTTTTCTATGTAGTTCTTTTTCAAAAAGGCGGGATAATTAAAGGAGCCTCTTTGAGAAACACTGTGCTTTAAGTTATGGGGTTATTACCTGTACTCTTTAAATAATGGTCATACATTTGCTTTTCTATGTGAGAGTTTATATTTAACATAAGCCCCACATCTCTCTGCAGATCCCTCAAATGCACAAATTAATGCATTACCACACCTTTTGAGTCCAGTTAGTTTTCACCTCCAGTGTCATCAATGAAGGCAACCTGGGTTGCTCTTAAACTTGATACGAATTTCAGTCAATGTGGTTAAAGCAGAAACTGGTAGTCAGCTCCTCACTGTAATGACAGACTAGAAAGAGTTCAAGGAGGAGGAAGAATCCAAAAGCCAACCCCAATTAAAGAACTGAAAGCATAGACAGTGTGTAGACAGAGTATGCTGGTTTTTGAGAAGCACTATCTTTATCTGAAATGTTTGTGCTTTAAAATTTGTCTGTTTTCCATTTCATGTGAACAAATGTGCATTCTGGTGGCTTGTCAGAAGATCTAATTCCCCTACCTCTACCAGGTACATGGAAATTAAACTGTCTTGCAGTCAATATTTAGGATTTCTGAGGAAAGGCAGCGAAAGCACAGCACATCAGACTTTGCTAGCCTCATTGTATGGGATTTTTTTCACAGCTTTTGGGACATCTGTTTGTCTCTGATTGACAGCAGGCTAATATGTATCATTAGAAATAGGTTCTGAGGAAATGCACGCTCTCACCTTGCTGCTTCGGCAGCTGTGAAGGCTTTTGTTTTCACTTCCATCTCCGTGTAAGTGAAGATAATCTATACAAAGAGGCTTGATATTGACCTGTCATATCACGTGTTGCTTATCAAGCACTAAAGAAATTGAATTTCATTTTATCTGTTATCTAGAGTGCCTTATTAAATCATCCTGCAGTTGAGAGGTTGTATGGGGTCAACAGGTTCTGTCTCTTTTGCCATCTATCCCTCACTTGTTAACCTTTGGAGAATTACTAAAACGTTCTTTATTTTATCCCATAAGGTTGGGTTAAATCTTCTTGATCCAGAAATTGTTGTGATTGAGTGCCACATGCATGTAATTCTTTTACATGGTTTCTTGGTAAGGACTGAGGATTTAGTAATCTGTACAAATGTAGAGATCTCTTATCATTCTGCTTTTTCTGTTCTTTTGATATTCTCCCAGTACTTCTGTTTTTAATTGGTTCAATGAGGCTAAAAACAGTCAGCTTGGATAATAGATCTGAGTCAGCAAGCACTTGGTAGTATTTGTGTGCCAAGACAGAAAGCAGGGGCGAGGAGGAGGGAGACAACAGATATCGGTATTGCCAGTATTAAAAGCAAAGGGCAGAGAGAGAAGCTGGCCATAAGTAGAGCTGGAAATGGGGTGGAGGTCATAGCAGCAGCCCATGGGCAGGCGAGATCTGGCAAAAGGGAGCCTGTCATCATTAGCGGTGTTCACAAGAATCTAAAGGTCAACCCTGCCGCCACCACCACCACCAAATCCTCCATATGCCTTGTTGCTGGGTTTCTGTTTGAAGATCTGACTCTGCCAGTCAGGATGTTCATGTCTAAGAGCTTGATGTAGTCACAGGATATCGAATTTCCTGCAACAACAGAAGTCCTGCATACTTTCTGCTGTCACCACAAAGGACTTCTGCAGCCTTTTATCTGATGGAGAAAAAGACTTGAAAAAAATAAAGAATATCTTCTCCCCAAAAATTTAAATTTTAAATATAAGATTTAATGCAAAACAAACAAAAAAAAAAATGCTGCTTCATTCAAATGCGAAGCTCTCAATCAAGAAATCTTTCTAAAAGAATAAGCCAAATTATTGTTTTTCAAATAACATGTCCTCATGCTCAGATATTCAATTAGTGTCTAGGCACTGTTATGCTTTTTCAAACTTGTTCTAAGAAAACCTTGAGAAAACCCTACCAAACCTCTTTTTAAAAAAAGACTAGAGTGTAGGATTGGAGTTAGAATTTGGGTTGAAGAACTGGCACATACATTGTAAATGAGCTCTCTGAATTGCTGCAGCTAGGTGTCTGATGCAGCTAGGTGTCTGATGACCTGGGAGCTGGGTACCGTTCCGTGTTCTTGTGGCCCTGGCAGTAATTCACTTGGTAGCTTTGAGCAAGCTATTGACCTTTTTTGTGCCTCTTTCTCTTCACAGAAAAGTTTTAACAGCACTTACATATCTCACAGGGATAATTGGTAAATTAATGTTTGAAAAATATTAAGTGCCTTCTGCCACTATTGGAACTCCAGCAGACAGGTCAAGGACTGAGCAGGTATTTTGAGACCATCTTATTTCTTCCCTCTTTGTCATAGGCTGCCAATTTGACATTGGTAATTCAATGGAGAAGTGAGAACTCATGTGCTTGAAAGACAATGTATTTTGGATAAAAGATCTAGATGTGATTTAAAGAGGAAAGATGGGAAAACAACTGAGAAGACAAGATGTGAATTGAATTATTGGGATTAGCAGTACTCAAAGAGCATCAAGAGATCAGAAGGGAATGCATAAACTGAAATTAAATCCCAGTAGGGTTAAAGAAATGTTTCAGTGAAATGCAAACCCTAAATTGTGATGGGGAAATGGAAAAAAAGGAGATGAACACTTTTTGCTCAGATCAAGATTAAAGCTATTCTTAATGAGATGGTTGAGATCTTTGAGAAGCCTACTCAAAAATTCAATAGTGTTTTATCTGAGAAAAGTAATTATTCGAAGATTGCTTTCTACTGAGGTGTTACAGATGGAGACTTTGTGGTGTGGTAGTTTAAAACAATTGGTCTTTACCTCTAGAGATTCCCAAGATGAACATTGCCCAGAAGAAAGAGTAAAATTGTGTTTTTAAAGCATCATTTTAGGAGCAGTGGGACAGTTGGCAGAGTTTACTAAAGCTGTTGAGAGACTCTGCAGACTTTAATTACCATCTCAATATTGCAGAAGTTGTTTAATTTCTGCCAAAGAAGGGAATAGTTGTGAGAAAGTGAGATCACACTCTGTCTTTCATTCTTTCCTTTTTGACAGGTGAATAAAGGATGCTTTTCAGTATCTCCTCTGGTGCTGTGACACATTTGTAAAATTTGCATAGAATTGTAAAATAATTTTTCTTTAAGATTAACAAAGCTTTTATTTTTTTTTCTTCTCCTTTGAAAGTGCTGTGCAGCATAGTGTAAATGCAGTTTAAGTCCTGTCATGAGGGATGCAAGATGAAAATGGTGCGGATTTTCTGTTACTGATTAGTCAGCTTCAAACATTAACGGTCTCAGACTTCATGGTCAGACACCAGGTGTTATGTTGTGTTAATTCCTATAAATGTTGAATTCAGGTTTGAATTCCATCTCTAGTGGGAGTGGTTGGAGGCACAAACTGGATTAGGAGAACAAAGAGGAAATTATTAAAATGAGAAAAATCATTCCTTTTCAGAAGGAAAACTTAGCCTACACATGTCCTTAGTGAAGGATATGTTTACTCTTTTAGGCCTCAGACTCTAAATCAGAGTGTGTATAAGTAAGTTTTGCACTGTCATTCATATGAGAAAAAGGCTGATTATATATATGTATTTATTTATTTTTATATATATATATATGTATGTATTTGTCTTAACAGTTCTCTTCCTGTGTGGCACTGGAGTGTGTTCAGTTTTTTCCCAAGTGCTTGCAGTAGCCAAGTGAATACTGATTCTTTGAAGACCCTTACCAGCTCCTTCAGTAGATCTACTATGTTGCTACTTTTTTCTTCTATGACCGCCTCACACCTCTCTGTACTTGCTGAAGCACCAGCCATTGTTTTCTCTATAAAACCCTGTTTTTTCTCCTTCTCTTCAAGTCTCTTATCTCTCAAGGACCTTTTCAATTCTATCTTTCAGTTTCAAATCTCAGTTGTTACAGTACACAGTGTGTTCAGAGAGCTGCTGCCCAGGAAGTCAACTTACTCATTTGTATTTTTTGCTGTATATATGTTAAATCAGTATTTAAGGGCAAAGGTAATATGTGTGCTCGTTCAAAATGAAGAATGGAAAGGATAGATCATGGCAACAAATAGGTGAAATTTTTAATCCCTAACACTCATCATTTTACTAGGAATACCTTTATGTTATATTTAGAATTCCACTGTTTTGATGTTTGAAACTAAATGTTTGCAGTTTGTCTGGCAAACTGCATGCTGAATAGATTAGACTGATTCACATTTCCTTATTTCAATATACCATCTGTGCTTTTGGCTGGCTTTTGCCTCATTGGAACTCGTAAATGCAAGTTACAAAGAACGGTTATGCTCAGAAAGATAAATCCTATATTTCACTTCCTTGAACAATCCTGACTGTTTTGACCTTAAACCAGCACGGACACAAGGCTGAAGCTGTGTCAACAACAGGCTTTATTTTCTCTGGTGGGGAAGCATGGTATATTTTCAGTGAAGCTCTAGTATATACAGTCATGGTCATGATTTTCATTGTGTAATCATTTTAATTAAGTTCAACGATAAAAGTTAGTCTTGCGTGAGGAATGAGTGCCCTGGAGAGACAGCGAAAGACTGATGACCGCTTGGGGAGCATCACGTACTCCGCTGGCAGGAACGCAAGTGTGGAGAGCAGCTGATCTTGGGGAGCAGGTCAGAGATTACCTGCTCAGAGTAATGTCCAATCATGGTTTTAGGGATTTGAAGGAATCAAGATACAATGGGAATATCCAAAAGCACTTTTTGTGCAATTTCTGAGGGATTTTGCTTCAATGAATAGCTTCATTACTAAAATAATAAACACTAATTAATATCTGCATCATTTTTCTAACTGCTAGTTTAGTAAGGTAATTAGTATAATTAGTATACAGCATTGCTTGGTGGCATGATAAATCATAATGTATTAAATGTTCACTCTTTAGTATTATGATGTATTATCTAATTTACACAGGTAAAAAAAAAAAGAAAAGAGTAAAGGGGAAATCAGGAAGGGAAGCCAGCAGCGACAGCTGGGTGGCCTTTTGGTCACTCTTCTTGCATCTGTTGCCTGTATTCTCAATTGCTTTGAATTGCTCCACTGATAATTAGCAATTCTTTTTCGCACTGTTGCTAAGTCTCCATCACTGATTAAACCCTGCAAAGAGAGGACAGAGAGGAATGAAGTAAAAAAAAATTAAAGACTGGCAGCTTTTTTTCCTCTAGGGTACCTGTGCAAAGGATGATACTTGCCTGTTTGTTGGGTGCTTCCTTTACTTTCATGTTCCTGGAGGTAACATGAACCAGCTACAGTTCAGTGCAAGGATGAAGAATGTTAACAGTGTTTTCTTCATTATACTCTGTTTTCTAGAACCTATGAGAACACCGAAAACACTGAAGATTGCTGAGATCCAGGCCAGACACATCGCTGTGGATTGGGAATCTCTGGGTTACAACATCACTCGTTGCCATACTTTCAACGTCACTATATGCTACCACTACTTCTGCGGACACAATGAGAGCAAAGCAGACTGCTTGGACATGGACCCCAAAGCACCTCAGCACGTTGTGGATCGTTTGCCTCCCTACACAAATGTCAGCCTCAAAATGATCTTAACCAACCCAGAAGGCAGGAAGGAAAGTGAGGAGACCATTATCCAGACAGATGAAGATGGTATGTTAAATGCTCTTACGGAAATTACATCCAAGTCCAGTCTGGGCAGGTGGAAGGAAATTACTTTGTGTGTTACAATATGTATCCCAAAGGGTGGAAGTTCTCTTCTATTAATGTATTAATTAGCCCCAAAATGGCAGCTATGAAGGTACTACAGCTGTCACCCTGCATATGTAGCTAAAACTGTCCATGCAGCACAAGTCAGACTGGATCTCTCTCTCTCTCTCTCTCTGTCCAGAAAAAGGAGGATGGCTTCCCAGTCATTCAAAAAATGTGCAGGTGGTGAAAAACACATGGTGGTGTTAGACTTCTTCACAGTATTAGGTGTAGTATTTGAAAATTACTTCTGTAAATCATATTTCAATATTGAGTTCAGTGCTTAAAGACTACACTGATTTAAAACCTCTACAGCAAATATATTTGAGCAATAATTGATGTTGCAGGTCACAGAATATAGTATCTGATAATTATTTGAAAGCCCCCTACCAAATTAAAGTATTATTTTGAAAACTTGGGAATTAGACTCAGTGATCCTTATGGGTCCCTTCCATCTCCAGATATTTGATGATTCTTCTTTAAAATACTTTCAACAAAGTTTCATTGACAAGACAGTTGAATTTACCTCAGCTGTGAAAAAATAAAGAATAGATGTAGACATGTTAATGGTGACACATGCAGAGGTTAGGCTATGAATCTTGGTATCAAAGATATGAAAATAAAAATTGATATTTTTCCCTAATAATATTTAAAATGTGATAGCAAAAAGCAGTTTTAGTTTCCTTTTCCTATGTTTAGTTTTTGTGAAAGTACTGACAACAACAAAATGAAAATAGATACTTCCATAGGTAACAGAAAGAGAATACTTGGACTAATGTAAGACTGTAGATAAATAAAAAGGTAAAATTGAAAAAGGTAATACGTTTATTTGCCTGCAAAATAAATGAATGGGGAATATAGCTTTATATAACAGTCAGTGTTAGTGTCTGGTAGTGCTGTTTTTCCATATATTTTCAATTTTATGAGAAATAGAAGGGGGATATATTTACTGTTGCAATAAAGAAAGAACAATTTATTAAATAGGTAGAATATGAGGAGCTGTAGAAAACTATAGACACATAGATGCATCACATGAAGATTTATTGACAAGTACAGAATTAGAACATTTCATGGAATTCAAATTAATTTTTAAGTTAATTTTAAACATAATTCATGATGAATTACTTCTGTTTGTGTTTACATTGTCGATATGTATGTTTGCTGTTTTCCTCGAGGTTAGAAAGAGTAGCAGTGATATTGTTAAGTCCATGGAAAATGGATTTCTTTTCCTTTTTAAATGAGTTTTCAAGAAAGGTTATGGTTTCCAATGGCCTTTGTCTTGCTAGGTGTGTGGAGATGGCAGATGGTCACTGTGTCCGTACTTGTCAGGAGCGGAGTCAAGTGCGCTTGTATATTTTGTCTCCTGGTTTTGTTGTGGATTTTTCGTGGAAGGTGGTGCACACAAGGCGTGTTTTGGTCTCAAGCTAACACACCAGCGTGGTGTCAGTGAGCTTGAGTTGGATCAGCTTTGGTGTCACAAGTAGTGTAGGGTAGAAGAAGCCTCACCCAGTGAACAGAAGTTGCCAATGTAAACTGTTTGAAGCAGACGTTGTTTTCAGGGAGAGACTGATACATTTTAAAAGGTACCTATATTTAGATGTGCTGGTGGTAATAATGGTTGTGACCTGAAAATAGCTTCCTGTGGGCTTTACTCTGTGAAACTATTGGGATTAGAATGCAGATTTTCATTTTGTCTTACTGACTGATTGAAAGTCTATGTCTTGCCAAGACTTCAAACTACGGGGCTTGCAGACAATGTAGAATACTGAAAGATTCACACCTGAGTCTTTCCTTGAGCCCTCATAGCAATAGTAAACTAAATCCTGTAGCTGACTGCTTATGTGTACAGTGCTAATTTAGTTCCAGTCTGAGTGATCAAGTATCTGAAACTATTTCCAAGCACGGTTTGCAGCCTAAAGCAGGACTTGGACTAAGAAGCTGAGAGGTCCAATTATGTGTGTGATTCTGTGCCCTACATTTAACATGTTGTCAGATGAAGCTGCATTGTCTTCATGGTTTTTGCAGGTCTGAGAGTAACCATGATTTTCATTATATCATGGAGGCATTATCAGTGATTCATTTTGGAGAAGGAAAATAGAGGAAATAGGATGTTGTCCTACATTTTTGCAAATAACATTAGTTAGAAATAGCCCTGATTACATGATTATCTGAAACTGTGCACTTATGTTGTATACTTTTCATAAATAGAAGCTTTGAAAACTCCAGATGACAACTGATAATTAAATTTTTGTTAGCTTTTCTGTAGTGTGGGATTCTTTACAATGCTGCTTTTTTTCACAAGGTACTGCTAAACACGCAAAAACTTCATAGACTGTTGGAGTTAGAGATGCCTACCTCGTGTTTTCCTGTGTCTTTTCCTCTCTACCATCTTGCCCTCATTTTCTGTTTTTCATCATACTTTCCCATACTTCCAAGCTGTCCCTTTGGTCTCTTCAGTTGTTGTTTTGTTTTAACCTTCCCCTTCATCTCACTGCATCTTTCCTGTAATTTCCTCCCTTCTGCCAGGAGCTTTACACTTTTCTGGACTTTTAGGATTTCTTAGAAGCAGAGGACTTTGGACTTTCATGAGGGTCTTCTGTGAGACAGGGAGGATCTCTGGTTGTCTTTCACAAAGGTTCACATTTATGTAAGGCTGTGCAGCTGGGCTGGGGGTCTTTCAGAAATGGTCAGACCTGTCAGAGTGCTGAGTGCATATGATACCTGGAGCAGAATTAACTCATGAAACAATTAGTAGAAGAATGAGGTAAGATTCAAAAGCTGTGCTTCAGATCTCTGGAACCATGGCTGACAAATGAGGAAGGTTTTAATAGCTTGTAATTCAATATCTTCAAGAGAGGAAAGCCCAGGGATATCAAGACAGTCTGAAAACAGTCTTTCTTTTGACCGGAGCTAGATCTGAACACTTGGTAGTTTTTCAGTATTTCTATTTAACATGGGAAGATGGAATTAAAGTATATTTTAGTACTTGCAGAAAGTTTTATTCATGTAAAAATAAACCCCCTGAATGCAACACTGTTAAACAAGTTTTGCAAAAAGATGATAAAAACAGGGAAATTTGTGCGTGTTGTAAAAGTGAAACAACATCTTTCACTTTGGGGAGAAACCATATAGCTACTAAGGTTTGGAAAAAAGCTCTTCTGAGTACACAGGCACTTGGCATTATCTATGCTATGACAGGGACTCACTGCTTTTTCTGGCTTGTACAGAAGATGAACACTGTTTGAAGAATTTGATAAAGGAAGTAGAGGAAGGCTCATGCAACCTGGGGCTGGATACGTGCTGGGCAAAGACAGTGTTTGGCACTTTGAGACAAAGTACAAGAACCAGCAGTGAATTTATCACTTATCACATGAATCATCAGCATGCACATGTTCTTGGAGCTGCCTGTTGACCAGAGCGCTGCCAGCTCAGAGGGACCCTTTGTAAAAGCAGTGGATGAATGGGATTTAAGCAGATAAATGCTTCCTTAATTTTTAATTGGAAACAGATGCAAAAGGCAGTGGATTAACAGGAGTAGTGACATTAGCCCTGAGAGAGCAGCTACAGAGAAAGCAAATTGTGAAGCTCAAAGTATTTGATGGTGATTTTATAACCACTAAGGGAGTGTGTCATCTAACAGTAGGCAAACAACTAATTGAAAAGGATCACTTGGAGTAGGAGAAGTATCCATTTTGGGACTCAAAGTATACCAGAGCTTTGGTCTGGGCCAAAGCACATGCTCATTGGACACAAATGATCTTTCAGATGTTTCAGAGGCTGTGGCTCATTCAGCTCCATGCAGAGATATTGAGAACTATGGTGAAGGGTTAAGACATCAGCTGTCCAATCATTACTCATGCTTCTGGAAAAACTCCAACAGGCTTGCCAGTCTGGAGAACAGCAGAGGAAGGGGAAATGTTACAATTGGAGAACAAAAAAAAAGAGAAAGAGTGAAATACTTTGTATACTGTCTAAATGTGTGTCCTGACTTCAGCTGGGATAGAGTTAATTTTCTTCCTAGTAGCTGGTACACTGCTGAGCTTTGGATTTAGGATGAGAATGATGTTGATAACACACTGATATTTTAGTTGTTCCTAAGTAGTGTTTATACTAAGTCAAGGGCTTTTCAGCTTCTCATGTCCTGCCAGCAAGAAGGCTGGAGGGGCACAAGAAGCTGGGAGTGGATGCAGCCAGCACACCGACCTGAACAGGCCAAAGAGACATTCCATACCATGGAACATCCTGTTCAGTTTGTAAACTGGGGAGAAACCCGGCCAGGGTTCACTGCTGGGAAAACAGCTGGGCATCAGTCTGTTAGCGGTGAGCAATTGCAACGCTCATAATTTGTTACATATATTCTAATTCTTTTATCATTGCTGTTCTCATTATTTTCTTCATTTTTTCTGCCCCATCTCGCTGCTGAGGGAGGAGTGAGCAACTGGCTGGGTGGAGCTTAGTTGCTGGCTAGGGTTAAACTATGACACTGTGTATAGAGGAAATATGCTTCACCAGCTTCAAGAGGGAGGATTTTATAGCAATAGTTGACATTTGGTATTTTTCTGCGATTGATAGTAGGGAGTTTTGTAAGTTGCCTTTACAAAAAACCAAACCAAGCAAACAAAGAAACCCCATTTTCTATGAGAAGCATCTTTTTTCTTCCTGCTTTCCCAGTTGTTCTGGCAGTCTAGGAAAATGATGGAGGAAAGAAGAGGTAGAAAATATGGTTTGATCAAGGTACACAAACAATGCTTCAAGGAACTTTAAAAAAACATAGACATAGAAATGTACTTGTGGCACTTTAAAAGTTGCAAAAGCAACCCACTTGGGAGAAAAGGTTAATCAACTATGTCTTTACAGCAAAGGAGGGCTGCAAAGATTGTTTGAAATGGAAAACTCTCAAAAAATGTGTAACTCAGGTAGCCAAGTGCCACATGCATAGATGTCAAGTGAACCAGGTATGCTAATTCTAATGGGTAGTTAGTTGGCAAATAGCTTCTTTGCTTCTGTTAGCAAAGACAACCCTATAAATAAGAGATAAAAATTTCAATGTGAAGTTGTCCATAAATGTGACTGCTAAAGGTATTGACCTCAGTGCTCGATATAAACAAGAGACTAGTGACATACATGTCATAAGCATTGACAAAATGTAGTGTCAAGATAGTCAAACACAGGAGGAATTTTCATGTCTTTAGCAATAGTGAACTGAAACAGAGTATAACCAACCTACTACCACTGATAAAAGGAGCTTGGAATACCTATCTTGTGAAAATAACCTCCATTCTTTTTTTCAGATTGTAAGCAAATTTTGCTGTTGGTACATCATCGAGAGACAAAAAGTGCTTGCAGGACATGTGAGCACTTTTTGTGAAAGGCATCAGAAAAGTTGATTTGTGAGAAAGCAAAAAAATAGATTTAAAATATTAGCACGGATTTATTTTAAGCTGATGCTAAACAAACAACAAGTGAAGTAAGCTTTTTTAAGGTACTGCAGAGACTAGAAATACAAGCTAGGTTTTATATTAATAGCTAAGGAAAAATTGGCCCTGAAACACAGAATTATTTACCCTGGCTCAAACGACTTCCTACTTTCATTTCCAGTAGGTACCTATATTAGAAATGTTACAGCTATTGCGTGTGAAGTTATTTTGTTGAAATGCTGTGTTTAACATAATGATGCTTGCATGTAGGCCAGAATTAGTGGCTCTTTCAGCAGTTTTCATTGTGGAATGAGGGCTTGCACCTGGCCCCACAAGTTTCTGCATTCTTAAGCTATGTGCTAGCTAAAAGCAGTCTCCAAATACTGGATTGCATACTTTTAGAAAGTTGTAAAGTTTGTGAGTATGTGAGATTATTTCATCCTGAAATGGAGAAACATTTCCAAATCCCAGGAACGAGGTGTACTGAAGTCAGCACTTGATGTGCAAAGGCTTTAAACAAAATTCTGTGTTAAGTGTCCAAGCTCCCAAATTTAGCACAACCAGAACTAGTGGATTTGGATATTGGAACAAGCTGGCCACAGAAGTAGTGGGATCACCATCCCTGGAAGGACCTCAGTGCCAAGCTTCCATTAGAGTTAGGGTTAGGGTTCAGGGAGCCGGGAAGCCTTCAGCTCCAGGGGCACTGGATCTGCAAAAGTAATGCCCAAGGGATCATGGCAGGGCATCAACATTGCTGCCTCCACGTCCATTGGAGTCTGGGCCACCCTTGGGGATGGGGACCTCAGCCTCAGCACCAAGCTTCCATTAGGGTAAGGCTGGATTTCAGAGAGACGGGAAACCTACTGCTGCAGGGACACTGGGGCTGGAAAAGGAATGCCAAGTGGAGCATGTGCACCAGAGAAGACTCAATATAAAATCCTTTTTTTCTCAATAACATTCAATAGTGTTTTGTTCTTTGCTGCAAATAGTCCAACTTGAATGATTTCCAAAGAAGTAATTTTTGTCACCACCTTTTGTATAACTGCTCTTATGGAAAAGACCAGCAATAGCAGTTCTGTTTTTTTTTTCCCTTTTTGACATATAAAATTTACTTGTATTTAAAACTTAGTCTCCAGTTGTAGTAAAGTGTAAAGTAAGAAAGGCAAATCCCTCAGAAAAAGCCAATGGAAAGGTGGACCATTTTAGTTTCTTGTAACGTTTAAACAGTAGGAGAGATTAACTGTCACCGTCTCCTGAAAATGAGCATCTACTTTGAGAGGAAGGGTTTAAGTTTGCTGCTGATAAGTTTACCCTTTTTGATTACAATAACGGAATTTTTCCCAATATAACCCTGCATATTTCTGTACATAACTTTTACCACAGAGCATAGTAATAGTGTGCATGACTTTCAGGGAGTATAATAATAATAAAAATACTCTGTTTACATGCACTTTCATTATTTTGTAGCAGGAAAACTGAAGTAATATAAATTCATTTTTATAGTGGTTGGTGTCAGTTAATACATTGTTTTTCCAGAAGTAATGTATTGTAATATAAATTTCCTGTTAAGTCAGTGTAGAACAACATTTAAGTGACACTATTTGTGAATAACAATTTTATTTGTGACTGTGACATAATTTAATGCAAATATACTGGTCTAAAATGAATTGGTGTGATGTCAGATTGATGGTTTGTACTTTCATTATGCATAGTATTTATAAAGTCCACCATCCCACATGCATATAGAAGAAAAGATTATCAGCTATTCACTATATGAATATATAGCTTTATTACAAGGGCTCTGGATATGCAAGTAAATCATGAAAGAAGAGCTTGTGTTGTTAGCACTATAAAACCTTGTTGAGATTCCCTTTGAATTTGTTTTATCTTACTTTTATATATATGTGCATTTTATGTTCGTATACTTTTTTACTGGTTTTTTTTTTCTTAAATTCAAAATCTCTGCTATCCATACAGTTAAACCAACCTGAATTATTTCACTTCTTCAGATAAGTGTAAATCCTGACTTGTTGGAAGTTTAACATAGAATAATGCATGGCGAAGAAAGTGTGTTTACTGTTGTTGTCACTGAGAGATGGTGGGGTCACACTTCACAAGGTCAGCAGATGGAAAGAAAATCAATGAGACCAGAATCTTTTTCAAGAGTGAGTGCAGAGCCCATAAGGTCTGAGTTCAACTCCTCTAGCAGCTACTTATACTTTTGAATTATTCAGATGATAATGTTAAGTAGCATACTTCACCTTAATACACTTGTTATAGTCTTGAGTGTTTTGATTTAAGTGTAAACTGTCTGTAAGTCCAAGAGAAAGAGTGAGAGCTCCTGTAGGAAGAGAATGGGAGCTGAGAAGTCAGCAAAAACGTGCGGTGAGTGGTGGAGCTTCTGGAGCTGCTCACACAAGCCCAAAGAAAGCCTTTTCTGCTGTTTGTGAGGGGTCTTCCGAAAACTATTATCAGCACAAGGATGGCATTTACCTGGCCAGTTTTCACCCAAGTCCTTGCTAAATATCATACAAAAGTGTGCTGGGTCTGGCTCAGATGGAGCTCATTTTCCCTCAGCAGCCCTCACAGTGCTGTGCTTTGCATTGGTACACAGAAAGGTGCTGATAACTCCCCAATGATCTGGCTATTGCTGGCTATTGCTGGGCAGGGCTGGCACTGCATCAGCACTTGCTCTCAGTATTCTCCCCCAGCAAGGGACTGGGAGTGGGCAAGATCCTGGGAAGGGACACAGCCAGGCCAGCTAACCGAAATTAACCAAAGAGATATTCCATACCATATGACGTCAGCTCAGATATAAAAGCTAAGGGAGGGAGAAGGAATGGGAGGTGATTCTTTATTTTACAGTTTTTGCCTTCCGGAGCAACCACTGGGCATGCTGAAGTGCTGCTTCCCTGGAAGTGGCTGAACATTGCTCACTGATGGGAAGCAGAAATTAAATTTTCCCCCTTGCTTATGCATATGCAAACTTTTGCTTTTTTGGGATTTTTTCCAACTTTAGTAATCTGCCTTATCTCAGCCCACTAATTGTTTCCCATCATATTTTCTTTCCTCTGTCCTGCTGGGAAGGGGAGTGAGAGAGCAGCTTGGTGGGCACCTTAGCATCCAACCAAAGTCAACCCACTACAAAAGGGAAGGCTCTTAACACTGTTTTTGAAAGGTGAAGTTTAAGATATCTGTGAAGTCCTTAGAGTCTTGCTGGGAGTCACAGGAAATAGACAGCAATGGCTGCCTACATGGAGAAATGCAGTTTGAGTCTTCAGAGTAGTGTTACCAACAGGTTACCTTGCTGTTGTTCTTTTGGTGGTGGTTTTTTGTTTGTTTAGGGATTTTTTTACTAGTTTTGGCCTTTCTGAAATTTCTGTTTGTAACAAATACTGACCTAAGAGCAAAGACGTAAAAGAACAGATGAGGATGTTAAGGCATTATTTTGACTAACCTGTAGATATTCTGTTCTTTAAGCAAATTCTCTTACTCCTGCTTTTCTCTTTCCTCACTCCCTTTACCCTTTTGGTAAAGCAGTGCAATTAAAAGACATTCTTACTGTGGCCAAATTGGAAAATGGAAAGGAAAAAATAACTTCAGACCATCAAAATGTGTCCTTCAAACTAATATTAATATATATTCCTTTTTCTGGGCACTTGAACTTTTTTTTCCTCTGTTTAAATTCCAGTTGAGTTCTCAAATTATTTAAGTTAATCTCAACATTCATTTCTATGAATTTGTGGGAGTGGATGAAGTTTCTGGGAATTACTGCTCTCTTTCTCTAGATGCTTGCTGTCTTTTTATTTCTGACCTTTTTGAACTGGGATTCCAAGCAAGCTGCCCATTGCTGTGCTAGCTTCTGTTCTTGTACCCTTCCCATACCAGGGGGAAGAGAAGCATGAAACTAACTGGGATCACATAATTCCAGTCACTTTACATTGCTACTACTGCCTTAAGCACCAAATTTTATATTGCAGGAGAAGAAAACTGTCATGGAATGAGGTGAGCCTAGAGGCTTCTCCCATATTGGTATTTGAACAAAAGGTGTAGGAGGATTTATGCAACCCTCAAATGCAGAGCCCTGCACCCAGTTTCAACTGAATATGAAACATTTCTTATTAAAAGCACCATACAAAAAGTATTTTGCATGTTTTTGAGCAATCGTGTCTGTTTTCTTTTTACCTCACATACTTTGATGTGGTTTAATGTAAAATTTCATACACTGTGTACATGCCCTGATGCATCCCCATGTTCTTTCCCAAACACAGATGGACATGCACACACACAGTAACGTGCATGCATCTTCCAAGAAAAATTTCATGTGCAGCGGAGTATATTCATACCTCTTTTGAGACGTAAGGAAATACTGTAGGGCATTCCCATGAAAAACAAAGCGTTGCCTACAGGAAGTCTCTCAATAACACAAACAGCACAGAGGGGCTGTCATTGCATGTCAGCCTTCATCCACTGCCTGGTCTGTCCTGGAACACTGAAGAAAAGCACCAGCCTGTGATTTTAGTTAACTTCACCTAAGCCTTCATATGGCAGTTAGATGAATGGGTTCTACAAAGTTCTCACCTATTTACTTCTGGGCTTTTTTGACTTCATGAATTTATTATTAATGTGCCAAATTATGTTGTTTGTACCAAGGGTCAGATCATCATTTATAGCTTGCATGTAGACTGAAATAAATTGCACTGATGGGAGAGACCACTCACTCTTCCCTGCTGCTAGCACAGCACCTGGCGCTGCCTTTGATCCATTGGATTTTAATTTATTTTTGCTCTTTGTAAAACTTTAGTCTGCATTGATAATGAATATCCAAGGAGTGTCATGCATAAGGCTCACTGAAAGTTGCATTGAAGAAAATAGGCTTATTAGAAGGAGACAGAAATATATGTCAATATATTGAATAGAAATAACATTTTAGATTGAAAGACTGCAAATTTGAGCAACTTTGTCTATTTGAGGGGGTAAGGTGTTTCTTTGGGTTCAGAGTTTCTCCAGGCGGTCACTTATCCTCTCCCCCTTCTTTCAGCATGTGTGTGTTCAAATCTAGGTGAGCTGCTCTGATAAAAAGGAATTGTATGTGTAGGTGAAAGTATCTTGTAAGCTGTAATGGGAGATAACTAAGTGCTTCTGCCTGGTGTTGATGGGATTACCAGGTGCTGTGAATCACTTGGGCAAAGAGGCCTGAGGTGACATTTCAGACTTGTTATTACACCAGGGATACTGGTTCCATTTAAAATAGGAAAGTAGGGTCATCTTAGTGTGGTTCAGTTCAAAGCTTTGAAAACATTGCTTATTGGAAAGAACTGAAGTGAGCAGTCTTGATCCTTCTGCACATGAGGAGGTCAAAGGCTGAAAGAAATGGCAGCTGAGCTGGTGTGTTTCTGTGTGTTCAGCCCTCTTTTTTAAAATGAGGATTTCTTTTAAAAGAACAAATTATAAGAAGATGTGATTGAGAGCTATTTTGTAAGAATTTCTCTCCTTTGGAAGAAGCTGTATAACAAAGGCTCTTCCTTGCCTTTGATTTTTCCTTTTAAAAGAATTTTAGAACCATGTAGTCCTTGTCCTAAGATACGCTTATTACAGAGTTCAGTGATGTTCCCTGAAGTTGTAATCTAGCTTGAACTGTTTCCCCTGGCTATACTGTGAGACAATTTGACTTTGCATGCAGTTTTGAAAACCGTATGTGGGGATAACGTTAATGTTTCAACTTCATGCTCTCTCTGCACTGCAAATGACAAAATAGACTTTGAAGTGCTTTTTCACACACTCTACCATTGCCTTTTGCATGCAAATGAATATTAATAAAAATAGACCCGTGCTCACTTTTGGTTTTAATAGGATGTTCTGTCATCTCTTTAGTTTTTCTGTCTCTTGAATTTCCTATTTTTAAAACTTTCATTTTGTTTGTAGTGCCAGGCCCGATACCTGCCAAATCAGTGAAAGGAACTCCTTTTGAAGATAAGATCTTCCTCAACTGGAAGGAACCTGTGGATCCAAATGGCATCATTACTCAGTATGAGGTAATCATTAAACACCTAACAAGAATAGGATGGGGCTAGGGAGGTGCATCAAGAGTGACAATGCATGTTCATGCTCTGTAGGCAGCTATTCAGTAGTATCCTTCTTTCATTTACTGAATACATGATTTTCTGTAGTGGTTAGATATTCAAAATTTGTAATTATGGTGCATATGACTGTCCATCCCTGTCAAGCGCCTTTGTCACATAAGTGCCTTGAAAATCTTGTATTGTTGCTGTACACTGTTCCAAAGCCATGACAGCCATGATCTGCAAAATTTTCTTCTTTGGAAGAGAAGGTTACATGAAAAGTAAGATGGTTATTAAATTTGGAGCAATGTTTTTTTAGCTTTGTTAGATCTTTAGATATCACCCTTAAAAGAAAACCTCTATATAAATTCTGTTTAAAGTGTATTTAATTTATGGGCCTTCTGGGAACCTCCACAGGAGGTTAGCAGGTAACATAAGCTGATTTGAGCAACCAACACCACACTTTCCAGCTCTGCTCTTTTAAAGGAACAGAAGACATAACTTTGTGTATCAGTGAATTATAGGAAGGCAAACCAGTGAATCAAACAAAACCCCATAAAAATCTATCTGTCTGTTTGTTTATTTATTTATTACAAAATTCACTAAATAGTGTGGGTTAAACCAGGCAGGCAGCTCGACCCCACTCAGCCATTTGCTCACTTGCCCTCAGTGGAATGTAACAGTGAAATTTTCCATACATGAACTGGTATGTAAAAGCAGTTGATGAATGGATTTAAGCAGATAAATGCTTCCTTAATTTTTAATTGGAAACAGATGCAAAAGGCAGTGGATTAACAGGAGTAGTGACATTAGCCCTGAGAGAGCAGCTACAGAGAAAGCAAATTGTGAAGGTCGAAGTGTCCAATGATGATTTTATAACCAGCAACGGACCATGTCATATAACAGTAAGGATGAAGGGTGCCTGCACAGCCTTTCAAGTAAGGCAGAATCCTCAACAGTACACATCAAGTCCTCATTGGTTTTGTGCTGGACTTGGCATTGTTGGGTTAATTGTTGGAAACCATGATCTTAAGGTTCTTTTCCAACCTAAATGATTCTGTGATTCTGTGGTATCCCCAAGATAGATGGGTAGCTAGATGAGCATATCTCTTTTGTTTTCTTTCCAGCCAAGCTAACCTAAATCCCTTGAGGTAAAACCTGTAAGAGTTGCAAAAATAATTGTTTTCCCAGGTCAGCTATAGCAGCATACAGTCGTTTGACCCTGCAGTTCCAGTCGCAGGACCTCCACAAACAGTGTCGAAGCTGTGGAACAGCACACACCACGTCTTCTCTCACCTGCACCCTGGTACTACTTACCAGTTCTTCATACGTGCAAGCACCGTCAAAGGGTTTGGACCAGCAACTACTATCAATGTAACAACCAACATCTCAGGTAAAAACAAACAACAGCATAAAGGAAAAGCAGGGAAGGGGAGGCGGGAAATGTATTTTGAATATCTTTGTAAGACTTGAGAAATTGTGAAATGCTAAAGAAAACCCCTACAAAAAATCCTACCATGTTATGACATTATGTTACTAAAAATGTTTTTGGGTGTATTCACCACAGGGAAGCATAAGTTCAGGGGCAAATCCTTGCATGAGGTGGAAATAGCACAGCTGTAGTTGTTAACTGTTTTTTCTGTGTAATCTAGTACTTTCATCCAAAGATTTTGAAGTGCTGTATAAACGTTAACTAATTAGGCCTTTCAACACTCATAGGTCACTAAGAACCGCATCTGTTTTGCAGGTTAGTAAAGTCAGGTGCAGAAAATTACTGGCTTACTGAACGTAACACCACTCAGCAGCACACAGCTATAACAGAGTCAGGGCAGTTGGGACAAAGTGTGAATTTGTTTTGCCAGATTCAAATAAGTCTGCTTCCTTATGCCTTTATTCATTTATTGCAGTGCACCAACTTCAACATTATTTGTCTTAATAATGCACTGTTAACTCTAAAAGACAGTATAATTTCTTAATTTCAATGTTATTCTCAAAAAATAAGATCGTGGCTTATGCAGTTGATAGCAGAAGATA
Source organism: Oriolus oriolus (assembly GCA_013400235.1). Lineage (NCBI taxonomy): Eukaryota > Metazoa > Chordata > Aves > Passeriformes > Corvidae > Oriolus > Oriolus oriolus. The sequence goes on along the minus strand of VXBT01009933.1, from coordinate 1,674,288 downwards.
AGTCAATGCTATATTTAGAGAAACTGGTTATCTTGTGACATGGTGACTTCAGAGCTTGGCAGAGATCAAAGAAGTCAGTCATTTAGAAATTTAAACAGTACAAAGCAGGTTATTTTCCTTATTATCTGTCATAATGAAACTCAGATTGTCCTGTAAAGAGAAGTTAATAATGTAGTGGAATGCACCTATGATTTTTGTGGGAAACTATTCACGTAGTCTCCTCACAGTACGTGAAAACATGCACATAAATCAAAATGTGAGAAGAATTATGTAGCAATACAATGCTGTATTTGTCGTAGCTAACTGGAGCAGTTTGTTGAATTCCACCCTAGCACATAAGCACTAGCAGTCCTCATACCCCTCTCCCTTTGAAACAACCCAACCAACACACCAAAAAACCCCAAATGATATGTTCTGTTCTGTTTACGTAGCTATTAGATTGTTTGGAAGTCTGATGTTTTACTCAGGTTGTTTTTGACCTTGTGTTTCTTCAGAACCCATTCTAATTCATGAATTTTCAGATATAATGGTGGTGTAGTGCTTGCATACTTGTCTTCTAACTTCTTTGTAGGAGGGAAAGAAAAGTGTGTATCTTGCTAGCATGTCTGGTATTTCTGTATTTTGAGAAAAAAGTGCCTCGATGTGTTTGGATTATTTAGGACTACAATGAATTCAGGCTTCTTCAGATATACCTTCTTTTCCACACAAAAATTTTGGGTATTTTGTCCAGAATCCAGTATAGCACAACTTTCTAGATAGAGTATGGATCTGTTAGTTGGCAAGACATGGTTAATGGTAGGAAAGCTCAAAGGCAGGCTGTGACACCCCCTGTATCTGAACTTCAGCCTGTTCTCCTTTCTATCTTGCTTTATGCTGAGCTGTTGTCTAGTTTCATTCTGCATGACTGATACTTCATATGAAGCAATGCATGTTTCAGAAAATGCTAACTTTAGTTTAATGAGGAGTGAAATTATTCCTTTTAACTAAGCTTACAAGTGATTACTGTGATTCTAGTGAACATGGTGTAAGCAGTAATTTTAAAATTAACATTAAATGAACATTAATTCTATCAAATAATATTTCCTGAAATAAGAGCAGGTTTTGTGTTCATCTAGGATCTAGGACTAATGAAGCAAGGCTTTTAATCTTTCAGAGCTCTTCTATGTATTGATATAGTACTGTAAAATTATTATGACTTTAATGATTGACATCCTGCTAGGAAACATCTTTTTGTGAAAGTTCATTTTGAAATATGCAGGCTTCGTTAATGATTTTATAATGATACAGCCACCTATTTTAAAAACCCAAACACGCAGATAGTTTTCAAACTTGTGAAAAATTATTAATGATTAGAAATCAGTTATTTTCTGATTCACAGAAAATACTGTTTCTTTCCTTGACCAGGGCTGAAGTCAGCAATAGTGTTACCAGTGAGGAGTGTAACAGGCAGCAGATTAAACCTGGATGGTTGAAGTAATTGCCAACGCTAGCCATCCCACCCACAACAAATACTGCTGCCATGAAGGCGTGACAGTCTGACAGTCCATTAGTGAATCAGTTCCTGATTTTGTTTGACGTTGATTTTGTTTCTTTGTAGTGGTTTTGAAGCTGATTAATGAGCAGCTTGGCCGCCCATTGATAGGAATGGGCATGGGAATAGATTCCCCAATCCAGTTCTAGTCCACAGATGCGTGTCTATATAAGTCCAATTTTCCTGCACACTGCTTGGTATTAGCATTGTTTCCCATGACGTTCAAGAAGAAATGTGAAAAGTTCTTAAATTGTTGAAGGAGGATGGTAGAAGCTGGGTCTTTGACATGGTGACTGTAGTTATTTGCAGGGTAGAAAAATTGAGGCCAAAATGGTTTTTTTTGTAGTTTAGAGTTTCTTGTCAGTCATCTCCTCCCTCTGTTTCTGTCCGTCTTGAATAAACTTGTGTTAAGTGTAGATGTGTCATGATTTGATGGGAAGCAGTAAGGGATAGAGTTATCAATTTTTCATGAAGTCCCATTCATGCTGTAGTAAAAGATTGTGCCTGTCTGGAAAAACTCTTTAAAAATACTCACATGGCTGATAAAGACTGTGGCTTTGTTCTACATTCCAAACAGCCGCAACCTTATAAAAATTCAAAATGTTAATCACTGATTTGTTTCTTGTTCTTTTCCTTCCCTCTCAACATTGATCAGCTCCCACTTTACCAGACTATGAAGGAGTCGATGCATCTCTCAATGAAACTGCTACTACAATAACTGTACTCTTGAGACCTGCACAGGCCAAAGGTGCACCTATCAGGTAAAAGAAAAAAATATATATATATATAAAAAAACTAAAATCAAGAAGAGTTAATTTTTTTAGTTGAATATTTTTTGTGTCACAGTGCATAGAGCTGTTCATTTCTGAGTGATAGTCATTTAACACCACTATTGTTTTTCTTACCTACGTACACCTAGCTTAGCAATAGATGTGTAACTAAAAAAATCTGGGTTTGGCAGGCTTTTTTTTAGAGACAGTCATGACTCGAATCATTCAGCTACCTGACCTGTTTGATATAGGGTCCCCAGACCACATTCTAGCCATTATCACTTCATTTTACTTTCCCACAGTACCTCTGAAATATGATGCTGAAAGGTGTTTTCCAGAAAGTAGATTTGAAAATAACACTTCCTCTCCAGTGCTTCAAAGTCAGCTACCCTATAGCATATGCATATGATTGGAAAATTGGAAGCTCTGGGGAAATGGGAGAATAATAGTGAGGAATACAAACTATTTGACTTTTTTCTTCTGAGAGTGCTTCTTACTACTAATCATGTAGCAAGCTATTAAATTTTATTTGGCGTGTCCTCTAATCATATTAAAATGTTTCATTTATGTTAACTTTGAGGGGTCTTTCCCTTTCTGCTCTCTGTTGAGAGATAATTTAATTTTGTTTGCAAAAATTAGTCCACATCCTGCTCTTTACTTCTACTTGTTAGTGTAAAAATTTTATGACATTATTTGATTCCATTTGTGTTTTACTGATGTGGCTGCCTCAGCAATATTCAGGGGCAGGGTTGACTAATTGGGGGTTAATTAGCTGCTGAGCATCAGAAGGTTTTCATGCTATTACCCTTGTGACATTTTAGAGAAACGCAGGCTAATGCATTTCATTCTGTGTTACATTAAGTCAGCTATCAAGGCTCAGCTGATGTCGAGTCATGTGCCCAAATCCTAAAAGTAGAGGAAAATTAACTGTTTCTTAAGTCTATTTCCATTAAGAGGAATGTATGTTTTGCATGAATGTTGTGGAGATAAGTCACATAACTATATGCATTTTTATGTGCTTATCATATAGTCACTCTTATGATTGATATTATCAAGTTATTTATATTCTGTCAGAGAAGATAATCCAGATTCATCCCCTCTACAGGAGATTTTGATGTGTTATATTTAAAATTGTATTTACATGTATCATTCGTTTCTGAGAAATTGTCCTGGGGCAAACCTGGGATTTTTGGGGAACAGGACTGCTTTCGGTATTGGGACTTGGATTCTTAAAATAGGGATTTTTAAAATTAATACCATGGAAACCAGACTTGTGGTCTGAAAATGCTCCCAAATCTGCAGGTGCTTAAACTCACTTTACTATATGCCTTTGTAGGTGCTTTTAAAGACTTTCAAGTGTCCTGCTGCTGGCCCTGATGAAAGCTGTCCTTATTTGGGAAATGTGGTATCTATTTTCCCATGTAATCCATGCCACATCCTTTCAGTCTTGTGTCTGGCCACCTGAGGGAGCTGAGGCTAATTCTTGCCCAGAGCATCCCTGCCGGACACCACTGGGATCTGCTGATGGTGGTGGTGCACATCTTCTTTACAGCAGCTGCTCCAGGGCAATCCTGTGCTGACAGCAGCAGGGTTCCACTTTCAATCCCACCACACACCTTCAGGGGGTCAATCTTGGGTCCTGGGTTTCTCTCCTGGGTGGGTGGCTCTTTTGTGAACTGGTAGCATGATGAGATGTGGCTAGAGAATTACTCATGGGGCTAGAAAATTACCTAGCTCAAGAAGTTCTGGTTTCTCTGCTCTGTACTTGCTGATGAGTAACTTGCTGCAGAGTAAACCTGCAGCACACAAACTCATATTTATTCCGTCAGTTTTCCTCACAGCATTTTCATTTTGATGGCATGAGCTTGTCACTGTGGCCTATGAAGATGCCAGGGAGGATCTATGTGCTAAATGTTAATAGACAGTTTGATAGTGATAGTTTCATAGAGTGTTAATAACTGTTGTTCGACTGTGTTCTCAAAAAAGCATACTTCTTTCTTCCTTTCTGTCAAATTGCCTCTCCACTTGAGTTAATTTCTAAAATCTAAAATATAATATCAGGTTTCTAACATCAAGAGGCCAAGGAAATAAGTCCTTTACCATAACTGGAGACTTGGGTTTTATTCTTAAAATCAACCAAGTGTTTTATTCCTGACTTGGAATGAGAAGCATTCTCCAGGGCAATGCAGAAGACGTGGTGTTATTCCCTTTTCTGAAGTTATGCATATTGCAGTCAGGTACTTTTCAGCAGCCTCTTAATAAGGAGATAAATGTAGCACACTGAAATTCCAAATTGATTCAATGCATTTTGCTAAACTTTATGATATATTTTAGTGAAGCTTCACTCCATCCACACTGCAGTTTTGTTTCCTCTGGAAGCTGGCTTACTGCCATGATGAGTGTTACTAGGTAGGCTGGGAAAAAATGGATCTCCGTGCCTGCAGCTATGATGGAGTAGAAGGGACTCAGATGCTGCTATTTAGCCTGACCCTGAAGAATACAACTGGCTTTTTGAAAAGTTTTGTTTCTACCCAGTCCTGTAATCTCTGGAGCTGTAGATGGTCATTTCATTTAATATCAGTAGGTTCATGCTTAAAAAAAAACAGGAAAAGAAAAAAATAATAGTGAAAGGAGAAAAAGTTTAGTCTGATACTCTTTTGCTTGTGCAAACAGAATTATGTTATGATCAGATTTCCATCACAGCCGCTCAGCAAACAGATGTTCCTTAAGTATAATCTATACGCGGTATTTCTTTAAGACACTGCCTAGCCGCCCTAGTCACCACAGTTTAAACATGACTCTAATCATACCTTCCCTGTCAGGTTTTATTGTGCAATCCCTAGCATTCTTTACGGCCTCCTGAAGTTTTAAAACAAAATTACAAACTAGAAATGCAAAGGGTAACAAAGCCGGATGGCTCAGGCTCACTTTGAAGCGCGTATTGTTTCACCATCAATCTTGTGGATGAGGTTCCAGTCAGTAGAATCAATGGTGCTTCGGTGATTCATCTGAAGATGTGATTTGTTGCTGTAGTTTTTCTGAAGGTTCCTAACTGAGTACCAGAAAAACAATTTTTTGTTTTCAAATCCTACTGCAGATGAGAGTTGCAGAGTGTACATCAGAATCAGAGTAAATTTTTAATGATTAAATTTATTTTATTTGATTGTTAAAGTGCTTTTCTTGTACTTCCTTGTGAAGAATTAGGTTTTTTTTCATTTTGCAGCAAGATTAGTTAAGGGGACCATGGCAGGGAGCAACTAAAACAATCACTGTCAATTAGAATTCCAAGAGCTGGGGCTGAAACTTGGGCTCGTCAGTCAGTCTGGTGCTTGTCAAAGGAGAGGAAGATGTGTCTCCACTAGACACATAGAAATAAATATCTAGCAGGTATTTAAAGTCTACTCAGAATAGGGTTAAAGTATGAACAACAGTCACCACTGCCATATCTCTTTGGGAGCCTGAATTTTTAGGGAGGGATGAAAAGGAAGATCTGTTGTCAGAAACCTCCCTCACCTGTTTGCGACTGTCTTGGTCAATAGGGAGATACCATACAGGTTTTCTTAAGCTACCAAAAAAGAAAAAAAGTTTTGTCATGAAAAATAATTTCTTCCCGGAAAATTTCAGCTGATGAGCTCTTCAGCTGCTGTATCTTCAAAATTTCTCTACTTACCTGGCTGTCTCAGACAACTGTTTAGCCTTTATGATCCTGATGACTTATGTAGCAGGTTCTGAAATTTTTATTACTCTTCAGAATAGCTCAGAATTTATTTTAGTCATCAAGAAGAAGGAATATTGTCATCTAAGCTTTCCACTCCTCTATCTTAATTTCACTTTTTTAATCCTTCTCTGCTCTATGGAAAGACCGGGAAAAAATGCTATTGTAGGAATTCCCTCAGCTCCTGTCACAAGAAGGCTCTCTCAATAGCTGAATTCTCACCAGCACAAAAAAAAATGTATAGAAAACCTAAGATAATTGAGGCTAAGATTAGTTATATGTAAAGGCACAAGGATAAGCAGAGTACATAGTTAAATTTTCACTAGTACCTGATATCAAAACGTATCTGCAGCCAGTGAACAACCCACTTTTCAAGTTGCAAATTTAGCTTTGACTTGTTTCGTCACATGTTACAGCAGGGTGTCCTTTCCGACCATTATTATGTGCACACAGAGTAACAGTGCTGCTCTGGAGCCACTGCAGTGTTTAGTAAATGGGTTTAAACAGATGGTATCACAAACGGCCCAGAGGTAAATTACTGTATTCCTCCTTGTCTTGTTAGCCTATAATGTTGCATGCAAAATGCTGCCAGATCCCCCTTCTAAAGAGGATAGGCAAATCTTTTATTTAAATGTACTTTGTGAAAATACAAAAATAAAGCTTTGTTGGAGACTTAAAACAGTTTCTGTCATTTGCTATTTTTTCGGTTGTGTAAGTGTAGATGACTACAATATGTATATCTGTGTCTCATTTTCCTGTTGCCTTTTCCTGGTCTTAAAATTAAGAGCTAAACACAGTTAAGAGGGAAAAAGGGTTTTTACCTCAGTATTTACTGAAGGATCCTCAGGTGTGCTGAAATGCACATTGAAATGCACCCCGGAAACGCACGCACACACGAAAGATCGCGTATACAATTATAGGCCTTGCAAATTAGCATATCTATCAAAGATTCCCCAATGAGAGGCTCAAGCAAACCCCTCGTCTGAGGAGCCTTCCCCCTGGATGGGCCTATCTTTGTTTATAGGATGTGTTCTGGAGAGGACTTTGGTGTCTGGGGCTTTTAACTCTTAACAATGAGGCTTCCAGAATGTTTGGTCTAAGCTGAATTATCAAAGTTAAGAAATTATAAGTATGTAGGCTAAAAGCACATACTTATAACTTTTATACCCCTCTTATATACCCTTTTATATAACTTTTATATAACATAAAAGTTATATAAAAGGGTATATAAGAGGGGTATAAAAGAAAAGGCAAAAAATCATCATGGTATCATACACATATTGTAGCTTTTTGTATGTAGGGGTCCAAAAAGCATTTTTGGAATATATTTTATATAAATTGTTTTATTTGAAAGTTTTTCAGAACCTTCAGATTTTATTGTGGTCTCATGCTTAAAATTTTGCTATACCTTTTATATCCCATTCAAAAATTACAGTGTTCTTTTAAAGAATGCTATAAGAAGAGACTTTTAAACAATTTGATTGTCATGCCCTTGGTCTTTGATTATTTGTTTTGATCTCCAAAGAGACTTGACCCTAAAAAAGGAGATGTGCCTTAAAATGAAGATACCCCATTTATCCCTTATTCTGTAAAATGGAGGGGGAAAGAGGGGTTGATCTGGTAACTGTGGTGCTTCTCCTCTTTGGAGCTGTGTGACAAACCAGGCTGTTCCAGGGGACCGTTGCCTCTGTCACGTGCAGGCATTGCACTGTCCTTCCTCTGTCCCTGCTGGGTTTCTCCTTTGAAGCTGCCAGGGTGTCGCAGACAAGTTTCCTGCTCTTCTGTCACTTCTGAGAGCAGAATTTCTGTCTGTCCCCATCCACTGGCAGTTGATGAGAGAAGACGGCAGAATTCAGGCAGCAGAGACGTGGTGTCTGTGTCCCAGTGCTCTCCAGTTGCTTGTCTGCCCAATTCTGAAACGGTGTTTTTACCCTGCCTGGGTCCAGGGTCAGGCCAGGGAGAGAATGATGCCAGTAGTAATTTCTTATCTTGAGACATTCTAAATAAAAATTTTTAAAATGTTTTTTATCCTGTCAAGTTTTTAAAATATCACTGCTTTTAGGGTTTTTTGTTAGTACATTTATTTTGAAGCATAAAGAAATATGCTGGATATACAGGGGTTTTGTGCAAGTGATTTGTTGATACAGTCCCCATTAACTGGAGATGGTTAATACATAGAGTTTACCACAGAAGGTGATGTATAACTGAGCTCAGTTCATGGACAGTTTATGAGAAATAGATATCCCCAGATCTAACTTCTTTTTTTTTTATGTTCTTCTTTCTACCTGGAGTTTCAAAACTGACGTGACTTTGTACATTCTTCTTGGACACATTGAAATGGAAGAAAGAGGCATTCCTGCTTAATTTTTAGGTGCTAGGAAAAGAGGATGCTCACATTTTCTTTCAGCTCAAGAAAGATGTGAAACTAATTTCCCAGTTTATTTCTCCTCCTCTTTCTTCCATTGTCCAGTATTATACTTTATCTCTGCCACTGCAGTTATTGGGTTTTCAGCAGTAGCAGAGAAAATTGACAAAATAATTTAATGCTGCCCCATAAGTTCTGAAAGGAGGAGGACTGTCTTTGGCTTTCAGAGTCCTTGCAGCAATGCAGTGACACTTCGAGAACTTGGTTCAATTTTACCTTTTCTGTTTAGAAAGCTTTAAAACAAACCCAAGACAGACAAGTCTGCCAGTTTAATTCAAAAGCTTCTGGTTTCTTGTCCACATGCATTAAAACCCCCAAACCTCTTTTTTTCTTATAAAATGAAGGATTTCTTTCTGCTCTCAGTGCGTAAATTCTGTACTTCTGAAAAGCAGAGGAAGCCGATAATGAGTTGGTAACAGTTAGGTCGTTCCCCTAAAGGAGAAAGAATTATAATTACCTGTTCTATTTTGAGCAGGTGATTTTGAAAAGTAACCAAGCCGTGATCCATTTCAAGAGAGGTATTGGGAGGTTGAGATGGTGTTTTGATGGGCTGAATACTCTCTGCTTCAGCAATTCGTAACATTTTATCATTGACAACTGTAGAGGAATGAGGCAGTCTATTTCAGTGGAATGGACAGATTTCTGTCCATCTGTGCCTGTATTACAGCATGTCACTTGTACTTTAGATCTGCATAGCTCTGAGCCAAGATAGAAGCCACAGCAAGGTCAAGAGGTGGAGAAGCCTGTCAGCACATTCTGTCTCTAATGATATGACAACTGCAAATTGGTGCTTCAAGCACAGCCTGGAGGCAGCCATTATGTTGGGTCTTGAAGCTCAGCTTTCTCTAATACTGTTTCAAAGGAAAATGCTAACTTCAGATTGCTTCTGATCAGCCAAGAGTTTAATCTGCTGTAGTTTAACACAGTTGTTCCTGTGTTTCTTCAAAAGAAAAAAGGTTTAAAAGAAAGCAATAATAAGAGGTCGTGTGTGGATTTGTAGTGTTGTTTTTCATGAAAAAAAAGTGGATGCTGCTTCTTTCCAACAGCTGAAATAAATAGCTTTGCTATATTTCCAGCCTTTGATTCTTCTCTGCATCCATCTCCTGTCTTGTCCTTTTTTCCTCTGTCTCACCAGTGCCTACCAGATTGTTGTTGAAGAGCTGCATCCGCACCGAACAAAGCGAGAAACTGGTGCCATGGAGTGCTACCAAATCCCTGTCACCTATCAGACTGCTCTTAGTGGAGGGTCACCGTACTACTTTGCTGCTCAGCTGCCCCCAGGAAACCTGCCAGAGCCAGCCCCCTTTACTGTGGGTGACAACAGGACTTACCAAGGTTTCTGGAACCCTCCGCTGGCTCCTCGGAAAGGCTACAACATCTATTTCCAGGCCATGAGCAGCGTCGAGAAGGCAAGTGCCAACAACACCTTTCTCCTGGAAGGAGTCAAAGACATGCCTGTGGTGACAATTAGGACAGTTGGAGTTGGACATGGGAGGTGTTGGCAGTGGCATGACTGAAATCCCCTCGGTGCTGTGACAGCATGGCAGTGCGCCATTCACGTTTCACATCAGCCTCGTGTCATAGTAACTGCTACTAGATGAGAGTTTAATACATCTCACAGTAATTGTCTGAGGGAAGTAATTTCAGGGCTGTGACTCCGTGTCCTTGGTAAATAACATTCACAGTCCTTTCCCCAGTTCTCAGTACCTGTGCTCTTCAGAAGATTAAATTACTGCAGGATAAACAGAGATGTGGGCTGCTCAAAAGTGGGCTAGCAAAATATTGCAAACTTTTTAAGACTCTCACACTGGGCATCGAATAAAAAGTAAAAATTTTCTCAAGCAAAAGTAACCCCTGGCCCACCATGAGTTTGAGAGCCTTTCTGAGAAGGTGTACATCAGGTTTGCACCACTGCTGCTGCTTGATGTGGCTATCACTCACCTTCATTACCTCCTTGTTGTTTCTTTTTAACTCTGCTGCTGAGTACTGCTGCTGGCTCTGTATGCATATGGAAGGAGGAAAAGTGTCAGGGAGAGAGTTTCTGAGGTTACAGGTGGGAAGAACAACTGTAACTCTGCAAGCCCCAGGCTGCTGCTCTTGAATGGTTTTTCTCTTGTAAATGAAAAATGGGGGAGAGGAAAGGTATTGGTGAGAAGAGAAAATGTGGTAGACAGAGAAGCTTTAGATATTTAAAAATTAATATTTTGATATATAGTTTAGAAAACTGAAGTGTCCAGTCAGTTCAGACAGGACCTAGAAAGGACAGCTAGACTGATAGTTACTGATATGCACCAGAACCATTGGAAAGGAGCAGAAGCAGTGTTTACCCTTCCTTATGCTCGGGTCTCTCTGCTGGCTGAACAAATTCTTGCTAACAGACAGCCTTGCCTTGGAGTCTTTTGAAGAAAATCTCACCTTTTAGCTATGACTATGAAAATTGGATATACTTCAAGTCAGAATGGGAACAAAGGTGTTTGAAAACTAGTTCTTTTTCTGATTCCACAGGCCATTTCCTCTTTCTAGTTCTTATTTAAAGACCTGAATGAAGTAAACAAAGCGAAATAAAAGGTGACTTCTAGACACCCAGCCACATTTCCCTCACCTGCTAAAAATAATTCCCTTTGTTTTTGTGGACTACCAGTAGACTGCATTGTAAGGAAATTTGTTTCATTCCCTGTTGTAAAAAAAAAAAAGGAGGGAAAAGTAAAATAAAAGCACTAAATAAAAACATAGATATTTATTTTGGCTTTTACATTTTGACAGATAAGTAGAAAATGAGAGAAGAACAGAGTATTTTTTACTTCAACTTGATTTCAGTTTTTGAGAGATTTTAATCCTTAAATGGATTTCTTTGTTATGTTTGAAACTTTGGGTCAAATTTCTGTTCCTACAGAGATTTAGGGGGAGGTTTTGAGGGGAACTGAACTGCATTCTGCCAGGACAGAGATCTAGTGGTTGTAAGATAACCTCTGAGCTGCAGAATGTTTAAACAGATGCTTTGCTGTAAACCAGTGAGATAGCCAAAATAGGCAGAGGGAAGTAAAGCAGGCTCTGAAATACATGGTAGGGTTGAGAAGAGGTTACTCTGTGATCCTTGCAGACATATTGAACAGAAACAGACAAGTAAATCTGGTAACTAGGGAGAATAGGTAAGATTATATTAGTAAACTTTGTGAGGCTTTAATTTAGATTGAAAAATTGTCCTTATTGAACTCCTCTTAGAGTTTTGCTAGCTCTTTACAAGCTGTGTTTACAAACCAGTATCAACATATTTTATGTGCTGCTTTTGAATCTTCAAGGGAAAACAGATCCCAGGGGATGTATTCAGGGGTGGAATACTGGAGAGTGGAGGACTAGAGTGAGCATCTTTTATAGAGTGAAACTGTCATTATTATATTTTCAAATTACATGCTAATATTGTTTAGAGAGATCTAATACAACAGCAGCTGCATCCTCTCACACAACCTTATGCTATTTCACTATGTTTGCTTTAAAATGACTGCACATTGTACAGCAAGGTCAGAAAACCCATTTATGATTGACCCTCGTCTGTTCAAGTTGTCCAGACTGTGCATAACCAAGTCATTTCTCTGTTCATTTGTTTTAATTGCTGACCAAACTTCTGAGGGGAAAGGGGAGAGTGGTAAATTACACGCAAATTGTCTTTGCATGTGCAACATCTTCTGAAGCACATTGCTGTCAAATCACTCTCTCCTGGGCAGATTGTATAGGTTGCAGATTAGCTGTGGAGGGATACCTGGGCTGCATCTGTGCTCATTCCACACCCAGAAGCACAATGGAGCATGTTGCTTATGTGCTTCAGGTGACTCTCAAAGAGTGTCAGGATGTAGCAAGACATAATTTTGGAGGCAATGCTGAGGGAATGTATCTTTTTTGCTGCACAGTGATGTTGGAGGTCAACACTGGCTCAGGATTTTTGTGCTGTGACATAAATAGGAGTGCCACTCCTCCCCTTTTCTCCTGCTGCACCCTCTCTTTGTATTCTTACAGAACGATTTCCATTTGATTTGAATAACCTGGAATTTTGCTACATTTGGGCTGTTCTGCACCTTTTCTCCCCATTGTTATCCTGGACAGTACAGTCCAATAGAAGCAAATTCCCCAGCCTCCTCCCCTGCTAAGCCCAGAGCCCTGAGCCACCTCGTTGGGTTGTACCAACTGATCAGTAGATCTAAGATGAATTTGTGGAGTGGGGAGGGCAAGAAAAAGCCCTTGATCTGACTGTTTCCTTTACTTTTCTTTCCTTAACAGGAAACCAAAACTCAGTGTGTTCGAATAGCTACAAAAGGTAAGAGGTTCGTCCCCCAACACAAAGTAGCTTTTTAAATGAAATGTGGTGCTGCTATTAAAGGTTCAAAGCAGATCCAGTACTATCCCTCTATTTTGAACCACTCGATTGTGTTAAAATGTGATGGTCTGCTGCTTTTTATTCTTTGGTATTGAGCCAAGAGAGTACTGTTCTAGCAATACTCAGAATTTAGACAAAATAAGGACACCTCTTTTTTCCCCCTCCCTGTCTGTGGTTTTCACGATCTACTTTTACAGTGCTGGAGCATTGCAGGCGGTAAATAGATGGACAAGAGAGTAGAAAGCACACATGGGTAAACTGTCTGTTAGACTAACAATTATTTCCAAGCAGGGGTGGAAATAATTTAAATGAAGGACATGACAGTTAATTTTCCTAAGTAAGAGCTCCAAGTGTTAGCAAGACGTAGGGGAGGGTTGATTTGAGAAAGGCTTGTCTCTTTGACAGCAAGTGAGTTCCAGGGCTAAGGCTGACTGCATAGCTGTGAGAATAAATCATGTTGACCCTATATACAGCAGGTTAATCACATACTGCTCACTCAAAAACGCTATTTCATCTTCAAATGAGGACTTAGTTGTTCTGCTTATTGTTATCTCTTGCTTTGACTGTATTTATAGCCATTTGTTTTGGTGGCTTGATTGTGCCGACATGAGAGTTGTTTGATAGACTCTGGCAGCATAAACAAGAAAGGAGCTTACAAATGCCCAAAGAGTCCTCTTCAGAGGCCCAGCACTTATGTTGTCTCTTTCTAATTACATATTGATATTCAGCATAAAAACCACTTCAGATATGAGCAAACGGGTGCTAAAGTACTGCAGAGGCACAGCAGCCCCATTTTTTCAATAACTTCCTTCAATGTAAATCTTGTTCCGATGAAAAGCTGATGCCTCTAATGAGATGGTAGCAATCAAACATTTTCTTGAGAAACCAGAAAATATATAAAATGTACTTCTTAAAATGTGTTAATATTTTCATCAAGTGAGGTCAGCTAATAAAAACAGGAAATTAAAACCATGAGATAAGTCTTCTGTAAAAAGTATATTAGCATTATTTTTCTTATGTTCACCTGGCAAGGTTAAGTGTTTTAACTAAAATATATTTGCATAAACAAATATTTATGTACCACAAGCATGTATTGCTAGGGTTTGAGTCTAGGGAGGGTTTTGAAAGGCTCAGAAATAACTAATAATATTGCAGGACTGTGGAAGGGGAAAGCAATGGTCTCTCTCATCATAAATTTTCTGGATAGTAATAATAAAACAGGAAGGGAATTCACCTGTCATATGACAAAATTATTTTTTGCTTAACCACGTGCAGTCCCCCAATCTCAAAGCAATGTTCATGGTAGCAATAGACCTCTTGGTGGTTGCTTGTACACCTTCCTCTGCTGCAGTAGTCACATTCCCCCTGATGGCTGTAGTCTGAAAGAAAAGAAAAATAAGTATGAAGTTTCTTACCATTGTGCCTTATATATTGCCTTTGCCGCTCTGATTGAAGACCAGTTTTCCTAAAGTAACTGCATTGCCTGATATATCAGTGCTAAACTCCTTGAAAGTGGACCTAAAAATCAAAGTGTTTTCTCTGACTTGTATTAATTGGTAGATGTGGATTGCAGGGGGAGGCAACATTAGGAGCAAATGCTTTCTCTTCCTCTGCAGGAATGCATTTAATAGGGAATCATCACTTCAGAGTCATGTACATTCATGTTTCTCAAATGAGTTATACTGGTATTCTAAAGTATTTTTTAAAAGCTCATACTGATTTTTTTCCCCATGTTTTCATCATCATAATAATAATAGCATGATATGTTCTACTTGAAGAAAAGTATACTTAATGTACTGGTTTATGTATGTGCTCATCTGCTTACCCTGATTTCTTTGTTTGATTTTTTGTAATGTGCAAGATCGCTTTGAATCATTGGCATAGGAGATGTCTGGTTACATTTGTAATATTTTCATAGGGAAAAGAGTACTGTCTCACCTTACCTAATGCACTCCAGTAAAGCTAGCATACCCGTTTAAAATCCAGAAAACTGTCTAAACTATGTATTCCATTATGAACGTAATGTATAGTTCTGTGTCCTCTCCTGTGACTTGAAGCAGCCTACAGGTGGCCAAAATGAATTTTGCCTTGAATGTGTTGAAAAGGCATTAAAAATTATAAAAAGCTATGGTGGAAGGGAGTGTGAAGGAGCAACATAAAAGGTGTATGTTAAGACAAAATCTCGCTGGTAGTGAAGTTCAATATTACCAGCAAACTTACTTTCTTATTTCCGCCTTGTTCAAGGATCTGGTGTTATCTACTGTGTATATTCACACCAATAAGATGTAAAGATGGAAAAAATATAAAAATATGACAGTAATGTTGTGGTTTGGTACTGGAGAAGTTCATTCCTAACTAATTTTTTTTTTTCTTTGAGAGTTCACTAGCAACATACTTTACATGTATGTTAATGTTCTATGGGTTTCATACATGTCATTCCCAGGGTTGCCTTCTACCTTTGGGAATTGATGGAATGCTTTGTTTGTTGGTGTCGAACTAATGAAAGTCAGCAAATTTAAACTGAAGCACTCGTACTATTTTAGTCTGTATATTCCAGGTGCTGTACTCTCATGTGCTTCTGAAAACAAATGCACTGAAGCGTCAAGTCATCTAAAAGATGGTGCCAAAACATGACTAAAATATGTTGCTGCTCTTTCTTGGTGCATCTTAAAAAAATATTTTCAAATAAACAGAGAGACATACTAGTGTCAGGTGTATTGAAATACACTGAGTTAATTTTGCATAGTAGAAAATACTATGGAGAAGCACCTGCTTAAAAAGTAGCCTCCTGAGCAGGTCCTGTGTACTTGCAGCTGAAGGATGAATGCCAGTGATTCTTCGATGGCCCTTAATAAGCCTAGTAGTAGGATTCCCCCTTTTTTCTAGATACCTACTTCCATGGCACTTTTAAGAGCTTTATGACTAACTTTTGCCCTTCTGCAGAATAGAGTGAATTGGCCAGGCCAAGTTATTAGAAGTGATGAGAGACTATGAAAAGTTACAAACAGTACACAGTCTGTTCACATAAGCTTTCATTCTTGAGGAAATCAAGTTGAAACAATGTTAAAAATAATTCCCTGTATCACAGGTGATGAGTACAACATACCTAAAGCACCATTTCCAATTACAGATACAGCCCAGAATATATATTAACTGTGAACAACTTTATTTCCTTGGACATTTTTAGCCGATACTGCCTTCCTCCGTTAAGCTGAATCCCCTTCTCATCCAGAAACTCTTAGTAACCAATGGTCAGTGTAATTTTTTTTTTTCTAACAGAGTTTAATTTTTCTCTACCTTGTTATTTTTTGGATCTAGATAGTAGGATTACCCAGTCACTGATCTGGTTTCCCATACCTAGTAACTGAAGAAGGAGAAAAAAAAAATTAAAAATTTTGTTTTCTGAAGAGCAGAGAAGAGTGCAGAGACTGAGATGACAGATCAGATATTCATTAGGAATGGAAAGATGGAGTTACGCTAGGAAATATATGTTACTTGATCAAAAAATTTTGTTATATATCATTTCCTAACGAAAGTTCTTGAAGTTCCTAATACTAGCTTAGTAAGGCAGATTTCAACTGTGGAATCATAGAATTGTTAAGGTTGGAAAAGACCCCCTAAGATCACCAAGTCCAACTGTCAACCTAGCCACCATGTTCACCACCAAACCACATCCAAAGGTACCACATCCATATGTTTTTTAAATGCTTCCAGGGATGGTGACTCCACCGCTTCCCTGGGCAGTGTGTTCAAATGCTTTACAACTGTTTCCATGAAGAGATTTTCCTAATGTGTAATTTAGACCTCCTGGCAAAACTTGAGGCCATTGAGTAGTTCGTAACATGCACATATCAGAATGAATACGAGATAACCAAACCTGCCTAACCAAAGTATTGATCAACTGAAGTAAATAGAAGGTGCATGCACTTCAGAGTAATAGATGATGTTGGTGACTGATCTGTCACATCCTGGAGTTGAGTTTGACTCTGTAAAACTTTGAACGGGTTTCCACTCGCACATTACACCAGCATTTCATTTCACAGTCTAAAATGTTATGGACTGCTAAGGGAATGAAACTAGATTAACATGGCCAGAGAAGAGTCATGCTTCAGATTATTTAGCATGTAAATAGACATTTAAGAGGACAGAAGGAATAGCAGAGCTGTTATTAAGCAGAGTGTATGAAGTTGACATTTGTGACAGTTTTCATGCTGCCAAGTTGGAGGCTAACACTGATTTATGTGTATTCTTTTGTTTTGCTTAGTGGGCTAGAGAAAAATATTGAAAATTTAATTAGAAGAAATCTACTGTGGCAGTAAATAAAGAAGTGGTGGGCCTGGCATCTCTATCACAAAGTAGTTAGAGGGAATAAATAAAGTCCAGGGTTTCTCATTCCACATCTAAAACAAGAACTTCATCAATTCCAACATTGTTTTCCCTTGTGGTTTTCATTTGTGTTATTAGTTCAGGCAGCATAGAACCTCTCTATCTCTATGCATGTTTGGTTCTTACAGATGGATGAAAATGCCGTTTGAGATGATGCGCATCTGGAAGTAATTGTGAAATGGCAGAAAATGACTTTTTAATCTGATTTGAGGAATAAAGAGGTCTGGGTGGTAACATTTCAACTGCAAGTGTGCATTTAGTCCACCATCATTACTGCTCTGAATTCATTCCCACAGCAGTTGGGGATTGATCCAAAGGCCTTTGATGTCAATGGGAGTCCTTCCACTGACATTAATGTGCTTTGGATTAGGTCTTTAGAAGTCATAAATCTGTCTAGACCATAATTATTTCCTTGAAATTGTTCATGATGATGTTTCTGCTCTTAGGGAAATTTGTGAAAGTCAAATCACCTCCTGTTGCAGGATGCTCAAAAATGTCTGTTACCGATTAATGCACAAATGAAGGAAATACGTCAGATGCTAAATGTATCTGAAAGAAATTTTCACTCACTGTTGTTTTTATGTTTGGATCAATGCTCCTACAATGACTTTGAGCTGTACCATCACAATAGGAACTGGAGACACAAGTGGCAACATAAATATAGAGAAGAATGCAGGTGTTTCCTAAGTCACATCTTTTTTTTCACTCGTTCATAGGAAAAGCATTTAATATATTTAAACTTCAGTGGTCTTTTGCATAATGTCTTTTGTCACACAAAGAGGAGAATTTAGTTGACTTGCTGAGCTTTCCAACGATGGAAACAGAACATTAGCATGGCATATTTTTCTCTTTTGTGTATGAAATTGCAGTAGCTCACCGAGCAACCACATCTGCCAGTTCTGATAAGTAATACCTTTGGTTGTAAATAAAAAATTATGTGATCCCTTGGTGGAATGTTTGGTGATGGTTATTGAAAAAGCAGTTAAGTGGGGACACCTCCAGATATCCAGACACAAAACCCATCACATGAGTATTTTCGTGTATGCCCAAAGTTTGAAAACTTAACAACCTTAAAGATTTCCTAAAGAATAACAATTTTAGAAGTAAGAATGCAGCTAGAGTATTCTAGTTTATATTTAAATATTAGAGGAAGAATGTTGGTACATTACAAAGATCAGCATCTTAGCATATATGCTCTTTTAGTAGATGCCTTGTTTATTAGGTCTCTTCTGCTATTATGAATATTATTTCATGAATCAGACTGTGGGAACTGAGTGTTTTACATCCATTGCTATAGAATATGGAGTCATAAAGCTAGAAATCCAGAGTTTTTACAAAATCCATTAGATTTTTAACTGTAATTGAAAATCCTTCATTCCACTTGTAATAGATATGTATTTAAAAGTACTCTTTATTAATACTGCTGGGTGACAGGGTGAATTTCAGCTCCTCTTTTCTTACTGTTCTTTCACCATTTCTCATTTTTCTTTTCTTATGTGTTTACCTTCTTTGTGTCATTGTAAAATTACGAGTGTTTAGAGAAGGTAAACTCTATCATCCCCAGGTAGGACTGGTCTCATTAGCCCCTTTTCACACAGGCAGCCTGTGTACACTTTCATTTACGATTGTGATTAACTGTACCATTGGCTAAAATGGCTTCTTGCAATGCCTGGGGTTGAAGAGAGTGTGTGAGGTAGATCAGGCAGAGCTTGCTGCCTCTAACAGCCTGTCACAGGCATCTCATGTGCATGTTCAGCCTCGGAGCGACAAGAATTTGGCTCATGTGTGCTGGAGTGTTTTAGAGCAACCCTGTGAAGGGATAGAACTGTTTTCAAGAAAGAAGCAGAAATGAATCTCTAGGAATTATAAATTGTGTTTATATGCAGCCAGTACTCTTCAGCCAGAATGACACTTTCTCTGTATCGGCAAGCGTGTCAGCACAGTCAGCCCAGAGCAGGTTTTGCCATACACATAATTTACACATAAGTTGAATATGATACCAAATAAAGCAGCAAATTGCTGATGCTGGAAATAGCCTTACATTCAGGTATCTCACCACCCTTGTCAGTTCCAGTAGAGAAGCTACAGTTCAAACTGATGAGGTCAAAATCAGTCATACCTGAGATCTGTTGAAACGTTCATTAGATTGGGAGATTTTAATATACACACATTTACTGAATTTGGAAATTTATAGAAAAGTCCCAGATTGATTTGGAATTGGTTACGAAAACTTGAAGGACACTCCAGTAGTGATGATATGCTCTGAGCCCTAACTGGTCGTTGCTGTCCTTAGTTCTGATGTGCTGTTATTGCAGAAGATGTCATGAATGCGTTTGATGTTGGACTAGTAATAGCTTCCTGCCTATGCTAAAAAAATCATTTATGTGGCAGATTGATGATGTGATAATTAATAATGAAGAGTCAATGTTGGCAGATCACACATAAGCCAACACAAAAAAATCAGATTCTTAAGGAGTATGTATGGCTGGTGGTCACACAGCTGGTGGAAAAAAGTGCTTGTTGAGCTCTTTGCTATCCCTGTTACAGATGACTGACCTCACTCAGATTTGCCAAAATAAATGAACTTAAGTCAAAATAATTTAAAATGTTTTCTAGGTTAAAACAATTGCATAAGCAGTTCTGAAAGCGCAGTAGAAATGAGAGTACATGCTGGAGTGGTGGTGAAAGGCAAGGGGGAGGTAGTCTTCCCCATATTCAGGTGCATCCAAAGGGTCTTGAGGTCATGTTTAAAACAGAACAAATGAAACCTCAAGGTCAAATCTGCTTGAGTCCAACTAAAAAAAACCCAAATATAAAATGTTGCATCAGTATGCAACACCTTACCACAGAGGAAGTAATCTTTGCAATTATTCATTCTTGTATTAACAGCTGCCTAATGCCAAGATATTTTGAATAGAAGACAAAATGCATTTGAGCAGTAAGGCTGCTCACTGTGCAGCCTTAAGGACACAGGGCTTTGTATCAGAAAAGAACGGTGCCCACAGAACACAGAAGAAATTCAGCAACATCTAAATCAGAAATGTGCTTATTTATTTTTATGAAAACGGTTTTAGACCCTGAAAGCAGTGTCACCGTGTTTCTCTGTATCTAACTGACCACTTTTAACTGAATGAAAAGAAGTCCCACCTTATTGTCGTAAACTTTACAAGGGTTTATTAAACTATTTGCATGTCATCTCTGACAGAGCGCTAAGTTCTACAGATAGTCATCTAGAAACAAGGAGCAGCATTGCCAAGTGTAGTAGCACTTCCTAAACACTCCAATGTGTTGCAGAGCAAGTCAGTATGGTTGATTGGCACTGCTGCCAAATTGCTCGAATACAGAGACTGATGCTTTGTCAGCTGCATAAGGAGATGATGGCTCTGAGGTTCAGGAGTTCATGCTGCTTTTCTGCTCTGGTGGGAAGCTGTGTACTAACCAGGCTATTTTTGGAAAGATGCCAGCTGGAAGGACTTGCAGATGGACCTTGTAGGCGGGATGATCTTTCTAGAAATAATGTGGTTATCACACATCTGTCTGTCACAGCAGGAGGTAGTTACAGGCACTGTTAAAACAATTTTTGTGGCCAGGTGAATTCAAAGCATAGGGAACAGAGTTACAATACGGTGTGTGGTTTTCAGTTTTGTGAGCTTATGAAAGGTCTGGAGACTTTTGTGCAAATTCAGCAGTCTGAAAAGGACTGTAAATATACTCCATGCTGCACAGTCATGAAGGTTCTTGATCAGGATGGACTTTCAGCACCCTTTACTGTCAAAGAGGTCATGAAATATATTACATTATTTGACACTTTTGTTTAACATCTGCTTTGTTAAATCAACAGGAAAGATAACAACATTCAGTTCCATATAGATGCCAGAATATTTAACCTGAATGTTAAATCAGAGGTCCCAAATCTGCTGACTTGTGTTACTGCTCTTTGCTGATGACTGAGTATTGGTTATTCAAACATATGTAAGCAGACTACATATTATTGACTGTTTCAGCACCTCTGCCAAGAGGTTTGGCCAGGCCATTAGTATAGGGGAAAAAGAGGTCCTGCTCTAACTTTGCTGTGGTGGAAAATATCCTGAGGCAGTAGTCCGTGCTGATGCTACACTACTGAAATTTGTGAGAACAGCAATGCTACTTCACCAGCATACTTTTTTCATAACACCAGAGTTAATAGCAAAGGCATGCAGGGAATACCAAAAGCCAATATAGTATTTAGGATGTTAAAGCA
Organism: Oriolus oriolus; assembly: GCA_013400235.1. Taxonomy (NCBI): domain Eukaryota; kingdom Metazoa; phylum Chordata; class Aves; order Passeriformes; family Corvidae; genus Oriolus; species Oriolus oriolus. The sequence goes on along the minus strand of VXBT01009933.1, from coordinate 1,652,852 downwards.
GCATGTCTGAAATAAGAGGCATCTGGCTTCAAATAAAAGTAAATATCTGTTGTACATTAGCTGTTGTCACTCTGTGTATAGCTACAAAACTTGGATGTTTTATCTCCACATCTAGCATCCAAACCATTTCCAATGCACTGCTTTCATGCCCTTGCTGCCATAAAACTGCAGGATATTGCCCTGAATGATGCATTCCTAAATTGCTGTCACATTGTCAGCACTGAAGCAAGATTACAGGACATCCAGTTATGCCAGACCTGCTTGTCATGTTGGGCAACAGATTGCCCAAAACTGGTTTCTATGGGCAGTTGAAATGAAGAGTAAAGCTCAGAGGCAGCATAATGTGGTGGTTAATGGGTAAGTTTAAGGCAAATCCTCACTTGTGTGTCATCAGTTTCACAGTGTGGGAAATTAAATCTGAAGATTTCGTGTTCTGGTGAAGAATGGGTACTTTTGCCATCATAACTTTCAAATAAAATTTGAATGGAACTGTATGGTAAAAGTGAATATGGTAGTGAAAGTGTTATATCTGCACAGTTCAGAATCATGAAAGTGTGAGTCTTCCTGGGATAATGAAACCAAGTCCTTATGTGCTGATGGAAAACAGGAATCCCAGTTACTCTTTCCATCCCTCGTGCTGCTGTGTTTCTGAATTTGCCATTTCTCCAGGCTCAAGAACGATGCATCCTAATGCACAAGAAATCTGCCAAAGGGAGCAAGAGACCTGCGTGGATGAATAAAGAACTCCTGTCATTACTCAAACATAATACGCAGGAGATGGAAAAAGGGTCAGACCACTTGAAATGAATACAGAGAGATTGTCAGAGTAAGCTGAAATGAAACAAGGCGTGGATGAATAAAGAAGTCAAGAGTGTTAAGGACAACAAGAAGGGCTAGGCCACTCATGATCACCTTTGAAAGGCTGTGGAGATCAGAAGAGGTACCTGAGGACTGGAAGAAAGAAATGTCATCCCAGTCCCAAGGAACTACTATCTAGTCAGCTTGACCTCAATATCCCTGGAAAGGTAATGGAACATCTCATTCTGGAGGCCATCTCTATCCACATGAATGTCCAGTAGTAAACATGGATTCACTAAAGGGAAATCAAACTTGACCAACCTGATTGCCTTCTATGATGAAGCAGCTACCTTGATGGTTAAGGGGAGAGCAGCAGAGATTTTCTATCTTGACACTGTCTCACAATATCCTCATAGGCAAACTCAGGAAGTGTGGCCTGGAGGAGTGGACAGTGATGTGCCTTGAGAACTGGCTGAATGACAGATCCCAGAGGGTCGTAATCAGTGGCACGGGGTCTAGTTGGAGGCCCCCAAGGTTCAGCACTGGGCCCAGACTGCACTAGATGACAATGTCCCTTCCAACCCAAAATATTCTATGATATAAAGATGTGTATTCTGGTTGTATATCTTATTCTTGGGACCATTAGGTAATGACAGAAAAATCAAATTGTTGACTATTTGCCAGAACCGTTAAAAGAGGTTTTAATACTATATCCATGTTTTTAACAACAGATGACCCTTTTTCCATATCAGAGAGAGAAGAGATAGAATTCTACAATTACTGTAATTGGCATTCAAATTGCCTCAACATATGGAAGGCATTGATTTGCACAAGTACAGGCATTTTTTAATGTGAATCTTAATTTTTACGTATAGCAACACCATCCAGATTGCGTGAATTTGCTTGTTTTGTTGACCCATTACAATAGAAAACATGTAGCCAAGCAAATCTCAAATTGATCGTTGATCTGTTTCTAATTTCACAGCTTTTGCAGAATTGAGTCTGTCATTTCTGTTTTGAAATGATGTTGCTGCATCCCCTAGAATTTTGTAACAAATTTTATAGGGACTGCTAATTCAACATGCTGTAATTATTTTCTGCAAATGCAAACATATTTTCTCACAGTTCTTTAGTGTTTCTCATTTCTGGTAATTCATAAAGATTTAATCCTGAAGGGCCTGTTATCTGATAATATTCCAAAATTTAGAAAGTTTGTAAGTTAGTTCCCATTCTTCTTGAAATCATTGAACCATCATATTTGTACAGGGATTTACATGCATGTGTTCATCTCTCATAGCACTTCTTTTCGTACACCTCTAATAAAAAGATTATCATTCCTTGTCCTGGTGTAAAGGGTTTTAAGATACTGCACTGTGAAAACTGAGTACTGGGTGCTTCATCTGCTCAGTGAAGCATCTAGAAGGAGCCTCTGTCCTCTGTATCTCAAATGAGATCAAAGATTAAAATTGCTGTATGTAATAATGTATTTCCTTTCCTACTCCTACATTTACAGAAAATTCTTCTATATATATCAGATAAGAAGGTTGATTCTTCAGATTACTCTGTCTTTTAAAGAATATATGTCTCAAGTGCCCATGAACACCAGTCAGATATTAACCATCATGGTTCAATAGGATTTTTGATCAGTAACTTGAACTGTGGAGTGTTTCCTGCCTGCTTATTTCAGCCTATATCATGCTCTACACTGAGATGGGAAAGGCTGCGGACTATTTTCAGCAGTCACTACCTATTTGTAAATCTACCAAGTTCTTATTTTGCTTTTGAACTTAATTTAGAAACCCTCCTCCTGTGATAGGTCATTGGCAGTTTAGTGACTGAGAGATCATAAAATCATGTTAAGGCTGTAAAAGATGTCTAAGATCTTAACCCACTGAACTGTGTCCCCAGGTGCTGTATTTGCAATTTTTTGAACACTTTCAGGGATGGTGATTCCACCATTTCTCCCTGGGCACCCTGTTTCAATGCCTAACCACCTTTTCAGTGAATAAATTTTTCCTAATGCCCAGCTTAAACCTCCCCTGGCACAAATTGAGGCCATTTTCTGTCATTTTGCCACTTGTTACCTGGGAGAAGAGACCAACCCCCACCTCACTACAACCTCCTTTTAGGTAGTTCTAGAGAGTGATAGGGTCCTCCTGAGCCTTCTTTTCTGCAGCCTAGAGAATCACGGCTCACTCAGCCATTGCTCATGGAAAACTGAATTTCATTATATGCTTGTCCAAATATGAAAGCTGGTAATTTGGTTGCCTTTGTATTAAAAGCATGTCGCTTACTCAGCATAGGCTCTGAGACATCATCTTACTTAGCCAAATCAGATAGCTTTACTAATATAGATTGAATTCAAACAGAGCTGTAGAGCTTTCTCAGAGTCAGGAAGCGAAATCAATTTATGCATGCACGATATTGAGCAACAGAAATCACAACTTCCTGGATGTGCCTTCAGTAGTGGTGAAATTTAGGCAGTGAAATTTTATACCTGTGAAACAACCATCTGGAAGTATTTTTCCAAATTGTTTTGGGAAGTACAAATCTTTTACCATTTATTTTTGAATAACCCATTCAAGGAACTATTTAGATGAGTGCAAACACATACTTAGGTAGAACAATATTCTTTGCTAGCAGACGGGTCTGTGGTGCTTGCATAGATCAGGACATAATATGATAGATGCACAGGGTACTGTTGGGTTGGACATGAACTAGACAGGCTTTTGCAAGAGCTAATCTCTATAGCTCGGAGGAGAAGAGGAACAGCTATGCAGGTACTGCTGCTGCCTGAACTTACAGCAAGAGTAAGGTGCTTGCCACCTGCCAGCCCATAGAGGTGATGGGCTTGGTAAGTAGCACATTATGCACAGCTGGGCCCACACAGTGAGCCTGTCAGGGACCTGGCTGCAGCATGTAGCCCATGTCTCTGCTGAGGTGGGGTCCTACTGCAAGAACAAGAGAGCCCCAGTTGCTACAATAACTCATTCCGAGATCTTGGAAAATGAGGATGCGTCCAACATCTCATGCTAAATGACACTTGACTACTTGTTCAAAACTCTAAGGTCAAGTGACAGCTGCTTTGTATGTAATGGCAAAATTTCTTAAAATACAACTCCTTCCACATTTGAGTTGCTTGCTCAACTTCTTGTCAAAGCAAAACACATCAGCTGTACTGCGTACTCCATTCAGCCACGTATGGAGGCTTCTTGAGTCCTACCCAATGCTGAAGTATTTCATCAAGCCAAATTTTGTTATTCCCATAGCTGGAGATGACATAAGAAGAAATGTAGGATTTGCAACAAATTGTCTTAACATTTGTTAGGTTAAAGGGGAAATACAATCACGCAGGATAAGCTGACTGTAAGTCTTTCATTTTTTTCTCTTCCTTCTCAGGATGTAGCTACTTAAGGTAGTTAGAAGCAGTTTATACTGTGGTATAAATGTTTGAGACAGAAGCATAAATAAAACATTCCTAAACTGGAAGCTAAGTACAGATACAATATATATTTATTTTGTCAGCTTTGAAACTGGCTATTGTGTTTTAAATTCATTTTTTATGAGAACAGATACTCTCACTTATTTTCGTATTCTGCTGGTGTTTGTGTCACGTTAGTTTTGCTAACTATGTAATTTTTGACTCCTGATTGTCTAACTAGGTGTTTTACAGCAAAAAGAAAAAAGTTATCACCCTAATGAACAATATCCAATCCTCTGTCGGTAAGCATGATGGCTGCCTTGTGATATTTACAGTCCCACAACTTATTTTTATCTTGGTTAAGCAGCTTGGAGGACTTGCTTCTGGTTTGGCGTAGGGCATATGCAATAATGCGTGGTTTTATGTTTCTGCTGGGGTCTTTCCACTCTCTCTTCCATTTTATTATTACTACTGTCCAGTTTAATGTAAGGTAGTTCAACTGTTCTGGTGGGAGTTCTCTGTTGAAGAGATATCCAGTGGGATATGCAGCATTGCCTAACCATGCCTGTGCTCTCTGCACAGTGTATCAGAGCTGCTTTTCTGCAAACAGAGTGATTCATTTCTCAAACAGAATACTCAAATAAAAATTAGTATTATAACTTCATTTTCAGCAAATAAACCATGGTGAATCAAAAAGTGTCAGGAGGCAAAAGAGAATGTGTTCTTGTACCTGAAGAATTTGCTGTGTTTTTTGAGGTGTCTCATCAGTTCAAGGCTGGATGCTGGATTTTGCCCCATCTCTCTGTGTAGCTGTAGATTTCTCTCTTGGAACTGGAAGTCTCATTAGGATCAGAGCATGAGGTCTTGGTTGGGGGATTGCTCTCCTCTGATTTTTAACTATGGAATAAAGAGGAAGAACACAGATAGTTTGCCTCTGTAGTGTGAATATGGTTATTGCAGTCATGTAGATGTTGAACAAAAATTTGCACAGTAACAGTAACCAACAATTTTTCCTATGCTCTGACTTTTTTTTTGATTTTTAAAGTTTGGCTTTTATTTCACATACTCAATTTCTCCACTTACATCTAACAATGTAATTATTAGTAAATTCCCATGAGCAGTATTGAAGAAAGTTGCTGTCTTAGGGATATTTTAAGTTTTTCAAGACAAAAAGGGCTTGGTATCAGAATTATTATTGATTTCTAGTCACTGTAAAGTACACACACATCACAATAAAGGTTAACTGCCTAGAAGAATGTAAAGGAGCAGCGACTTTAGGTAAAAAGAAATTCCAGATTAAAAAGAAATCAGACTAAAGTAAATGCAGTGAACCGCTTTCTTTGTGTCTGGAGTGTTTTCTTCATACAGCTGCTGTAAAAAAAATGTTTTCTTTCATTCTTTTTAACACAGGCAGGAACACATCAATATTTAATTTGACCATGCGTAATATATGTATTCCATTTAACCCCAAATATATTTGGGACTTTGTATGTTTTTATAATGACGATGTGAATTCATAAATCCTTAATGCCCTTAATGCTGCCCATATGTTGTGTTGAAATCATTAAAAATAAAAGTCAAGAAGATGGTTATGGGCTCCAAAAGCTGAAAACCAACCTAAGCCAGTCTAACAGCTAAAGATTTGTCAGCTGGATCCTAATGCTCCTAAACCTTTGGCAAAACAAATGTTGCCCTTGAGAACTTATCTCATTATATCTGGGCATCTTAAATCACTCTACAGAAATAATACAAAATAAAATAAAATGCTCTACTTCTAAATAGAAGGCATGATCCTGGCATCTGTGCTTCTGCCCCAAGTGCTGTCCTTCTGTGCCACAATCAGCATGAGCTTTTCTTAGATTTATGCTTGTGGGCATATGGACAACTGGAAGTCATTTGGAGATGCCAGTTGTCCTCATTATTTTTTCTTTCTTTTATCCTTATCCACTGTCAAGTGCTAAGGATAGTACTAGTTTTACTTTGAAGCAGTATGCAGCCAAGATTACTTCATGTACGTTTTTGAATCTCAGAAGGAAAGGACAAGAAAAGCCATTATAAGGACTAGCATGAATGTATTTTCCACCGACAGAAGATGATGGTGATTCCTCAGCATGTGGAAAGCTCAGCCTCAGGTTTTTACACACACTTGCCCAGTACCTGCTGAAGACTAGGCAGATTGAAGCAATCAGGTGTTCTCATTAGTTTACAAACTTTTCATACCTATTTGAAACCCAAGACTTCTAAAAGCTACAAGTCATTAGTAGTTTGGCGGCTACCTTGCCCATGGGACTCAGAATTTCTTCTTGTCATCCTAGCTTTTGTTGGTAGCCTTTTGTTAGCTGACAATTGCTTTCTTCCTTTCACACCAGCTATTCATTTTGCTATATTTTTTCCCATCCACTCATAGTAAACTGATGAAGCAGCACAGCATTATAATGAATTCCTGTTTGGTTAGGCAAAAGTTGGATTGTCGTGAGTAATCGAATTACTCCTCTGGAGACAGGATTTCTAAGTAAAGTGATGAGGTGAGGCGATTACAGCTGTAACCCTTACAAGCATAAAAAGATGTGTTATGCTAATCCTTTGTGAATGGGTTGAATTGAAAGTGAGGGAAATAAAAAAGAATGCTCTTGAAAGAAGAAGGGGGGTATGAAAGGACTACTGTGTCATTTATTCCCTTTTCATTCATCCTCTCTTGCTATAGAGAAAAAAATAGTGGTAAACTGGAGTACTTTACCTTTCAAGTTTGACATTCAAATCATTTAATCTTTAACTGCCTTAAATACTGTGTAAAAAAATGAGGAGGTGGGAGGATAGGTATAGCAAAAAAAAAAAAAAGTGTGAAAAAGTGCCAGTTAGTATAGGCTGCTTTTTGTTAAGGTTGCTAAACGTGGTATGACCTTATCTTACCTTGTTGTAAAAGCAGCAGGGTGAGGAAGGGGAAAAGAGACACTGTGGAAAGTAAGAGTTATGCCAAACATTACCTTTATGTGAAAACACTTACAGCTCAAGTGCGAGATCCTTGTTACCCCCAGGCTTGTTTATTTTCTGTTTCCACTCTTTCAGCTGTTAAATAAGAATGCTCTGTCTCAAGTTAATACCTAAAAGGACTTTTTAAAGGTTCAACTAGAAGGAGAGATGGCATGCAAATTACAGTAAAGTAACTAACTGAATAGAGCATTATAAATATGTCTTGTTAATGGGATAAGAAGAAACAGCTTGTTTGTTTTTAGACAACCACCCTGGATATAAATGGCCAGTGGTATTAGTAGCTTTTGGGTTTCTTCTGTCGTCGTCTTTTTTTTAAGATTTTGAACAATTTCCATTGTTGCTCTTTTTTTTGCCTTTCTGTGTACTTTTTGGAGGGTGGGAAAGTTAGCCCCAACCAGCAATTAAGCACCCACTCAGATGCTCTGCTCACTAGCAGAATGGGGAAGAGAATCAGAAGAGGGAAAGTAAGAAAACCTGTGAGCTCAGATAAGAATAGTTTAATAAGTGAAGAAAGGATTAATTTTTTTTTAAAAAAGGGATACAAAGGCAGTCACTCACTTACGTCCCACAGCCAGTCCCATGCCCAGACAATCTCCAAGCTCTGGAGAAATAGAATTCCTGTTTTTTATTTGAGCATGACATCTTATGACATGGGATACCCCTTGGGGCCGGCTGTCCTGATCATGCCCCCTCCCAGCATACTGCCCATCCCCAGCCACTTGCTGGTGGGGCAGTGTGAGAAATGAGGAGGCCTTGATGCTGTGCAAGCACTGCTCAACAATAGCTAAAACAGTGTTATCAGTGCTGTTTTGGTCACAAATTGAAAACACAGCACCCTGACAACTGCAGTGAGGAATGTTTACTCCACCTCAGCCAGACTTATCCTTACTCCATCCTCAGACAGACAGATTCCTTAACAATGCTTAGACTTTAAGGTCATGCTTTTCAGCATCCTATATTTCCAGTGAGAATGGAGGAAGTTCTGGTAGAATTTCTTCCCCTACATAGGTTTACAGTGATGATTCAAATTTGGTGTCCTGAAGTTTCCTATTAATGAAATTCTCCATTAGCTCTAAATTTAGAAAAAAGATACCAATGGGCACAGGGGAATGCACTGCTTATTTTTCCCTCTCAGATACCTGAAATGAACTGGAATTTAAGAAGACGGCCTTTGAAGGAAAAGGAGAAAAATTATAATTCCCAGAATGTACTACTTTACACTTACAACCCCGAATTCCTTGAGCTCAGCTTCCCTGAAAAGTTTAACTTTGCTACTCTCTTACTGTTTTGCCCACATCCCTATTGAAATTTTTAATGTATTAGCTAGGGTGAAAAGACTTCTTTTAACCTTAGAAATCATTCTCAAGCCATTTCTGCTCATTTCATTGTGGCTGGAACAGACCCTTGTGCATAAGGAGCCCTGCTTGAAGTGGGAGGGATAACCCAGCTCTGAACCTAACTCAGCTTAATCTCAGCTGTAATCTTCCCTGATCCAATGTTGAAGACAGGAATGAAATCCAAGATGACATATTCTGTTACTAGAGTATTTGATGGGCCAAGCATGTGAGAAAGGTCTCACTCTGAGCAGGATTTTCTTAGAGTTGTTACCCACCTGCAGCAGCACAGGCATAGTGGAAGTGCTGTGGAGGAAGGATATTTGGGTTTAATGAGGAAGTACATATCAGTTATAGAAAGCTATTTCCTCTGGAGTTATGGGATGAGGATTATTTGCCTTTTTCAGAAATATTTGTTTGAATTTGGCTGTTGCTGTCACTGGGTTTCCAATCAGCATTTGTAATTAAAAGTTCTTAAATATTAATGGTACTTTTTATTCTCACCAGAAGTCGAGATTAGAGTAAGATGGTTCAATATAATGAAACTTGTTTTGAATTCACATTCACTAAGTGAACATTGTTAAGTCAACAGGCTGAATGAGAATGAAATTTAGTGTATTGTTACTAAGTAAAAGATTTCATGTTTCTTGAAAGAGACTTTGCAACTGTTCAATAAACAGAGTGAAAATTGATATTATATTAAAAATATCTTCTGGTGATAAAACTGATTTAATAAATACCTGCAATGTCTATGAATGTTTAATAAGGCATTTTTTTTGTTAGTGGGCATAAATACATTTTGCCATAAGTGTCCAAAATAAGATTTTTTTGCATATGATTTTGCTGGAAGCTTAGAGCAAATACATTTAACTAATTGCTGAAAAATGTTTCAGTAAGTATTGCTTTTATGTAAACTGATAGTCCTTAAATTGGCATCTTTGTTCGCTACATTTCATGAAGCAAAAGACAGAATCTTGAAATAAGGCTTTTCTTTTAGTAGTTTCTGTTAAGAGTGGTTGAACCACTCCTTTTTTGTCCATCCTGGCATAACCCCCTTGATTTCAGTAGTAGTCCTACTCTCAAATGCATATGGAGGTGTGCAATTTGCCAGGTCTAAAGAGAGTAACTGAATGTAAAGAATATTTAAAATATTTGAAGTAAACTGGAACATTTTTTAGTTTAAAAACCAGTTCAGACTCGTTCACAATACTAGTAAAAATTTTTTGAAAAATAAATAGACAATGAAATTTAGTTATTGCTTTTCTTATCTTTAAGCTTAATCTGATTTGGATTCATTCATTTGGTCAGTAAAGGTTACTTTTATAAATAATTTCTTTATGCTTAGGAAAAAAGTACACAAGCTTAAAAACCTTAAAAGAAACATCAAGGGTAAAAGCAGTGCAATATTTTGAGACAGGAATTGTTTGATTGTGGAGCAGGGGCAAAGGTAAGGGAAGGTTAAATGACAGGGTCTTTGTTGGTATTTTCTGTTAAGTAGAAAGTAACATCACTTCCCTCGTTTCAGTGATGTTGGTTTGTTGTTTCTATCTGCTCAGTAAGAAATACGAAGGGATGTATTTGCTCCAACTAAAGGTGAAGGCTTACTAGCAGTGACCCAAGGTAGATATCACAAGGAGGTTGATCTGTAAATGACTCCATGCAGATTTGATAGTGCCTTTCAGTCTTTCTGCCTTTCAGATTCCTAACACTATTTGCATTCCTGTTCTGCCCATCTCACAAAAAGGCAGACAATTTATGCAGAGTTAATGGTAGTTTTCTGGGGTGGCAGCACATGTAGTTGCATCTGGAGTTCCCACTGCGGACCAGCACAAGGGATGGACTTTCTGGATTGTGCAAAGTAATGTCTGTGACAGGTCTAGATTGTGCCTTTGGAAAGAAGGAAAGAAATGGGCCACCCCTTTCACTCACAGAGATCCACATTTGGATTTGCTTCTCTTTTCATTGGCATATATCTCTCAGATTCATGTAGCGAGGGATACAATTCCAGTCCAATTTAAACTGACATTTTATAATCACAAATCACTGATTTCATTTAAATTTCTTACTTTTCTTTTTCAGCATTTTGTCCTGCTGAAGTGTTCTAGTGATAAAAAAGGCTTTTATAGTTTTCTCACGAAGTTTAATGTAGTCCCAAGTTGTTTAAGATTTACTTCAGAAATGCGTTATTATTCTCCACTTCCTGTTTCTTAAATACTTGAAGTATGCAAATAGTTTTGTATTTAATTTTACTTTTTGAGTATTTGGTAAATAGCAGGCATGATCATATTGGATTGCACTATGTTTTCATATAGTACTTACTAGTCCTATCATTACACCAGAATCAGGCAAGAGAAGGTCTATCAGATATTACCTTTCCATTCATTGGCTAATATATTTCCTGGGTGTACATTTGTTTTCAGACATTAGTTGAAATATGACCATTCATCTGATTTATGAGAGTGGTTCAAGCAATCTGAAAGTCATCTCCTCTCTCAGTTGTGTCTGAATATATGAGGGTAAATCCATCAGCCCAAGTTTGAAAATTTTGGCCAGCTGTCTCTAAGAAAGCTGATAGATAACACTGCTTGGGTTTGAAGGAATAAGAAGTTGAAGTGAACCATTCATTAAAGTCGTATCAAGTCAGACAGTGAATAAATCCATTTTTGCCTTCATTGAAAAGATGAAAGGCTATTTTTGCCATGAATGGCCAGGAATACCTGCTTACAAATGGGAACTTACAGTGTCAAGTGGCCTGGGTATTTCAAATTGCAATTCACGTTTGCCAAAGGGACAATGTAAAAGAGGTATACACAGGTGTGTCTTAGCTTGTGTCTCTGAGCACTAGCACTAGCACTAGAGCACATTGTTTTAATGTCAGTCCTTGTTTAATACAATCTTTGTTCTCATTTTAAGATGCAAATTTGGTTTTGGTCATTGTTAGACATAGCTCAGGGCCTCAGTATAGATATTTTTGCCACTTCATCTGCAAGAGTTCTTGGCACTTCATCAGTTTAAGGTGATTTTCTCCTCCAAATCAGTCACATTTTAATCAGATCATAACTGACTGAAAACCCTAAAACCAGATTTAAAACATAAATACTAGAACAGTAATCTTCTTTGTTGACAATCCATTACATAAATCGTAATACAATATTTGCATGTTATAGTTGGCTTCATTTATTTTGACTTGTACGTGAATTTGAAGCTTTTGTTAAATATATGGTTGGGGTTTTTTCCGTTGATACAGCTGTATTTTCCTGGAGAAACTAGCTGAGAAAGCAGCAGCCCAAGGCATATCCAATACAGAGCAGGTCATTTCATCCTCTGGATAAAAACAACCAAACGCTCTACTACCTGTGTAAAATGCGCGGCTGAGGGGGCACCAAAGTCATTTTCAAACTGATACCTGTTAGTTGTACATGCTGTACAGCCCATTACTACCTTTCCTACAGCCTTGCTGTCTTCTGCCAGAGTCTGTGCTTTGTGAAATTAAAAACTGGTTAATTTTTACCTTTTATGAACCAGTATAATAACAAATATAAAAAGTTTATTTAACTTTAATCATGGAAGTTCTCTATTACACCTGGTTCCCTTTCACAATCTTGTGTGAATATTTCCTTGAGTAATGGAAATAACAAAAAATCTCTTAATTTTTTTCAGATGAGGGAGATTATCAGAGTTTCAGATTTGAAGATAACAAAACTTCAGTATCAAAAGAAAAAAATATGAAAAAGTAGAGCCAAAGGTTCAGAAAGTGGCAATTCACTTTAACAGTCTTTTTTCTTGCAGGCCTGTTTTGTCCTGTAATCTGCGGGACTGCCATCTCTTCTTGATGCTTGAAAGTTTCTTTGACATATTAATAATGTAGGAATATATAGAAAGAGAGGCAATAACACAGTGTGAAAGGCTTTTAATATCATTACAGGTCCTGACCTGGACTCAATAATCAATGGCAATCAACCCAGAGCTGTGATTATTGATGTGTTTTTCATGCAGTTGTCATTGCATTAGCTGCATGTTGTTGCAGTGTCATTATGTCTGTGTTTCTAGATGTCAAATGTGGTAAACAAGCCTACAGACAGGCTCATGACTTCTTACACAGGGTTTAAGGCTTAGGCAACATATTTGGGTTGGAAATGGCGGTGTAGCAGAAGATGACAAAGCTTTTAGCCAGCTAAAGGCTGTTGCCCTCACATCACAGCTGGTAGACTAGCACAGATAAGCACCACGGCTTTGATGTTTCTGTCCAAAATCAGGTGGCTGAGCTTAAAGTGCTGACATAAGACCTTTCAGATGTATTTGGATAAGCAGATTTGGGAGCAACTGCATAATTAGGGTAATGGCTGAGATAGTACTTGCAGCCTGCTCTGATGTGCAGCTGGGTGATATCCCCCACTGGTTTGGAAGTAGATATTTGGCGTTCCCTCATGCTCCCAGATATCCAGCTGCTTAAGACACCTATTAGTGCTAAAAAGTTCAGGAGAACCTCAAGAGTTTTGACCCATGTAACTTTCTGGGAGTGGATGCTCTTCAAGCAGGAAGGCTTTACATGGCAAAAAAAAGGTTCTCTTCCATGGCTGTTGCACTCCAGTGCGTTTGTTTCCCAGCCAGCCCAGTGGACTCCTACAAACACTACACCATGTCATTAAGGTATTACAGAACTTAGGAAGTCGCAAAAAAATTCTCTAAATGGAAGAATATAACTGTTGTGAAAGAAAGTATCTTTTCTTCTTTCAGAGTATAACTATTTACTCTTTCACCCTATTTGAAAAAGTACCAAATTTTACAAGAAACAAAATACCGAAGGCTGTCAGTCATGACAGTAATAATCTGGGATACTAATAGCAGATGGATTATTAAAGATTATATATAAACTATATATATATGCTATGTATAAAATTTAATCTATGCATGTTTGGAAAAACTAGGACCTACCTCCAAAGGAAGAATTAACCACTTGTTTTCTTGGAGGGTTCTGTGTATTTTCTCACCTTCCACCATTCTGAATGGCATATAAGAACTGATAACTTCTATCAAAGGCTAAATTTAGCACTATAAACTTCGTTTGGTTTTTTGGGAAGGGCAAAGGAAAGACGATTTCTGTTCTTCCTCATTGCCTCCATCTTTTGATTCCATCTGCAATGTTGTTAGCACTGCATTTGATACAAGAAAATTTTTCAGCTTGGGAATTTTGGGCTATCATTTGTGATGAGAGTTTGCACTTTTCTGATGGAGGAGAGTTAAGCTGTCCTTACTTCCTTCAGTGTAATTACGCAGGTCTGCAATAACTCTGCAACTCCTACACTACCAGTAAATTCTCACTTGCGATTTTATAGTTGCTTAAATTAGCAGAAGTTATTCACAGAATGTTATTTTCAATAAATATAGCTAAATGGAACTTCAGACATTTGAGAGTAATATTTTTCCCCATAAACCATGTCATGTGCCTAGATAAGTGATAATGATCATTATAATGTACTTTCTGTGCTAAACTTCTTAAATGCTATCTGGTGGAAAGGCACATAACGATGAGGCATTTTGTATATTTGTTATCAAACATTGCTATTTTAGTAATTTTCTTCTAAGAATTAATTCTGAGCTAACAAGCCGTATAGGACTCATTGTCAACACCAGGTAACTTCTCAGTGCAGTGTCTTGCACAGTTGGAATCTTATAACATCAAGAGAGATTTTTATCTTTAAAAACACATGGTTTTGAAGGCAGTTTGTTTAGAGTAAAACTTGAAAGTTGATGGATTTGTAATGTGGCCAAACACTAACTTAGCAAATGATCTCATTAGCAAGAGGCAGACTGCTTATATATGTTCCCAGGATAAAATGCTGCAGCAGGTCTAACAACAGGTCCATTGTGCTTATAAGGGCAGTGATCACAGTGACCTTAAGGAATGGTAACAGTTCATCCAACAAGCAATTTTTAAATGGCTTGTTGATCAGGTAGATCAGAGGGTCATTCTCAGCCAATACCCCTTTCCAGAAAATCAGAGAGAAATAGTGGTTTATATTTCATTGTTTCAGTCTGATACTTTACAGCATAAATGTTATGTATTTTTACATCAGTTTTTTTAGCTACCCTTTTCATGGCATGTCTGTTAGTCACATGCCATGAAAAAATTTGGCTTGAATTTTTAGATCTTCACTTGACTTCCATATTGGCTGCTGAAAGAAATATATCAAGTGGCTCAAGAAAGCCTTATTTAGAAAATTTTTTTGGCAAGATGCAGAAAATTAACCAGATTTCAAAAAAATAAAATCACATCAGATATTTCCCTGAATTTTTCCAACATTTCAAACATGCAGCTGTTACAGGATGAGATCTGGTATTTTATAACAAGCCCTTAATATTGTCCACAACTTATATTTTAGAACATCCTATAGATTTCTAAAACCTGTGTTCTCATGCAGATTAGGATTTTTTCAGGTAAATCTCCAACCTTTGCACCATTGGTGACAATTTTGAAATTATGACCTGAAGGAGAACTTCAAAGATTGAAAAAAACACAGTAGCAGACCCCTGAAATATGGTATCCTGATTCTTCAAATGATTGTTGTCATTTGTTTTGAAGGTAAGGCAGTCCAGAAAGGGAGGGGAGAGAAAAAGATTGTGTCATGGATTTTCTGGTGTCAAATAGACTAATAAATAGACTCGAATTTACCCACATATAAAACTCAACAACATAATTTATTATTAATATTTTGGAGCTGAAGGTTCCAAAGGCACTTTAGCCACCTGGACTTCATCATGGGCTGTGACCAGAAGTCTCCCCTCTCTTGGGCAGTGCTGCTGCAAGATGGGGACTGGCCATGTTCCTCTGACCTTGGCATTTGCTCTTTGCTTTGAGAGGTGCCACTTCAGAAGCCTTAGCCCACATTTTTATCTTGTGTCCTGTCCCATTTAAGACAACTGAACTAGAAACTGACAGTGTAACTCCAGCTTCTACCCCTGTGTAAAATGCTTTGTCACAGTTGCCATCTGGATTCGCCCAGAGCTTTTTGTGTCCTGGGGGCACAGCTGCATCACTGAGCCAGCTCCCTTAAATCTAACTTAGTTATCACTGCATAAACAGCTGTTTTCTTGCATGGGGATAGCAGCTTGCAATTCAAAAGCTGTAAAACCTGTGGATTATAACATCCACTGAACATCCCAATTCCCTATAATCAAACCCTGTCCTTGCCGTAGTTTTAAAGATAGTAAAGTGCCTGCAAAGTGCGTGGCTCCAGAAGTATGTCTTAGTGGCAAACATTGTAGAAACGCACTGATGGCACTAATTTTCTCTTTCAATGTGACCCATGGACAGCAGGGCAGAGTGTTGCAGGAACATTGTCTCCTCAGCATTGTTCCTGCTCTGGCTCTCTTCATCTGCTCATGTCCCAGGTTTCCCAGCTAGTGAGACAAACAGATTCAGCACTTTCTTCGCCTGATTCTTCTGAATCTATTAAGGTAAACTCTTTGATAACTGGTCATAAATTCATGGACATTACTGATTTCAGAGCCCTCATTAATTTTCATTTCAGACCCTTATAGCAGCAGAGACTTGGGTCACGTGATTCTGTTTTCCCTAGAGTTTCCTACCAAAGTAGTACCATCACTGAAGTGATCTGAAAGTCCTGGAGAGTTCTATAGATGTGTTTGATTTTTTTTTTATTGTATATTACTTAGCAAAGCAACATTTATGAACATTTGAGAGGGCTTAACAGCACTAGTCAGGAAATGGGTTTTTATACACAATTGTATATATTATACCGGAATTCCAGGTAGCATTATCATTATTGTAGGGCAAGATATGCTGTGCTAGATTGTTTAATTAATTAAAATGTATATAAATATTTATAAGCTATGTGTTCATAATTTAAAAAGCATCCAGTAGCATAAGCTCAGGCTATTTTTCTGTGTTATCTGAAAGCAGGATGTGTAAGCAGGTAGTCATCTGTTTACTTGATACCATATTTGTATGCACAGCCAACCGTGGGACTCCCTGTGCTTAACTTCTACAGCTTCTTACACCATCACAAACCTGACTAAAGAGAGGTTAGCCTGAAGCTGTATTTATTTCAGTTTTGCATGTAAACTATCAGAAGGGGCCCATAAACAGTGTCTGCATCCATTTCTGCAGAAATGACCTCTTATGTAGAGAACATAGCCATATTCAATTTTGTCCACACGAAAGCTTTACTTATAATATCACAAAGCTTTTGGGCCTTGAGGGCTCCTTCTGTTAGGCTCAGCATCTGGAGGTGGTGACACCTCCTCCTTTCCCCCAGTGAGGGACACTCATGAGGATAAATTTGTCACAGTATGTTGCAACACAAATGTGAGACAGCAGATTTAGTCTAAGCATCACCTCACTACCCTCCCCTTTCAGGACAGGTTCAGAGAAGACACTGGTGGTGCCTGGGATCCCCCTTTCCACTGGTAGAGCCTGTTAAACTCTCTTCCTTGGGACAGTCATGAACCTGGTTACCATGGCGACAGGGATGAACCTGACACTTCAGAGCACAGCTCAGGGAATCACGCTTTCTGTTCACAATCACATACAATTTTTCTCTCTAATAACGCTACCCTAAAAATCTGTAATTTAGAATCCTGGAAGCAACAGCTTAGAAGGATCCAAACCCCAGTGAATTTCTGGCATGCCTTCATCTCCCAGAAGCTGTACTCCAAGAGAGGAATTCTTTAGGAGCTGTAGGGAAGGGATAATTGTGGAGATTCCTTTCCCACTAAGTGTATCTTCAGCTTTCAACGTGAGAAAGAAAAATCAGTTGTGCTCTACTGAAGTGACCCATGTGAGGATATCTTTAAGACCTCATGAATCATGTGTGTAGTTAGCTAGAACAAGTTGCACATCCTATCTCCTGATCCCTGCAAATATACATTAAAATGTTTTCAGCAAATATAACCGGCTCAGACTTTTTTTTTAACTTAATAAAGCTAAAAGGGGTTATGGATCTTCTCTCACTGAACTTGAATTTATTAATTAAATTTCAGACTTATAAAAATTTCTTTATTGCACACTGATTATGACTGTAGCAAAGCAGTAACAAACCAAGACTGATGCAGGCAGAACAGTCCTTCTGGGCAGATGATTAAAACACAGGGCAGGCCAGTCTAAAAGAAAATATTTGTCATAGAATTTCACTTAGTTTCTCAACAAGCCCTTTTCTCAGGTGGTAGACTGACATCTCCAGAGCTACCTTCGGTTTCATTTGATGTTATCATGATGTTACCTTGTTGAACTCATTCAGATGTCATTCCCAGATTTAATTAAAAGTTTTTGAATGCCACATAACAAAAGTGCAGAACAGATTATCTTGAGCAGAGCTGTTTTGAATATCAAGCTATGCAGCAATAACCAGTTTGTGAGAATTCAAAGATCTGCCATAAACAGAAATTAACAAAGAAAATGCAGTGTAATAAAATAGCAGCTTTAATCATGCATAAAACTAAGTTTCTTTCCTTGCTCACACAAAGGAAACCCAGCATAAAATGCTGTGAATGTTAAGAGAGTCAAATCATATGGTGAGAAGGTTACATATAAAAATGTTGTTCAAAACCTCTGATTTAAAAGCTGTCTTTTAGAAGGCTGGCTGTTCTCTTAGTGGTACCATGCAAACAGCCCTGCAAAATCCTACCAGAATTTTCTGCTTGAATAATTGTGTTTGGATGAGTGAGTAGAATATCATTATCTTGATTCCTACACCTTCTTGGGAAGGTATAGGTGCATAGATTTTGTGCTGAGTGTCATAAATTCTCTGACAATTTTGCAAGGCTGTGTGTAAATTTTGAACCATGGAAGGAAGGAGAAGATAGGAAAGAAATATGTGCCGTGACTGGATTCCTTATGCCACAGTATACTTCAAAAATTAAGTGTAAATACTATAGATATGCTCAGTTTTAGAAGTGGGTATTGGATATTGTGGTGTGTTTGATTAAAAATGTTGTTAAAAATTTTTAGCGTAATTAGGAACATCAGGAAATTGTGATAAGACAGACTCTACCTCACCAACTGTTTAGAATTTTACTGTCCCTGAGAGAGTTAGCAATGCTAGTCTAATTTAGTGCCATTTACAGTTGAACTCCATGCTATTGATCGTGGAAGCTGACTGATTGAATATTCTCCTTTAGTGTCTATGAAACCAAGGAGAACAGCTTCTTACATGGTGACTATAACTGGCTATGTGCAGAGTCAGAATCACTGGATCAAGTTATTTTATGAACTTTGTGAGTGGGACTGTGGAATATGATTGTTGTTACTGTTCATTAGTTCAGGAGAAAGGCAAGGAGATAAATTACTAAAATCCAGTGCTCTCCTCCCAGTCTAGCTCATAAACCTTCAGTGTAGGCAGCTATTTTTGTACAGGGGGAAAATGTAGTTAATGCTCTGTTTCAGATCAGAGACGCTTCTTGCAAATTTTATGGAAGAAGAGTTTGCATGTGTTGAAAATTGTAGGGTTATTTCTTCTCAGATTTACAGGATCAAAATGCAAAAAACATATTGATATGCAAGGCAAAGACATCGTAAAAATTAACACTTAATTCATGGTCTGTTAGAGTAAGGCTGGCCAAAGGAATTAGTAGTCAATAGAGAGTCCATTTTTATATGATCATCATTCTTTTACCATGCAAGATGCTTTCTCAGATCAATAAATTACCTTTTAATAGAGTCTGATATTCAAGATGTAAGAGAGGATTGCAGGACTACATTACTAAAAATGAACATTAAATATTAGTAAAGCAGGTGTTTTTATAACTTAAATAATTTTAGAGCATTTTTGCCCTTTTTAGAAACATACATAGTTAACAGATTTAACTCCAATTATCAAAATAATTGTATCTCTCCAGTTTAGAGATATCGTGTTAGGATCTCGTAATGGACCATGTCAAAGGCTTACAGAAGCCCAGACAGATGACATCTGTAACTCTTGCCTTGTCCGCTGATGTAGTCACTCCATCATAGAAGACCACTCAGTTGGTTAGGCAAGATTTGTCCTCGGTGAAGCCTTGGTTACTTGGGTTACCTCGCTTGACAAAACCAGCAGTTCAGCCTACAGAAGAGCCACTTCAGGGAACTAAATCCTGATTGTCTTGTAGAGGGTAGAGAAAGCAAGTTCTCAGAGTAAGCAGAAGTTTACTTGCTGCTGTAGTCCTTGTACAATCAGCAGCTGGGAGACACTCACTTACATGTGCACGTTTAACATATAGACACGAAGTTTCTCTGTTTTTCCCTCTGGTTATGTATGGGTAAGCTTGCACATAGTTATTACAATACACTTTGAGATATCAAAGTTAAAACACAAGCAATATGAAATGCTTTCAAATTCACAAGTTTCATTAAATTATTCTGTGCTACATTCAATAGATTCCTCAAAATAATCATTGCATGCAATACACATAGATTGCAGTGTGATTTATGTCTGTGATTGCTTTCGTATTGTCCCCAAATGTAGCAGTCTAGAGAATGCATATATTATATGTTGCTGGAAATGAACATATAATAATCCTGGCTTCATTAAAGTTCCAAAGCAATTTTTCTGCTGATATTGGCGAGACAGGTACCTTTTAGCCAGTAGATTTTAGCATTTTGGGTATAGGAGGCTCATACGCTGAATAAATACTTGGTTAATGTATGACTATTCAATGACATTTTTCTCAACTAATTTAGGACTCTGTGGTACGTTTCTGGTGGGCACCAGCTTTATCTCGTAAGTAGCCTTAAAGTTCATGGAATGAGTTACTGTCCCTTACTTCAAAACCCTTAATGTAAGGAAACAAGAACAAATGGTAAAACAGTTGATATCCTCCTGGCTTTCCACTGCTGTTTGAAAAACTTGACAGAGAGCTTCATTTTGAAGTTACTGATGATCTAAACAATCATTTCCTGGAGAGTATATAGTAAAACACCTGTGCCTAAGTTAGCCAAATAAGTAAACACCTTCAGTAACCTTTCATTCAGATTTTCTGAGATGTAGATGGTTGTTTCTCTAAAGTAACTTTCCTGAATGAAACAACTGTGTGTGTGGGCCATGCAATAATTTTAAACATGACTCTGAGTAGCACGTATATTACAGCTTGCTCTATCAAGTTATAAGGGTCCTATCTTTCTTTTCACCAGGGAAATGTGAAACAGGTCTGTCATTCTTTCCTCTTCACTCTCTTATCACTAATACTCCTTTGAAAATACCACTGTCCCGATCAAAGCTCAAAGCCTGTACTGTTGGATGTATTTTTGAGCCTTCAAGTTTTGAAGTGCATCTCCAGGTCACATCCAATCGCTGTGAATCATATTTTGAAATCTCTCAGAGTCTTGGCCTTAATTCTCCATCCACACAGCTAAATCTCTTGCTCCAGCCTTAGTTATTTTGCAGATTGAGTAGTTCTTCCTTTTGCTAGGTCAGAGCTGCCCAGCTGCATTCACATTGTACAATTCCAGACACAGCAACTATCCCGATCCTGCACATTCCCTCTTTACCCTTTCCATGTCCTTGCTGTTTCTCAGTACTCCATAGATCAAACATGACTTTTTTTTTCCCATTGGCATAAAAAGCCATTTATATTTAACTTAGATTTGTCTTTTGACTCTACTGTTTGGCCTTTTGGCTCTACTGCTAATCAAATGTTCATTCACATTTGTCACATCCAGCCCAGCTAACACTAGACTGGGAGTTGATTCATTTTAAGCATTGAGAATGTTGAATACCTTCATTTTCCAGTTCTGCCTCTAAAGTCATGCCCCTCCGTTCCTCTGTTGGACAGCATCATGCGCATATCCGACATTAATTCTAGCTCGTGTGTGTTGTACCTGCACACACCACTCATCCCATCCCCACTTTTACCCCTTGACACCTCGACAACACACATAACACAAACAAAAGATACAGTATTCAGTCCTCACAGGTTATGTATGCAAGTGTGCATGCAGGTGTGTATTTACATAGAGAAGGAAGCATTTAGTATTTCTGAGCAGAGAGAGTTCAAGCTGTAGGTGAGAGAGATGATTATAATGATGAATTCTTATGATGATGATTAAGTTTTACGATTAAAGCACTACCAGATCTCCCACTGTCTGTCTAGCTCTCGTGTGGGTGTCTGGAAGAGAGCACGTTCCTAACTCAGGTTTTTCTGAGGTTAAGTTTTTAGTACATAGTTCAGATACTGCTGAGATGAAGGTTACAGAAACAAGTAATAAAGAGTAATTTTAAACAACAGCATTATCCTTCCCTCAAAAGGTACTATGGGTTCCTGCACATGGAATCTGAATAGAAGTGATCTGTGTAACATGGTTAAACCCAGAAAGTATTAGACTCAATTATCCCTGATAATAATGACTGCACTGGTTTTCTGAAAGGAGTAGATTTTCAGGGGAGCAGTAGCCTTTCTCTCATATGACTTCACCTTGGTTTTCATTCGGCTGCTTTTGGTGATCTGAGAAGCATCCTAGTTTCAGACTAAATGACACTATGTCCTGTGTAAGGACACAGGCATGACTATACCAACAGTTTGTAACTATTCCACATGAAGCTGCTGTGAGGGGAGAGGTTAAGTGGTACCTGCTGCATGCTGGGTGGAGAGTGAGAGAAGAAGGGCCAGAGGGAGAGCAAGCACATGTACCACTTCATGCCAGTGAGTGGAGGAAAGGCCACAGCCTTAGAAAGCAGGAACTAGAGAACTGGAAACCATTTTCTATTCTATAAGTAAACATCTCGTGAGATTTTACCCCAGCTGAAACCTATTTATATTTTTCATATATTTACAAGGCTGGAAAAGCTCATGTTCCTGATCCTTTGCACACCAAGCTGTTATGCAAAGAGGTGCAGACTGAATGGCTCTTCACTTTCATGTGTATTCTATTTTTCTGTCTGCTGTAACTTGCATTCTCAGCCAGCTCAGCTCTGTTATGGAGTGGTTTCATCTCTCTGTAGAACAGTGGTTTGTGGGTTTTTTTCCCAGGGCCTATAAACAGAAATAAAACTCCTGCTGACTTTAGGCTTGACTTTGTGGATGACCTTATTTAGAAAATCAAAATTCCCAGTAGAATGCAGATCTCAGACCAGATGCTGTAAGGTGAATTAATGTACAAAGGTGGACTGAAACTGTATGGAGAAGTATTGCAGTTTAGGGTTCAGATTGTGGCTTGAAAAAAGTGCTTTATTATTTGTGTGATAATGTTTTCTTACTATTCAGTGTTAAATATTCCATATTTACTATCTGAAAAAATAACAGTAAATGAAGTAATGGTTGTAAGTTGATAGATTGTCTCATTTTGTCTTCTGCTTTTTAATACTGTAACTTATTTGGAAATCCAGGTGCATAAACACTTGTGTGGAGGTATTTATTTATTTGTTTGTTTGTTTGTTTGTTTATTCACCTGTATACATACACATATACTTGCTGTTGCAAGGAGGGCAAGAAAGATGGAGAAGGTCCTTGAGGGGAAGCCGTATGCGGAGCATCTGAGGTCACTTGGTCTGTTCAGCCTGGAGAAGAGGAGGCTGATGGGAGCCCGCATTGCAGTTACAACTTCCTCATGAGGGGAAGAGGAGGGACAGGCACTGATCTCTGCTCTGTGGTGACCAGTGACAGGACCCAAGGGAATGGCCTGGAGTTGTGTCAGGGGACGTTTAAGCTGGATATTGGGAAAAGGTTCTTCACCCAGAGGGTGGCTGGGCACTGGAACAGGCTCCCCAGGGAAGTGGTCACAGCACCAGCCTGACAGAGTTCAAGTGTTTGGACAAAACTCTCAGGCACATGGTGTGAGTCTTGGGGATGGTGCTGTGCAGGGCCAAGAGTTGGACTTGATCATCCATGTGGGTCCCTTCCAACTATGCTTATTCTGTGGCTCTACTAAATTTATAGTGTGTCCATGTCCGTATGTGTAGGTGTTTAAACACATGATGCCTGTATCTATATTTTTACTACTGTGTTAAGACACACACATATTTGAAAATTATCACCAAAAATGACTTCCTTGTGTCTCATGCTTACACATTTAAGTAACTTCTTTTTTTGATTCATTTAGCAGCAGCAACAGAAGAACCTGAGGTGATTCCGGATCCAGCTAAACAAACAGATCGAGTGGTGAAAATAGCAGGAATAAGTGCAGGAATTCTGGTATTCATCCTACTTCTCCTTGTTGTCATATTGATCGTCAAAAAAAGGTAAGAAAATGATCTGTGCTGATTGATCTTTTTCTTCTCCCCTCCCTATCAAACAATTAAAAAAGGGTGTTTTTCACAGGTCTTTAAAAAAAAAGTTTTAGGACTGGTAGGTCACGTTGGTTTTTGGATTAGTTCTTTGTGTTTTCTTTTGGTTTTGCTGTGATTCTTAAGATGTCTTTAAAGAGAGGATTTCTTTATATTTAAGGTCTGATAACTATACATTTTCTCATACTTATTTATTTCCAAGGATTTTTAAGTTGGAGATGGAAGAATGTACAGAATATTAAAGTGGGTGGAATTGAAATTCATGGAGCCTTTTTTATTTTTTAAAGCAAAGAAAAACAATAACTTATTACACTTATCGTGTTTTAACCACTTAATGAATATTATTTTCTCTATGCGGCTCTAATGAGTTATTTGTATCTGTATGTTACTCAACTTGCAAAATAATGTAATTTTATACCTCTATTTATGCTCTTGTAAACCTGGAGTTTTTTCTTAAAAGTCATACCACATCACTGTAAAATTATCTAGTGAGTCCTTAGTGCATGAAATTGTTTAAAAGTGTATTAATTTGAGTGAATTTAAATTTTTTTCAGTGCTTTCTCTAGACAGTAAGCAATATCGCCATCTTCTGGCGCTGTTCAATGCTATCCCTGCATCCCAATCCTCCCATCTGTAGCAACTTGTGCTGTCCTATTGCTTGGTCAGTGTTTCAAAGCCTAGCCTTCCCAGTAGTTGCAACTCTTTTAACCTGGCGTAAAAGTCCATAATATGTCCCTATAATTCCGTAGTTATAGTATAGAAACTAATTCCTCTCTCTCTGTGCACTCCCTCCCAGCGGGTCCCCTTCGCGTGGCACAAGCTGGTTTCTCTTGGATAGAACGAGCCCTTTGCCTTCCCATGGTGTGTGCGTTGCGTTCCCCTGCCTTTTGCAGAAGTGATAATAAAAAGTACTTTTGTAATTGTTGAGTGTATTCCTCTGAAATGCAGCTTGCTATTATTTTTAAAGATTAAGATCATTCTATATGTTATAATTACTGGTTTGCATTAGATTTTTTTAATTTATTGCCTTTTTACAATTATCCCTGGAGATATATAACTTGGAGAAGAAACGTCTGCATTAGAAACATTAGGTATGCTAATAGTGTTCTGTGTTAGTTAGCTACATATGTGATTTTTCCCAAAAGTGCTTTTACTTTTCTCTGTTGTTTACCTCTGTGGTTGAGAATTAACACATATGCAAAAGGTCCAACTCATCATATGCAAAAAAGACATACAGTCAGCCAGTTTTCTTTATTTATACAACTTTTGAAAAACAAAAAAAGAAGTTGTTTTTCAGCTTTTAGGAGGAAATCTCTATATTGTAGCTTTGTAGCAAGGTATGTGCTGGGAAGTATCATCTTAGTGCGTGTTACAGTGGTCCCCTTATGTTTAATAGAAAATTCTGTGTGTGCACGTGTGTTTGTGTGTGAGAGAGAGACCGTCTAACACTACAGAGTGTCAGTCACTTCCAGATGTGATTGACTAGTTTTGGAAGTAACAAACAAACAAACCCATGTGTTCATTTTTCCTATCCTTTTTGCCTTGTCCTTTCAGAGTCCTTTTAGGCTCACATTTTCACTAGTGAATTGTTTGACCAAAATGAGTTAATAATATCTGTGAAGTGGTATTTTTAAATTTCCACTTTTGCCCCCTTCCCTCCTCTGAACCTGTGAAGGCAGTATCCTTTTAGGAATTATCACCATTCTAAAGCACATAGTATTTCTAAACTCCTGTACTATTTTGTATGCTAAATAGGTGAGAAATTAACCTGCTTAATGAATCTTTAATGTTTGGCAATTTTTCATCACGATAGTTTAATTGGTTGTCTATTGCATATGTTGTAGGTGTGCCATTCTTCTCCCCCTCTGCCTTTAGTGAAAATGGGCACTTTTTTTAATACCAGCTTTAGTCAAAGTCTCTTACAAAAAGCGTAGAAAAACTGTGTTCCTGAGTTAAATCAGTCCATCTAGTGAATCAGGACAATTCATATCATGAAGCCAGAAACAGCTGTAAAAGCTCTGACACATTCACACATACAAAAACACACTTCACTTAGTTGTGGTGGGACTGAAAACTGATCCGTCTGAATCATCCTCTGTAGTGTACCTATTCAGTGATCCATTATGTAGTATCCCTTTTGGTACCTGAATTGACCACAGCTTATTAGATGGAAAAGTCAATAAAACAATGGTTTCTGCATTTTTATTGGTTTATTAAGTCGTATGCGCAGCCACCACTATCTCAAACTGATTAAATGCAGCATTACATTTTATTGAAAAATGGAGTACTAAGCAGTTTTGTTCATGAGCTTGAGATGTTTTAGGCTTTGCCTGATCATTTTATGCAAATTGGTTCGAGGTTTTCCTGAATGAAGCTTTTAACAGCTTTTACAGACTTTTACTGGAGTAATCAAACCCGCTAAGAAAAGGGATACTGCATCTTTAACAAGCAATGCCATTTTTATTTTCGAAATCATTGTTGGACTATTTCCAAATGTCCTTCATTTCCTTCCATTTGTTTACCTTCCATATTTTTAACGCTTAGCATGACTACATCAGCATTTCCAATTGTAAGATTTTAAAATAGAAGGCATATGTTTGCATCCAGGAAATGTGTGGTGTATATGGCAGTACACACGTCTGCTGGAAACGTGCAGTTTTCTTTAAAATGTGTGTACTCATATAGCTGCACATAGTACGCATACAAACATATATGTATACAACTGTGTACTGATAAAGATGTTAAAGTGAATGACAAGAAACTGTTTTCTGATTAAGTGTATTTATTAATGGAGCCTTTATTTTTTGTGACGGAAAAGTAAAAAGCATATCTGCTGCACAAGATTTGTACACAGCTGTTCATTTGTCATGACATCTAGGCGGTAATCATTATATTATGC
Source organism: Oriolus oriolus (assembly GCA_013400235.1). Taxonomy (NCBI): domain Eukaryota; kingdom Metazoa; phylum Chordata; class Aves; order Passeriformes; family Corvidae; genus Oriolus; species Oriolus oriolus. The sequence continues at coordinate 1,626,194 of VXBT01009933.1, read as the reverse complement.
TGAACTGCATGTTGAAATTACACAATCCATTTAATTTTCAAAATTTTTGGCAATAAGTGAAATCTCAGCATGTAATTTTCCCAAGTGGTCTTTCTAAAAACAAATCATCTTTATATGCTAGGGGTTTTTTTGTTTTGGTTTTGGTTTTTTTTATTTGTTTTTAACTGCATGGCAAAGTAAGGCTAGTTTGTGCATGAGCAAGTTGAAATGCTAACCAAAGAAACATGAATTTTTCAACTTTTTTTTTAAACGCACATTTCTCTGCTTTATTGGATGTGACAGAGTCACGCTTTTCATTCACCATTGCTTCTCTTTTTCCACTGTCTGTGATTTGCTTGCCAGGAGGAGCTACTATTCTTACTCCTACTATCTGTAAGTAGAATATGGGTGACTTACTATTTTACGTGTTTTAAAGATGCAGTATCCCTTTTTAAAAAAGAAAAACAGTCTCTATAATTTTTCCAGTTTTATTGATAGTTACCTTTTGTTGTTCTCAGGCTTGAAAAATTGCTTGTATCATTGTTCCTTTTATTCTTACCCTGTTGTTTCTTTTTTTAAAGGGATATTGTATTTCTAACTGTATATTGAGACTTTAGCTTTTTGCTACAGTTTTTTCCGTCACTATCATTTTAGTTTATTATAATCATAATTTAATTTGTATTATGATTCACAACAACACATCAGACTGAGGAAAAAAGCTCTTTTCCTATTTTCTAGTAAGTGAACTGTGCCTGTAAATCACAAACTGTACTTTCTTCGAGTATCAGTTCAGGAGTGATCTTGTGACCGCTCTTCCTATGCAGGTTGTAGGCAGATGCCAAACTTTTATAAATAGTTTATGGTCTGCCTCTTTTGCTTTTGAGGTGCTTAGCATACACATCCTTAAGTGTGGATCTTATTTTATGGCATTGGTTTATATAAGGTTTTTCTTCATTGAAGCAAAACTGACTTTTTTTATACTTGTTGACCAAATGAGTTTTTGTGAGGACTGTGACAATTTTGTCTCTGACTGAGCAAGCAGTTACACGCCTCCTTCATTTTAAATAAATGCATAAAGCCCTTGACTTCAGAGGAGTTCTAAGCATGAACTCAAGTGCTTTGATGAACTGGTGTGTTCAGTAATGATGCTCTTCCACATTTTTAGGCAGAATTAGTTGACTTCTTTAAACAAACTTAGAAATAATTAAAAAAAAAAAAGACAAGCTGGTTTAGCCAACTGCCATTCTCTGATTTATTGTGACAAATTATCATTTCCTTGTTAAATAACAATTGCTTCAACTCAAGATAATTAACCACACAGTTTCATCCGATGATGGAGCACCTTTCCCCTCCAACCACTGTAACACCCACCTGTGCAGATTCATCCAACTGGATCCTTTAGCAGATAATGAGAATCATTTACACTTTCTGTCAGCCTCAAGTTCTTTAACCTAATGATTCGCTTAGCTATCACGAAGCATAGATTGCATGTGCCTTTAGCTGAGTGAGGGAATGAATAAAAAAAGGAGAGGAAATGAAAAAGAAATCGTCAAAACCCAAGGGAGCTAGGAGCTGTTGAACAATAAAGCTGTCCTCCCATTTCCCAGCAGCTTTGGGTTGCAGTGATACAACACAATAGGCCTTTTTAGGCATTGAAGCAGAGCATAAGAATTAGAAAGTAGCTACTGTAATAAGCTGATAACGTGAAAGCCTTAATAGCTGTTGATTTGTTTAGCATAACTAGCAGGTTTTGTTACAAAGTGATGCTTCAAAAAAAAGCTTAATATTGTAGAGAGATGAGATGTAATAGTCTTTTTGTTCCATTTCTGAGGTGACATTACAAAAAGGTGATCTTCAGTGTATAGAGACTATTTGAAAGGCTTTGAAACTTAAAAAACTACTTTGAACTAGAAATGCTAGTTTTGTGAAGGCTTTGATAGTATGTGGAACCAGTTATAAAGCTCAAGCTGTTTCACTCTTGGAAGTTCTTATGGTCTTCATTTGTTCAACTAGAGTGTCATTTAAGCCAGCTCCTCAAGCTAAAAGGAATGTGTGGAGTAAATGTATAAAATAAAGCATTTTAGGGGGGACATTCAACAGATTTTTTTATTTTTCATTTAACAACTGATATAGAACTCTATCAAACAATAGTTTGATGAAAAAATGGTAGGTTTAGAGACCACCTTTGGAATTTTTGTAGTGAGAATGTTACTGAGTAGTAATTTTCCAACTATTCCATCCGTAGATGGAGAAAAAGAAGGTGGAGGGGAGCGGGGCTTGTGGGAAATGTGACAAAATAAGGGCATGAATATGATTGGTGGAACAATCTATTATTCACAGAAGGGGTTTGTCCATCTGTATTCTACATTGTGGTCCCTCATCATGAACCAAGACTGTTTACTTAAGAAACAGCCCTGTAACATTTTCTTAAATATGCACAAGCATGAAGTACTTTTGTCCTAGAGAACAGTGTAGGTCCTTTCTGGTGAACATTCCCAGTACTCAACAGGTAAATGGATGGATAATTTACACTAATATTCTTCATAGAATCCCAGAATTGTTTGTATTGGAATGGACCCTAAAGATCATCTAGTTCCAAGCCCCCTGCTGTGGGCAGGAACATCTTCCACCAGATCAGATTGCTCAGAGCCCCATCCAGCCTGACCTTGAACACGTCCAGAGAGGGGAAGTCCACAACCTCTCTGGGCAACTGGTGTCACCGCCTTGATAGTAAGGAGTTTCTTCCTAATATCTAATATTCTAATATGTAATAAGTATCTAATATTATCCTTGTCTGCTCTTAGAATGTGAATGGAATATTTGAAGTTGGCAGTCCTTTTAGTCAAGAGAAATGGAAGATAAACACTGTCTAAACAATTACTAGACCATTTGATGGTATTCTATGCAGAGAAAGTTTATGAGGATAAGCTGCATTTTAAATATACATTTTCAAGAACTCTTGTATTTTAAGTGATGATTGTGTCTCTCCCATGTGGTGTCAGATTTATCCAACTAAGTAGGTTGGTTATCTATTGTATTGTAGTCATGGCTTCATCTGAAAACAGGGAGATTTCAGGACAGTTTAATGCATGTTACAGGTTTCTGCAGAACCAAGGTGCACCTCATGCTGCTCTGCATACTTCCTGCTACTTGAGATACATGCTTTAAATGTAGTAAGCTTTAAGTTATAATTAAAATGTATGATCTGCTTCCAGCTGACTCCTGGAGACAGTGAAAAACACTTCCAGTTCTTTATCAAAAGGGGGGAATTGAGAGATGTTTCTGAAATGTGTGCTTTAAGGGCATTGGCTGTTACTTTGTGGGGTTTAGTTGCACGGATTAGGTTGGTCTTTAACTGTGATACAGAGTGTAAGACTGTGTAAGTGTCAATGTCAAAATTGCGATGTTCCCAAACTGCATGAAAGGGTAGAATGATAAGGGTGGTTTTGTTTTTCAAAGAATCAAAGTTGAGTATCAGGATCGTAGTGTGGTATTCTCTTGTATCTTGTATATTGAATGGGCAGCACAACCTTTTACATAAAACATAATATAAAAATGTATTGAATAATTATGTTTCTTTTGTAACTTCATCGGTTTTTTGACTAACAAAGTAATTTAGAAGGTTACATGACTCTTTTTCCCAACAAGGCAAGCAAGGGGAATGAATTATCCATTTATAAAATCAAAACAGATATTTAAATTGAGATGGTTGATAAAACTGCATGCACAGATGCTTCTTATTTGTCATTTCAGTTAAAATGTAATTATATTCTCTAATTTGTTTATATTAGTGTAATTACTCCACAGGAAAAAAAAAATACCACCAGGGTACAGAAGTAAGCACTTCCAATACAGCATTTGTGTGTGTACAGAAAACACAAGACCGTGACTGTTTCATAGCAGGGTGCACAGTTTTACCAATTACACGCTGAAAAAATTGTACACAGGGAAATAAGTCAAAACTTTTCAGTCACTCAGGATTATAGGGAATGATTACTGTAGACATAAACGTTCATCAAATATTAAGGTGGTTTACTTTTTTTTTTTCCTGGCTGGGCAGCAAACTTGCGAAGAAGCGCAAGGATGCCATGGGAACCACCCGCCAGGAGATGACGCACATGGTGAATGCCATGGACAGGAGTTACGCCGACCAGAGCACTCTGCATGCAGAGGATCCCCTGTCAATCACATTTATGGACTCACATAACTTCAGCCCCAGATGTAAGTAGAGAGTGATAGATACTCCAGGGTGTAGGTGAATATAGAAACACAGAAAACAATTCTGCCTTTTAAGGAAAATCTTTTTAAGCTCCAGGTTTTCCAGGAACACTGGTAAAGTAAAAGGGATGTTTGTGTGTTATCCTTACTGGACTGCAGCAAATTATTTAATTAAATATTTGCATGTGCTTTTACTATGCAAAGATACTTGTTTTAGGGAAAGTATTATACTTCTAGAATTTCTCAGTTAAAGCTTGAAATTGGGTTTTCCCTCATGAGGCTATTTAGTGCCAGCGTTAAATATTACTGCGTAACACCATATCTGTAATGAATAATAATAATGTGAGGTCCATATTAATTTCTATTTTTTTGGCAGTAAGGACATTACAACAGGAGGAAACACTGACAATTTTTATTGCTGTTTGTGAAGTTTAGGAACAAACTTGTTAATACATCTGCAAATTTGTTCTCTATTTGTATTCATTTTTTGTAGACATGCTGACTGTCTGGCTTTGAAAAAGTTTGGGTTTCTGACTGTTAAAGGTTATAGCTGCCACTGTTCAGCACTCTTGCCTCCCAACTTGATCTATACCTTGCCAAAAGCAAGCTACTCCACTGGCAGACTGAATATTTCAAAACTAGTGTATAAGTTACAAATGGATACAATTCTGCCATGGAGCTGGTAGGAACCTGAGCTTCGCACAGCTCCATGGAGTTGTGGCTTGGCTTTAAATAGATCTGAGCAGCCTGAGCTCCTTCTGAATTGCCATCTTTTGGGAATGGTGCTCCATGTCTCTTCTTGTTTCCCATACTGCTTACCATGCTTGAGCGAAATACATCCCTTAAGGCTCTTAAGCTCTTTCCTGGTTGTTGTAAGAGAAATGGGTTTTGGAGGAAGGTTTATTGCTTGGTTTATTGAAGCTTACCAAACTGCAAAGTGCTAACATTTTTAGTGTCTCATAACGAATTATAAATAGGAGTTTAGTATCAGCTTGGTGGTTTTTCTACACAGTTTTGGCTGGAACAGTTTGAAAAGTCTCCAAAGTTTGATGTCTTATTGGCATTGAAATTTGTGGAGGCAGGATTGCAGAGACATTTTGATATGGACTGTGATGGTGGATCCCAGGCTAAGAATTCATCAGGAATTTACATGGCTATTAGTGAGCCAGGGCTGCCAGGCACTCAGGAAGCCTTTCAAATGGACTGATGTGATGCCAAGATGCCATGAGCTCCAGCCACCACAGCTGTCCTGGTTGATTGGCAAAGAAATCCAACATCACTGGTTTCTAGCGTTCTAGGTATGTGATTTTTTTTGTGTATTGGAGGATTTGTTTCTCCTGACCATTATCTGTGCTAAGATAAGTCTTCCAAGCTTTTAGGGTTTCCTGCTATGTTACAAACTTTCAGGCAGATTATTTGAGAACTGGAGCTTAATTCTGTCACAGTCACATTGACATTATAATTTTTTGTTCCAGACTGGAACAAAAGCAAATCCTGGATTCTGCCATTTTTGTCTGAAACAGTGCATTTATCTCTGCATGGTTCTAGTTGTGATAATGAAAGATAAAATTCTATGAATTTTATTCAGACATCTGCATCTGTGTATCTGTGACTTTCCTATGCTCATTACGAGCGGTCTCTTTGGTACTGCACATTAAAAAAGCTATTAACAGTAGAAATGTATATAATTTTTTTTAATTACCTGGAAAATTTTATAGAAATACCATTTTATTTTGAGATTAGCTATTCAACTATTACATGAGAGGATGGGTTTGAAAGGAAAGAAGTGAATTCTATGAAAGTGAACCTTTATTGTGAAGCAAAAAAACAATAGTGAAGGAGGAACCCTTTCAAAAACTAAATTGCATGCAATGTCTTCTTTATTTCATTTCAGTAAGGATCTCTTTGGTCTTGTCATTACATTTCTGAAGTCTGAAATCACTGCCTTTCATTCCTCTTTTATTCAGGATGCTTTCTGGAACTGTATTCATTCTGGTTTTCTCTTGTAATAAAATTAATGGAGTTTAGTTATCGCTTGGTTATACTCTGAAGTATATTGTTTTTATTCTTAAAAATACACAAATTAAGGGTAATGTATTTCTTCATGGGCTTTGTTTTCCTACAGTGCCCAATGATCCACTTGTGCCGACAGCTGTGTTAGGTGAGGACCCTAGTCCTTCATTATCCATTCCTGCATGAGTTTTGTCTCCTTGCATGATTGAACGTTGAAACAGCTTGTTTTATGTAAAACTGTGCTGTTGCCAGAAAATAATTCTATTCTCAGTTCATCAATTCAGAATTAAACTGACAACAATTTTAGAATAAAAATTATTTTATGTACTCATTAAAAAGTTATTCCTAGTCACTGCTAACTGAAGAGTAAATGAGGAAATATGTAAATGGAAAATACTAAAATTTTTCTCCCCAGAGCTTTGAAACTGAGTTCCAATAAACTGACATGTGAAACTAGAACTCTATTAAGAGATCTTTAAAAATAAAATTCAGGTCCACATTAGCATTTTTTGTCACCCAAGCTCAATTTTCCAAGTAACAAGAGGGAAAAGAAAAATGGAAAAGGGCAAAACTTTGAGAATATCTAAGAGGAAACAACAACTTTCTTTGCATGTTCTGAACAAGTACTTCTGTATACCTATGTTAATTACATTATTCAATTGGCAATAACTAGTAAATTTTTCAGCTTTGTACTTACTTTAAAAAGAAGAACATACATTGAAATGGACAGACTGCCTGTGTCAATGCTGCATCTAACACTGAATGCAGGTTTTAGTGTTGTTTTTTTTAAAATAAGAAGATAAAGACATAATTTGTACCCACGTTTTTGGCTGGATAAACACAATGTGCAGTATTGAGTTGCAGTCAGTGGCTGAGGTTATTTTAGGATAAAAGACAAATAGCAGGAAATAGGTGTGAATACAGACAAGTTGAAAATTAGATTCCTAGAAGTAAAGCTTAAAAGGACCTGAGGGCAATTAAATCCCTTCACTGTTTTGAGGAGGGACATTATATATATAATACTGATTCTTTCTGGAAATTGTCTCATTATGTTTTAAAAATTTGTAGCAAACAGAATTTTGCTCTTGCACTGGAATGTTCCAGTGCCTCAGTCCTCCTTAGCAAAAATAAATTCCAATTCGTATTAGTAATATTTGGTACCCAAAGGTCAATTTTCTGAGTATTAATTACTACTAACTGGGTGTTACCACTAATTATTATTAATGCTCGCCCCTAGTTTTTCCTAACTAGGCTATCTAGACTAAATCTTCATTGCTTTGGATTGAGCCATTTCCTTTTGAGAGGCTCGTAGAAAATATGGAAAATTGGCACATTTCTGTCCTTTCACAATAATCTTTTACACATTGAAAGGCTCATGTGTCCTCAATTATTTCTCTTTTAATTGATTTTAACCCCATTCTTTCACTCATCATCTTGTAGCTGATGTTTTCTAAATTTGTTGTCATTATTTTCCTCTGACTGTTTTGCAGCTTTCTAAGTCACAGGTTGAATTTTAGATTGCAGTGCCCCAAATCAGGCACAGTTCTTGGAAGAAGTCTTAATGCTAAGCTTTGTGGAATAGGTACCCCCATGCCCCACCTTTACTGTTTCTGCTAACTGAACTGTATTTTCTCCTTTTTATTGTGCTCGTGTTGCTGACTTGCATTGAGTTACCTCTTAGAATCACAGTTATCATTTTCCAGTCCATTACTCCATTCTGTAGTTATATATTGGACTTCCCTTTCCAACACACACTATTGTTGCATTGACCATTCAATTCACCTTGTTGATGTTCACACTGTCTCCCAAATAATCAAGATAACTTTGAAATCTGATCCTGTGCTTGTGAAGTGCTCATGGTACCTTCCCACCCAGGGCCACACTGCCATGGTGTTTTCTGCTGTGGCAGACACAGTTACAGACAGCTGTGAATACCAAGGGCAAGGAACTAACTGAAGAACCACTTAATAGTTCCTCTCTGCATTTCCATCTACTAGTAGTGCTATTCTGGGCATGATAATCTCTTTGCGTAAGCAAACCATTGATAGTTGCAAGAGGTAATATTTTTCATTGAGTGGACCGAAATAGTGGGGAGAATTGTACAAGCTTTTGGGCACACCATGTAGTAGAAGCTGGGTACCTGTAATCTTGTTCCTTTGGAACTGCATAATTTGGCCTACTCCATTTTCATATAGCCTTTGCTCAGCCCAGCATGACAAAACAGTTTTCTTCTACCTTATTTAGAGAAGAGGAATATTTTATGGGTTCTAAATCATAGAACACGTTTTTTTATGTGAAACTCTTATTACTTTGTAGCTATACTAGTTTTCTTTTTCTTCATGTATAGGTTATTAATGCTGCTCTCCATTCTGTGTACATTAGCACTAAGTTAGTATGACAATTGTGCTTTTCCCAAGTCCCTATTATTACACTGATAGTATAATAATGTAGCCCTTATATTTTTAAACGGCTTTCATTGTTACCTATTGTGAAGATTTAACAACTTTGAATCTCACTTTCTTTTAGCCATTTTCTAATATAGTCCTGAAATAAATTTCTCATGTTCTGTTCACTCATTGTTTTTTGCTGCTTCAATGGGTTAAAGTGCCTATTACAGGTAAGTATTCTGTGAGGAATGGGGAGAACGACAAATCCTGAGGTGGTTTGAAATGTGTGTGATTTAGTATGGGTAACACTACTGTAAAAAGTGACTGCTGCATGTCATTCACGTTGTTAGGCTGGTTAGTGAGGCATAAATGTACTGAAATTAGCAACTTGGGTGACAGTTCAAAGGGTCGGGTTTCTCAGGAGATTTCATTTCAGAAGGCATTCAGGATGTTTACATTTTGGTGTAACTGTACAAAATCCAACCCTTGCGGCATTCATTTTTTTCCTAGAGTGTTTTGCCTGCTAATCTGAGTCCTTTGCAAGTAAAATGATAAACTGATTTCAAAGAAGTTTAGGAGGGGTTGACCACCCACTTCTCATTCCAGTAGCTACTTAGATTAGAATTTTTCTTCCTCTGCAAATTCATTTGATCTGATAATTACTAATTTGAATAAAATAACTATTTCACAGAAGGGATGGACAAAATGTGATCACCTCATGCAGCTTTGACATCTTGTTTTGATACGAGAATTTGTGCAGCACGGAGGACTGGAAGAAACTTCTTTGCTTATATGGGGCAACAATTGTGACTGAAATCAGCACAGTCAACTCAAGTTTCATTTTTCTACTAAAAGACCTGAGTTAATATGACCACTCTGTAGTGCTGATTCATCTTCCGAAGTGGTTGTGGTGTTCTGAAGTGGTGGCATAATTGCTTGTCTTTTTTACTGGGTTCTCAATTCACTCTTTGTTGGCTTTAGACAAATTATGTGCTGACACCATTATGGAATTATTCTAATTTATTGTTTAAGGTGCAATATTGCTATTGATATGTATTAGCCCTTAAAAAGTTACTTTGGCTGATGGGGTCTGGAGTTTCCAAGTACATTACTGTCATGAAGTTTTGTAGCTTCAAATAAAATGCCCCTCAGACATCTTTATTGCTGGATGAAGGACTGCAAACTTTTGTATGTGTTTGCTGTTAAATTCTTTTATGTACTTCACAATATTTATGTGCTGGAGAGTAAGTGCTTTGTGTTCTCAGAAATTAGAGATGTTTTTGAGGGAAGAGGTTCAAAATAGATATCGATATGTATAGCAGCAGGTGTTACTGCTCTGTGGGTACATAATGCACTGATTTCTTGTGAATGCAGATGAAAATCACAGTGCAACAGCAGAGTCCAGCCGACTCCTGGATGTCCCTCGTTACCTCTGTGAAGGCACAGAATCCCCGTACCAGACTGGGCAGCTGCACCCTGCCATCAGGGTGGCTGATCTCCTGCAGCATATTAACCTAATGAAGACCTCTGACAGCTATGGATTTAAAGAGGAGTATGAGGTGAGATCTCCAGTGGTGGGGTTTTGCTAGGAAAAATCCCTTTGAAATGGGCAGCCTTTTGTTTGCATTGTATTGCAAAAGGATGGAACTAAATGTCTTGGGCTTAAGTGAAAAACAGATTAACAGGCATAAGATTCTTATGTATGTAACCCAAAAGTGAAATAGTAAATGGAGTCCAGTGGTTTGAGCCTTTACAACTGCCTGGTAGAAAATCCCTGTGTGTTCCCTAGGGTATAAAAAGAAAGTTTTTAACATATTGTAAGAAGTTGCCACTCTTTTGTTACTGTTCTTTAGTGGAAATGCTGTAATTAGTTATGTGAGCTATTTTTAGTGCAGATCTCCTGGATTAGGTTAAAGTAAAGAATTTGACCTGCCTGGTTTGCAAGAAACACTGACTGGAAGCACTCTCCTGATTTATTTTAGCATCTCAGTAGGGCAATACTGGGACATAACTCCAGCTGAGAAGCAGTAAAGATATGATGAGGGTAGTAATATCTTGAAGTTCTAATTAAACCTGCCTGAGCATGTCTACTTGAAACTTTAATGTTAAAATGGAAGCAAGAAATTCCCAGCACTGGAGGTAGAAGATGAGTACAGATTCGTTTCGCTTCTGATCTCTGAATCTGTTGTGATTCTTTGGGATTAGGATATCAGGCAGGACACACAGTAAGAACGGGAATGGGACTGACTGCCAAGGTTGCTCACAATACAGTTAGGTTTACAATGAGTTTTCTCTGAGTAAGTAATCTCTTCTGACAGTTTTCAACCTTCTCTCTTTCTGCAGCTGTCTCTACTGTAAACATAAGAACTGGAATAAATAAATGTGTGGTTTTTAAAAGAATATTATGCTCTTTTCCTCTCTTTTACTTAAACATGCTTTATTATGCTCTGCCTAACTTCGAGGCTAAGCCCAAGTGTCAGCCACTGCTGGGGGGGAGGGTGGTCCCTGATGCCATATCAGGTGTTTTCCTGCTTGCTACTTCTTCTGTCACTATACATGACATCTATTCCCTGCTTTGGGCTTCTGACTGTGCATTAAAGTTCTGATTCATGGCTACTGTGTGTTTTCTGGAGATAACTTACCCAGGATAAGAGAACATCTGGAAGGAAGGAGTAGCATAGACCTACAACAGCTGTAAAATATCTACGGGCAATGAAGAGAAAGCCAAGGAGAAATAAAAGCTGCTTCTATCACTACTGAGAGATTAAACTGTTAAGAATTCAAAAATGTAGAATAATTTTGCTAGTGGCTAGAGGGAGGGATATGAGGAAAGGCAACAAGAACAATGAACAGAGGAGAGTTCCTGATGGGTCTGTAGGAAGGAAAGATGTTTTACTAAGTAACATGTGGAAAGCAATGTAATGCTATAGTAAACAGGCTGTATATTTCCATGTCTTGTAGGAAGAGTGATCAGTCTCTCTGTGCTTTCTCAGTTTACTGTCATTCCTCCATAGCAAGGATGCATAAGCAAGTTTAGCCTTCCAGCAATTACAGGATTTGAAATCCCTCTGGAGTTCCTCAGCGAGTTGCCCATTTACCAGTAGCAGTCAGAGGGAGAGAGGCTCCCTTCCTCTCTAGATATTTCTGTACCCTGGTACTGCCTGGGTGACCAGGGCAGGCGAGCAAAGCTGAACTTACTTTATGGTGGGGCAGTTCTTTTAAACTGTTATTTTTGGAGATAAATTAATGGTCAGAATGTTTTCTTTCGGAACATTTTTATTTATAGAGTTTCTTTGAGGGGCAGTCAGCTTCTTGGGATGTCGCTAAGAAGGATCAAAACAGAACAAAGAACCGCTATGGAAACATTATAGCATGTGAGTATCGGTGTTCTCGGTTTGAGCGATAGCTCTACTCGTGTGTTACTCGGGCCGTGCTCTCTCTTCCTTTGCAAGTCTCTGGTGGCACAACTGCTTAATACCTGCAGCGGAGAAGCAGCGCAGTGCCTTTTTCAGCTTTTTTGTTGTTGTTGTTGTTGTTCTTCACAGCTCAACTTTCTTCCTTTTATAACTTAGGCTGAATTTCGCATTTGCATCTCTGTTGTGCAAGCTGTGGTAAGCATATATCAGCAACACGCTGGCACTCATTTGGATGTTGTTTCTGTTTATTTGCAATTTGTGTTGTTTTACCCACGCAATTGAATGTGCAGGAATTACGATGCCGGACAAGTCCCTGAATGGGTAGAGTTGCCTCTTCATCGAACCCCAAGTGCATTGCTAACTCCTTTGTCTTGATTTCATTAATGTCTCAATATGAACTTGAGCAGGCTTGGGTTGGAAGTGAGGAAACAGTAATCAGCATTTTTGGTTTTCTAGATTACCAGCAGTGGAGCTGATGTTGAAAGGGACTTTGAGCAAGTAACCTGTTTTCTTTGTGTGTTTTTAACCACATGTAACAGTGCCAATACCTTTCAGCTACACTTAAGGAAATGTAGTGAATGTTTTCTGAAGTAATCACAGACCTCAGACAAAATGGTTCTTTGTAATTCTGTGTAAACACTTCATATTTAAGGATTGTAAATTGTGAGGCGCTTATGCCAGCTGATTTTGGTTTTCTAGATGACTTACCATTAATATCTTACTTAAAAATCGCACTTCAAAAAGGCTCCGTAACCACTTGGTTTTTACAGATGACCACTCCAGGGTGATTTTGCAACCTGTTGAAGATGATCCATCTTCAGATTACATTAATGCCAACTACATAGATGTGAGTGGAATGCACAGCTTTCTCCCTCTCAATTTTCCAGCTTCTCTATGTGAAATTATTGCATGTTATGCTACAAAATTATTGAAAGCTTTCTTTTATTAAGAACAAATGTACACTTTCCTTGTTCTACGTCCTAGTACTCACTGACATTGTTGTGCTTTCTTTCACATCTGACTTTGGTTTGGGCTGTAGATTTGGCTGTACAGGGATGTAAGTACCACTATATGTGAATAACAGCATCCTATTGTAAATATTTAATATAAATATTGTTATTAATTACTTTCCTCTTCTATTTTTATCAGTTGATAACTATGCATGCCTCATCTAATTTATCTCATCTGTTCCTTTAAAAAATTTCTTTTTTGTGTGAATATTTTTGTACCTGTTTTGAAAAGATAATTTAGCCTTTTAGATTAGCTCTGAATATTATTGAATGTTAAATAACTCAGGTGAGACTATCTGTTAAAGAGAATTTGCTGTTCCCATTTTTTAGTGGTGATTTTGGCCACTAGCTTTTCTTTTTCCCTTCCCATATATATGTGAGAAGCTAGATAGTATGCTGCACTGTAGTTGTTTGAAAATGTACCTGTGGAGTAGTTGTAATACATGTTTGGCAACAAAGGAGGGATGATGACATTTGTAGGTTGGGGGAGTTTTTTGTTAGTTTGTTTTTAACAATGTTTTTTTTAGACAAGCAGTATTTAGCTAGAATTTGTTTTAAAATGCTAATTTAGGTATTACAAAGTATATACACAAACACACATATATATATTTCAACACAGAAATTTCCTCACTTCTGCAAAAAATCTCTAAACTTTGAAGTTCCATACTGTAATCAGAATACAAATTAAATTACAAGTCTTCAAAACTAATCCCAATTTTGCCAGGTGTTTTGATTAACAAAATATGACTTTTCTCTAATTAACACCTTAGGAATAAACAAGTTGTTGTGTTCAAATTAATTCCAAAGCAATTTGAAAAGTAGTGGAATTACTATGACAAGTATTTTTAAAATACATGGCTTTTGATTGCTTTTCTTTATAATTGCACCTTAGTAGTTTTTCCTGGCCACTTTTAGTTGATAAGTTATTTAAGACCCTTTTGACTTTCCAGGATATAAAGATTTAGCTCCGGATATATTTCTTGCTTTTTATTTGTATATTTTAACATGGCAATCTCTGTGAAATGATAGGACCATGGTACTTTGCCTGGGGCCTTAAATGAGAAAACTCTCTCAGATTTTTAATAATTTCAGTTCCCTGAGGATGTTGTTTTTCTTATTTAGGAGTGAATTGAATCTCACTAGAAGCAGACAAGAAAGCTACAAGTGAAAACTGGCACTTTACAATTTTTAAGTGATACTTTTATCTTCTTCTCGAAAGCATTACTGAATGTAAACCCATGTAGCACAGGTTCTACTTCCATAATTTGTAGCTGTGGCTTGATATTAAGGGCTTCAGGAGAAATTATTTTGTTATTTGGTGCAATTTCAGTCTCTTGTAAAGCCAAGAGTAAGATATTCAAAAGTTTTTCCAGAAGCCCCAGAGGGAAGTATTCTCACTCTAGACAGGATAATGAAGTAGTCTGTGGGAAAGAATATAAATGCCTTGGGTACGCTGAAATCCTTCACTTTAGTAGCATCTAGTGAATACCAGGAATCCAAGGGCTTGTATTCCCCTGTAATGCAATACTTCCAGCAAGTGGCCTAATAAAACTTAACCTAGAGAATAATTGGAGTTATTAACATTTGCACGTTGTGAAATTCAGCATTGTCTTCTCACCAGCAACACGAAACTTTCCTTCCTCTTTGTAGCTGAATTGCTGGCACTGGTCAGAATATACTCTGAATTATTTCCTCAAAAGCAGTAGCTCTTTGTCTTGTAGTTTCTATGTGGACAATTAATGCTGTATAGTGCTGCTAACGTTGGCATAGATCCAGCTATCTGGAAAGGCTTAGTAGTGTCGGGTTATCTATTTACCTATATATATATATATATATATATATATGTGTGTGTGTGAGAATGTGTATATACTTGTGTGTATCATGCCCACTATAACTGATGCACACTTTGTGCAGTCGAGCAGATGTCACTGCAGTAGGACCTTGATTCTGTGCACACACCAGTGTGTCTGTCCCCATTAGTTAGGACTGGCACACGCCTCTTCGTGCCTTACAGCGATTCTCTGTTTAGAAGAAGACAAAAGGTGTGTATTTTTTCATATTGGCTAAGTTGGGAACACAGATCGACAGTGAGATAATATGGTGGCAGAGAATTTTTACTAAATTTTAAATAAAAGCCCCAGTGTATCCAGCCAGGGAAATAATGTCAATAGAGGACTCATTTTTAGGTGCAAGGGACTAATCCTGGTACACTACAGTGTCTGTTCAAGTCAGATGTTCTTATTTTCATTTTATCTGTTGTCATTCAAACCTTTTCAATATTACCTGGTTTTTTAGGTTTTGAGCTTCATGCTGCTCTTAAATATTGGTTTGTTCTGAAAATGTTGTCTAGAGATAAGGATTCTGTAGTATCCTTATGCTTTTATTTTCCACTCTCTGTTAGTAACATGGTACTCAAACCAACTTATATTGCTGTTTTAGGGATATCAGAGACCAAGTCACTACATTGCAACCCAAGGTAAGAACCTGCCAGCTTTAATCAAATCGAACAATTGTTCTCTGTAGTGCTCCACAGTGTTTTGGTAAAAAAGTAGTAGATGAAAATAAAACATACCCAGTACTGTGAGTTGTCATCTTGTGTTATGGTAAATTAATGTAGTATGTTCGGGTGGAATGTGAATAAATTCAAAAATTGCACTAATTTATCATGTTAATTAGCTATTGAGCAAATCTGTCAGTGATAAATTCAGCTGATAAAGTCAGAACCTACTACCATGATTTCCAATTATGAAGATGAATAGAGAAAAGAGACATGGACAGAGAAAAGAACAGTTTCAACCTGCCTTGAGGCATTTTTCTTTCCATATTACAATGGTTTATTTTACTGTCTACAACTTAATCCAGTATGCAGTGAAGATAGTAATGATAAATTAAACTCTCTCAGAAAATCTGGGTAAAGTAAAGCCAGAGGACAAAGACTCTTTGTACAAAGGAGTGAGGGAAATCTTTATCATGTAACACCCTACTAATAAAAAGAGGTGCTAGAGAAAAAAAGCCTGAATTTCTATGGAAATTTTTTGGTTTGTATTTCTGATAAAGCTCCTCACAATGAGGAAAACCAAATAGATTAGTCTAAGATTGCACTGAAATATCAGAGACTACGATTTAAAGTAAAAATGATCAGATTTAGGTGTGCTATTATTTGATCTGTGAGCATAGTCAGATAGCTGTCTGGAAGTATCATGTTGTTGGTCCCTCAGTTGATTGTAGGTGCACACAGGAAAGTCGAAGTAAAAACTTATTTTAAAGCAGGATGCTCAAAGTTTTGTCCATATTTGTTTTTCATTTTTGTGTAAGTGCTGCCTAAATAGATCTCTATATGGCATTAAGTCTACATATGTATTTTATTTCTGTTTTACTATGCAAATCATTGCACATAATAGTGTTTAAAGGAGAGAAAAATTTATTGCTGCTTTTGTGTGCAGCCTTCGATCTAGCCTGTGAAGGAATATGTTTGAATCTTCAAATGTGGCACTTAAGTTTAGTGGTGTGCTTGGCAGTGTTAGGTTTACAGTTGGCCTTGATGATGTTAAAGGTCATTTCTAGATAATTCTGTGATTCTATGTCTGTTATATACAGTAATATTTATAGTACTGCTGGATGGTGATAAAGGAGCTGTTTTGGAGATTATTGTAACAGTGTAAATGCCTCTGTCACTCAACTGAGCATGTCTCTGCAGCAGAGCAGGAGGCAAAGCTCAAACATGTGCTTCTCATTTGCCTCACAGAAAAGTAGTTAAGTTAGTTTAAATACACCTCAGTGAGAAGTTTCGGGCTCAGTGCCTACTTGTGCTTCCATGCTTTGCCAGGATCTGGATAGTTAAGCGCACAGTATCTGTACCAGCAGCCCTCCTGGCTGATACTTCACTCTGACATGGGCATCTCCTTGGTGAGTGTCTGAAGAAACTCACTCTCAACACTATATTAAACAAAACTATATTAAGCATAACTGTAGGTGCAGTAACACATTGCTGTGTCCTTGTAGTTCTCAAGCAACTTCTGCCATTTTGCTAAATGAAACACCTGCCGTTAATTTTCTTTCAAGTGGTAATTCAGTTAAATTGAGAATATTCAGGATTGGATAGAAGTAACAATATAATCTGGAAACTGGCACAGTGGTATGATGATGTGGTTTCACAAAGCTTTCATCTCTGAGCGAGTGTGCTGACATGCATCAGCTCTGAAAAGCACCGGATTTTATTTTTAGCATTCACTTTGACTGAGTTTTTTTTGCAGAATATTACCTGGAATTTTTTCTTACAGGTCCAGTTCATGAGACTGTGTATGACTTTTGGAGAATGATATGGCAGGAGCAGTCAGCTTGTGTTGTGATGGTCACAAATTTAGTGGAAGTTGGAAGAGTAAGTTTCTGGGTTTGTTTTTCTTTTAATGCTGCAAGCTTAAAGAAAAGACCTGCTGACAAGACATACTATTGGCAGAACGTAGAAGGGTCTTGTGAAGGACAGCCTGCATCCTGAGGGAGCAAGTGCAGGAAATGTTGCAGTGATGGTATTGTCTAAAAGCAATTTCTGAAGGTTTCTGAAAACTAATGCTGTGTTGCTTTCATGAGTAGTGGAAAATTGTCTGAACCCAAAATTCATATTTCAGCAGAATAGATTTGTATATTGTCACTCAAATGAGAAGAGTGGTGGAAGAAATGTGCTTCTGTATCAGTGACTAGGAATCAGCAAATTATTTACAGTTTAGCAGCGACACATACCTCAGGGAGGTCCATAAAGTAGCTGGGATTACTTGCAACGGTTTGATTATGAGTACAAAATGCCTCACACTTTAGCATAAGTGGAAATATATTCCATAGCTCAGCACTAAGGGAAATACAAATGCTCATTTAGAAGTGAATTTGGCACCTAAGTACAGCTGTGTAAAGCAGTGGAAACTCCTTGTAGCTAGTGCTTAACTTGACCTAACAGCCACCTGCTATGACAAGCCACATGAAAGCACAGTCATTTTTACAGTTGGCCCAGTGTAATGCAGTACATGGCAGTGCTGTATCCTCAAGCTTTTCTTTTCCCTTGGTGTGAAATAATACCTATTTTTTATTTAGGTCAAGTGTTACAAGTACTGGCCTGATGACACTGAAGTTTATGGGGACTTTAAAGTGACTTGTGTAGAGATGGAGCCCCTCGCAGAGTATGTCGTCAGGACTTTCACTCTGGGAAGGGTGAGTGCATTTTGAAAAGGCTTAGCAAAATACCGTTTCCTGGTAGCAAGGAGGATGGAAGAGGCTATGCAGATGTTTCTGTGGAATACCAAATTCCTCTGGCTTGTTAGCAGGGCCAGAGGAATTTGGTATTCCACAGAAATGTGTAGGCAGCCTTACCTTACCATGGGAGTTATGCATTGCGTCAGCGCTACCCAAGCATGCATCTCGCTGTGGGACTTTGAATTTCCCCAGAAATGTCAACTGCTGCCATCCCCTCTCTGACAGTCACCTCTTCTCCACAGCCACACTTCTGAGCTAAACTCAAGTACCAGATTATGACTCATGCCTGCCGTTCATCCCTACGCACTCTGTCCTGACTGCCGCTGAGTCAATCTCAGTCAAAGGACAAATTCTGTGAATACTCTATGTGATACAGTTGTGGTCTTATGCCAAATTTTTATACTTGCCTTTAAATGTAGCAGGCCCTTGTCCTAGTTAGCAAAATTTCTGAGAATCAATGTGAAATGCGTTGAAGTCTATTAAAAAAAATCTTCAGTGCAGCAAAACTAGCGTACTTAATGTCTAAAGTAAAGATTACAAACTTCAAAATTAAAATAACCCAATGACATCTCTAAGCTTCCTATGGATCTTTGATTTAAATAATTAGTGAAATGATGAAAACTGCATGTAGATTCTATCAGTATGTGTGATCATTATTTGAGTTAGATTGTACCTAGTCTGTGAAATACTTGGAATTTCATAACCTTTTTTTGCCTTTTACAGAGGGGCTACAATGAAATCCGTGAAGTTAAACAGTTTCATTTCACTGGCTGGCCAGATCATGGAGTTCCTTACAATGCCACAGGCCTGCTTTCCTTTATACGGAGAGTCAAATTATCTAACCCTCCTAGTGCAGGGCCTATTGTTGTCCATTGCAGGTGTGTACGGAAGGAGTAGACTGGTATTTTTCACAACTGTTTATATGATTATTTACAGTAGTATCCTGTGAAGCATCCATCATTTTGAAGTGCTCTGTTTTTGTTGTTCCCTTTTTGAATTGCCTAATTCACACTACAGTAGGATTTGACTGTCTACAGCAGTGTTTGAAAGTAATCAGATTCTAGTACACTTTTCCTCAATAGCATAGTCTGAGATTTTCTTTTTCCTGCAACAGCTGCACCAGCTAAATCATGATACTCCAGGCTATCATTTTAGGTAGCCTTCAACAATTTTGTGACAGCATTCGATAATGAGTGTAGATATATCAAACTACAAGTTTGATAGCTTGGTGTTGCATATAATGTCCAAACAGATTATTAATTTAAAGCAAAGTAAGCAAGTAGATGAAGAAAGATGGAATGAGGTTAGTGGCAACAAATACAGAATGTTTCTCCTTTGCAGCTTTTGCAAGGTTATGTTGTTGGGACACAGTCTTTTGACAAATAGGATTTGCTTTCTACAAATGTTTGATTTACTTAAACATTTTAGTCAAATGTTTAATTACATTTTGTAGATAAAGTTACTCAGCCTTTACAGATTTTAATAATTCGCTGTGCAAAAACTGTCCATAGCTTTATGTAAAGCCAAAATAAATCATGAGTAAATCTTCTAAATATTGTTAAATGTGCTGTCTGAGCTAGCGTGGAACTTGGCTGATAAAACATACATTTGAGTTTCTTATTGTAATAGATCACTGAAAAATCATTCTTAGTCTTATTAAAGAAAAACAAGATCTGTAATATTCTGAAGTGCGTAAGTTTAATCGTTCTTCAGATTTCAGTTAAACTATCTTCTTTTTTTAATTTAAGTATTGATCTGGGTGATAAAAGGAATGAACTTTTTTCTTTTTGCTGTTACTTAGTGGATCAAATGTGATGGAAAAATGTTGTTTTGAACACATCAGAAGACTTAAAGGACATTATGATGAGAAAGAGAGAAGATAAAAATTAGATAGTGGCTGTGATGAAAAACAGAATGACTTTATAAAAACACTATCAGTAATGGTTATAAAGTTTGTAGATGTTTTTCTGGGGCTATTCCTAACAGTATTTACTGATTCTTTTTAGTGCTGGTGCTGGACGGACAGGTTGTTATATCGTGATCGATATCATGTTAGATATGGCAGAAAGAGAAGGTGTGGTGGATATCTACAACTGTGTCAAAGCTTTACGGTCCCGGCGCATCAACATGGTACAAACTGAGGTACAGCAGTTTGCCCTTGAAGCACCTGATGCTTTTTGAAATGTTCTAGGTCACAATTTCACTGTGACTCTGAAAAGAGCATGCAGTGACCCTGTCAAGGGGGTATCTCCACTGGGGACCATTGCTCAGTGTAAAAGCTCCCAGAACCAGGGTGGTGCAACAAACCTGCCAACTCTTGTAGTCTTCACAGAAATAAGTGCCCACCTAACTTGGTAACAAAAGGAAAGAAAGGAGGATTTTAATGTAATCCCTTACATTAGGCCTGTCTGGGATGTCTGTCCCCAGCTCTGGTATCAGCAATCCTAGGATCCCGAAGGTGGAATTTCAGCCAGCTGCCACTTTTTTTAGACAATCTCCAATCACTTTATCTATAAATTGACTGGTGAACTTTATGCCCATTTCACACTCTTTTAAATTCTGGTTTTGTTTGTTTTATTAACCTTGCTGCAAATCTTTTTCCATATTTTACTCTCGGTCTTTCAACATTCCTTCAGCAGCTTCACAATAAAACCATTGCCTTAGAATGAAGTTCTAACAGCTCCCATTCTGCCACCAGAGTACCACTGAGCTTCCAAAGAAACACAGGTTCTTGATTTATATTAGTAGATTACCTGAAGTGGTTCACCACTTCTCTCTCCTGCCCTTTGTAGGGACATCTACCTGAGATGTTATTTCACCTGTGACCACATGGAAATCTCTGCAGTTGGCAGCCAAATATAGCAGTGTAATTTGGTGCAGTTTTTATTCAATGCTGCAACCTGTGGCAGTTAAACAATAGATGTTCCTGGTCAACTTCTCCTGCCACAGGGCCATTAACCTTTGGGAAGTGCATGGGGTGGATTGTTTCAGTGAGATTGCTTTAACCATCCCAGTTTAGTCTGCACTTGCATGTGAATTAACACATCTACTATTATTCCTTTCTCTTCCTTTTGCCTCTTGCCTCTCACCTTCTCTCAGAGGTTCATACTTACACAGCAAAATAAAGCTGTCATACCAGCAAGTTCTTGTGATGGTTGTATAGTCAACAGTGATGCCAATAGCTCCACAGCTGTGTGGGCAAGGCACGCAGGCTGTAGAGCCAGAAGGTGACCTTAGTCCCTGGACATGTGCTGGTTTTACAGGCACATGTTAAAGTTTGTGCTCTTAAGAGCCTCATTGGTATTCGCAATAGCTACGTGAGGCTGGCACAGTTCTAGACATGGTTTACATCTATTACTCTCAGGGTGAGTAAATATAATGGGCATTTTGTGTAAAAATTGACAGGAGGCCTAACTGAAATAGTAATGCAGTTATCTAGGACTCAGGCTATCTCAAGGCAAGTTAGTAAAAATGGGAAGAAGTGGTGCTTCCGCTGGAACACACTGGAATTTATTACTGGCCTAGGGCCAACTATGAGACAACTGATGCACTAGCTTGCACATGCATAAGGAGAATGCAGCGTGCCAAATATTGGCTAATCACTAGTAGTGCTTGAAGCAATTTACACTTTCTGTTAACATCAGAAGATTGAAAATGATTTTTAAAAAAATTGGTAAAGCAAACAAGTCTTTGGCATATGCACAGAAACCCACAAACGCTGCAAGAAAACTGGAAATCTGTTAAATAAATTACTATCCCTGTTCTGTTAAGTTTTGCTGAATTTAAATTGGTCCTGAAGAAAACATCTTTGTTCACTGCACCCCGATAAGAACAGGACTGTTCGTATTAAAGCATTATTTAATGTATTTATGGACAATACTTTGAATGAGTTTAAGAGTGTGCACTAGGCCTGTTTATCCTAAAAGAAAGAAAGATATGTTGGTTTTAAATGGCTACAATTTTTGTTTCTTTTCCTAATTTGATAGGAGCAGTACATCTTTATTCACGATGCCATTCTAGAAGCTTGCCTGTGTGGAGAAACTGCCATTCCTGTCTGCGAATTCAAAGCTGCTTATTTTGATATGATTAGAATAGACTCTCAGACAAACTCTTCGCATCTCAAAGATGAGTTTCAGGTATTCACAGTTCCTACTAACTCTTGATGTGCCAATAATTTTTTTGCCTCTAGATACATTTAATTTATCTTAAGGAGAAGGTTTTTCATATCACTTTTATTGCATGTGGTCCCTAACTTTTTATCTATGAAATAAAGCACCCATATTTATGTGCTCTGCAAAGTTGTTTTAAATACAGAATATCCTCCTTTTAATAAAATTGCAGTAAATATCTGTCTGAAATAAAGACCAGTGAGTAGGAGCCAGAAGGAGTTTTGGCTTCCGTTTGCACAGTGAAGGGATACCTTTTTAGGGTTCCAAAGGATCCTCTTTGTTTTATTGCTTTCAGAAGGGATGGTGTCACGTGGAATGTGTTCAGTGGTACATGGAGTGTCTTTAATACCTGCAGCTCAACCCCCCTTGCAAAGCCCCAGCGTGTCCAGCAAACAGATAGGAGCTTGTATTTGCTGAAGTCTTCTTGCTAATGCCTCGCATTTTCTCATATTGCAATATCTTCCAGTAAAACCTGGGTAATCTCGAGTCCAATGTGTGTTAGCTCAGCGCGCTAAAACAAGCGTCCTCTTTCCCTTAGACCCTGAATTCTGTGACCCCTCGCCTGCAGGCGGAGGACTGCAGCATCGCCTGCTTGCCAAGGAACCATGACAAGAACCGCTTCATGGATATGCTGCCACCTGACAGATGTCTGCCTTTCTTAATTACTATTGATGGGGAGAGCAGCAACTACATCAATGCTGCTCTTATGGACGTAAGAGACTACCTTCTTTGTCTGCATAGCGTGCCGTGGAAAGCTCTGTAATGTGAGAGAGAGCACTTGCTGGTTTAAGAAAGGGTAATTCTTTGTTACTGCAGTGCTCAGTAAAACAGTCCTAATGAAGAAGGGTGGGAGGGAAAGGGTAAGAAGCCTCACCAGCTTGTGTTTTTTGTTCAGAAGGGTTGTTATCTTTAGTCTTTGGCATCCTTGTGGGACCCACTGGAAATCTCACCTTTTTAACAGCATTATATAAAGCTCTAGTCTCCAGACCTCCAAATCTCAAATCTCAGCAGGATCTCAAAAATCTGCTGTTTGTTAGGAAGTAAGTGTTATCTATCTGAGCATGAGGTTACTATCACTATTTTGTAAAAAAGTCTTTCTATTTTGAGGCAGGAGCCACAGAGGGAGGAAAAAAATTGTTTTCTTGGCATGTTTGGGTATAGAGTATAGGGTTGGGGGTTTTGTTGTTTATATTTTGAGTTGCAGCTCTTTAAAGTTGAAGTCTGAGTGACAGAAGTACTGTCAGGGGAAAAGGTGAATTAATGGGAAAAATGGAGTTGAACCTGCTTATACGTGTCTGATCGATAAAAGAGTTCATATGCTCCCAGATACCTGTCTGTGCCTCCCATTAGCATTTCTAAAGTTAGGCCCCTAAAGTCACTTTTACAGTAAATACTTATATAAGTGGCCTGATTTCCAGGAGCATCTCCCCTTCCTCAAAAATGAAATGCTGTCAGAAACTGCCATGTCAAGGAGAGATGCTGAAATAAAATGGCAAATAGCAGCAGAAATCATCAACACTGATTAGTACAGTCATCCTTGAGTTCTGCCTGAGCTAGTGCAGAAAATGAACTGATAGCAAAATGCAGTCCCTAATCTCACAACTAGTTTATTGTGTCAAAAAAATAGAGGAGTAGCATGTGTAAGACCAATGTATTAGGGTGTCATGGGGGCTGAACAGATGAATTAGAGCAGTGAACAGGATTCTGGTGGCAAAAATTGTTTAGAATTGCAGTTAAAATTGCATTAAGCACCTGGATAAAATTGATGTGCTATGAACCAACCAACAGAGCTTCATAGAGGAGTGTGGTTTGGGGTGAAAGGAAGACAGCACAGGCTGTGGGGGGCAGGAGGACTCTGAGCGTGCAACAGCATGTGGCAGGTAGGGACATGGACCAAGCAATATATCAATGGATTGGCAATCAGAGGCAAGTTAGAAAAGGCAGAAGTGGTAGCAATAAAAGGAAAAAAAACAGCAGAAAAAAAAGGTATTATATTGCAATGAAGGCACATAACAAGATTAAAAGTAAGGAGTGAAAATTCTGGGTAATGCAAGATTTTTTTTTTGCCTTTTCTCTTCTGGTTGTTTCTTTTAAGACTGATTTATTCAGAGAAGAGGAACTACTCCTGGACAAGAAAAAGGGACTTTCAATAACAAAACAGAAGGAGAAACTTACCCTTTATCTTTCTTTTATCTTGAGAAATATTAGAAATT
This sequence comes from Oriolus oriolus, assembly GCA_013400235.1. Lineage (NCBI taxonomy): Eukaryota > Metazoa > Chordata > Aves > Passeriformes > Corvidae > Oriolus > Oriolus oriolus. The sequence continues at coordinate 1,601,548 of VXBT01009933.1, read as the reverse complement.
ATGGGGAAGGGGGGGTAGGGAAACATCAGTTAGGATGTGTTTTATTTCATAAAAGTACAGGGGAAGAATCAAAATTGGCTGTCCCTGTGTTGTCCCTGGGCAGATCTAGGAAGTAGGACATGGACTGCCAGTACCCCAACATCCTTCCTGCATTAGAAAAGGTAACAAATGTCTAGATTAAAAATGTCAGCAGCCTCCTTAATCTCTTGTCAAACAAGTACTGATGTTAAAGACATTAACAACAAGTTATTGGAGGGTATGTCGATATATGGCACATGAAGATCCCTTAGATCAATTTTCAAATAAACAAGGTTCCGTAGCAAAAGTGGTTTATCTACCCTACCAAGTCTTTCTCCTAGGTTAATTTACTCTTCCATGGATGGTTACAAATTGCCTGCAAAAAACTTCTGATCTCTCCTCTTCTGCTTGCTGCTTGTAATACATCTGCAGCAGGAAAATAGCCCCTCAGCTGTTAGTTGCATCTCAGTTACTGTGCAAGGCTGGAAACCCCTATTTGCAGTTGTGTATAACGCAGCATAGAGAAAATGGAAGCTGCAGTCATGGCAGGAAATAGTATTTTGCTGTTTAACTTATGCTTCTGCTGGAAATGGGCCCAGTAATCCTGAAAGTCAGTTCTGTGGGTGTCCCTGTGGCTATGCACTGTGAAACGGAGTTTGGGATTGAGTTTAGTCCCTCGTTCGGTCACTGAGTTCATGTATAACCTGCTGTGGATAGGGTGATCTTCTGAGACCTCTGCACCCCTCTCTGCATCATGGGGTGAAGGTTTCCTACTTGGCTTCTGGACACAGTGCCTAGAGTAGAGTTGCCTGAGCCTCAGCTCAGCAGAGCCACGAAGACCACACACAGAGCACATCTGAGTGTAAAAACAAGGCTTGTTCTGTAACCAAGCAGAAGGCAAACCTGAGCAGAGTAACCTCTTTGTTCTTATTGGAGATGATAACGTATTTTTAACCTTTACGTCTTTGGTGAAATAGGGAGTAATGATGTCACAGCTTTGTTCTATTTTTATGTATTTTTCTGCTGCAGTGTTTCAGTAAAAGTTAAGTACTTACTTCCCACACCAGTACTAATAAATTTGTTTGCCTTTACAGAGCTACAGGCAGCCAGCAGCTTTTATTGTCACACAACATCCTTTACCAAACACTGTGAAAGATTTCTGGAGATTAGTGTATGACTATGGCTGTACTTCTCTTGTGATGTTAAATGAAGTCGACTTAGCACAGGTTAGTTTGGAGCTTGAGTTTTCCATGTACCATCGCATGCTTTATCACTCTGGATTTACTACATGATGAAAATGTAGAGCAGTGCAGTGGCTTTACGATTGTTCTGTGCTTTACAGCAACTAATCAGCACTCAGTAAAGGTTAGGTGAGATGTCTGCTGTGGAATAAGGCAATGCTCAAGTTGTAAGTTACCATTTAATGATGCCTGTTTTGCTCTGGCACAGGGCTGCCCACAATACTGGCCCGAGGAAGGGATACTGCGGTACGGCCCCATCCAAGTGGAATGCATGTCGTGTTCAATGGACTGCGACGTCATAAACCGAATTTTCAGGATATGCAATTTAACAAGAGTAAGTATTATTCTAACAATATGTGACAGAAAAATATGTCATTTTTAATGCTCTCTAGCCTCTTGTGCTTTTTAATTTTGAATAATAGTAAAATACTAATGTTCATAAGACATTACCCAGGAAGAAGTCAGTCAAGCATCAATATCTAATACTAATTTCTAGTACTTTTCTACAGCTACAGTACTTTTCTACACTAAGCAGAGAGAGCTTTAAGGTGAATGGACATTGTTCTGAGGCATTCTCCCTGATGTGTGAGACATATTCTGTTTATTTGGTGTACAGTAAAAGAAATACCCCTGTGATGAACATGTACTGACAGGTATTTAGTTCATAGCTTTGCTAAGATGTTTTCCATGGTGAATCAGGAACAGGAACACTGAGGCTGGTTTTACAACCAGCACCTTCTCAGCCTAAGATGTGAAAACCGCAACATGAAAGGCAGATTGTGGCACCCTGCAAAGCAGGGTGTGAAAAAACTCTGAAAGTTCCTCTGCCTCTAAAGGGTTCTGCCACCACTGTGACTTGACCTACATTTATCTTTTTCTCAACCTCAGTAGCAGTGCCAGTCTTGCATTCTTGTCAGCTCTTTCATACCTTGCACCATCTTGTCTTTTTGCTGTCCCATAGTGTTTCACACTCTCACAGCATCTTCCCAAACCCTGCTTGCCACACAGTGTTTCCTCTTTAGCTCACCTCTAAGAATTGCTAATTTATGTTGCCTGCCACAAATGCTTGTGCCACCATTCTGTGTACAATTAACCAGCAATCTTTATTTTACTTACCATGACTGCTTTTTCTCTTCGTCCAATACTGAACTTACCACCAGTTGCCAGTGTATGTTCAGTATATGTTTAACTCTGATTAATCTTGAAAGACAACTGTGGGGAAAATTGATTACTGTGTACACAAAGATTTCTTCTGAGGGCAAAGATCAATTTTCATGTGGCCAGTATTTTACTCAAAATTTTATTTTCCTTATAGTCAGAATTACCAAAATCATTTTCAGCTCTTCTTGGAAACTACAGGAAGCTAAAGTGTGGGCACACTGGCAAATATTACACCATAGTGCTTTTTTCTTGTATTTTGAGACTTCCTCTTTCTTTTTTTTTTGACTTTCTTTTTTTATTTTTTTCCATTTCTTCTTTTTTTATGATGCTTTGCTTTTCTATTCCTCTTCTTCTCTCTGTTTCCCATGCCCTTTTGCTCATAAATCTTTCTTTTAGAAATCTCTCTGCTCAATTCTTCCTTTTCTAAAATCCGCATTCCTACTCATCATCTTCAGCTTCAAGAAACTAGATAGACTATTTATTCTTCCTTTTATTGAGGCCTTTCTTGTGACAGTCTAATTCTATTCAAAGCTCTCCCTGTGTCACATCTAGCACATGGAAGGCTCAGAGACTGGCAGCAAGGCTGTCATGACTCTCAGAGTCTGGCACAAAGGGAAGACTTCAAGGACAGTAGTCATGTTTGTGCACCAATATTGCATGTTGTTCATTTATAATGGGGTCAGTTCATGCATGCTAGCCAAAGGTCTCCTTATTTCTGAAGGTCTAAGAATTTAACAGTGATGTCTTAAATTGATTAGTGAGGTTAAGCAACCATGGCACATAGAACCTATGGAATCTAGGGAATTTGTTGATTTAGAATTCAGGATAGGTTACGTTTGTGATTGATAAACTGTGATGTGGTCTTCAATGGAGTTCCCTTTTTCACCTGTTCTGACTTCTTCCTTGGGCTCAGGTGGTAGAAATTAATGGAGGCCCTACCATGCAATGTATACACATTAGAATCTGTCCATAATATAAACACCTAGGTTTCATGTTAGTTTTATATTTTGGTTTTCAAAGCCAAGATGTAAAGGTGCCATTTTGACCTAAAGCTCTTTGATTTCCCTCAGCCACAAGAGGGCTATCTGATGGTGCAGCAGTTCCAGTATTTGGGATGGGCTTCTCACAGAGATGTACCAGCTTCCAAGAGATCCTTCTTGAAGTTAATTCTCCAGGTTGAAAAATGGCAAGAGGAATGTGAAGAAGGGGAGGGCCGGACCATCATCCATTGCCTGTGAGTAACTTGGAGAAAGTCAATTGCTGCTCTTCAAAGAAATTCTTACTAATTAATTCTTGGTTTAAATTTAAAGAGTATTCTTATGGATACCTTCTTTTGCACATGTGCCTGTTATTTTTCTAATACAAAAAAGCCCTGTAGGTTGGCTTTTGGTCAACTTTTGGATTTTTCTGTGTCAGGTCAAGGAATGAGTATTTTGGGTGTGATGCTATAATGATACTGTGTATACTGTCATCTTCTGTACATAATAGCATGTTTTCCAGGTACAAGATGTACAGATCTGTTTCTTCTGCCTGGTTTCAGTAAAAAAGTCTTTCATGGACTGAGTGTCAAATAGAGGGTTTTATGTCTCTTTTGCATAGAGTGTGCTACGTTTTTTCCAAAAAGGAAGGCCTACAGTATTTTGAGGGATTTCAACTGAAAACTATGGATATATGAAATCTGAATAAAGCTCTATTACAGTACATGATACTAAAACTATTGTTGGTAAATGACTGCTGGCTGCTTACTTGATACTTAAATTGGAGCTAGTTTGGGAGTTTTGAAAGGCGGCATCTTTTTCTCCCTAAGCGGAGAATAATCAATCTGTCTCCTACCTTGTCGAAATATAACATTTAAAACTTAGAAATTGAATTATGCATTTCTCCTTACTCTGAAAAAAAGTCTTCTGCTTAAATGTTCAGAATTAACTACTAACCCGTTTCTGCCTACGCCACCTCAAACTTAATAAGAAGAAATACTTACCTTAATTTCTTTGAAATTAAGATTAAAATAGTTCAGAAGTGTCCCCAAAGGTCAACAAGTTATTAAATCAGTGATGCCTTAGCATATATGATTGAATAATCCTCATATCATAGGTTAATTTAAGTGTCTTTCCAGAACTAAGTGGAAAATGTACTTGGCATTGAACTTGTTTTTATTATTTCTAATTGTCTACTTGCCATTGAACTTGGGTATTTTTTTTTTATTTCTAATGCATATGTAATTTAGACTTACAGCATGGTTGGGCAGCACGATGGGCTGTAAGGGCAGAATTCAAAAGCAGTAATTGAGAGGAAGGTCAGAAAAATCAAATGTCTTAGACCAAACCCACTGGAGCTGCAAAGAGATTGCTAAAGTCTGGTGTCCCTCTGGGACTCAGGAATCACTCGTGCTTACAGAGTGAAAGAACAGAAATGCATTTTGGATGCTCTCTTAGGCCACAGTGACATTTAACTCTCTCTTTTCCTTGTGTACAGAAACGGCGGTGGCCGGAGCGGGATGTTCTGTGCCATCGGCATTGTGGTTGAGATGGTAAAAAGGCAGAATGTGGTGGATGTTTTCCATGCTGTGAAGACCTTGCGGAACAGTAAGCCCAACATGGTAGAAACTCCGGTAAGCACCAGCCCCGCAGGGTCACTGCAAACAGCCAGGGAACCAGAGGCTGTCTCGTTGTGTGAGCTGCATTTTCAGTCCTGCACCCACAGAACAGTGCAAACCTACCTTGGGCCACAAGAAGAAAGGACAGATATAGAGTGTAAATGCAAGTCAGCATCATGAGAGGACAGGCTTAGCATTTTACACTACTTTTCTTGTAGTGGTTGCATGCTTTTCACAGAAAGCATTCTGAGTTAACAGAATGTGCTTTAATTTCCCAAAGTAACCCGGTCTGTTTGAGAGGAAGTTGCAGCAGGCTGTGCTCACACAAGCCGTCTTGAAATTGTGCAGAGCAAGGTATTTCTCCTTGGTAGGAATAAGCTGTGAAGTACAGATTCCTAGCTGGATATATGAATATTTTTCTCCTTAGTAACAACTGCTGCTTTGAAAGTTGTATTGAATAATGATAATCTTTTTTATTCAGATTTGTAGTAGTCAAAATGATACCTCAGAACTTTAAAATCAAATACTTGGATCTAGTATGTTGCAAATGAATATATAAAATCATTTAGGTTGGAAAAGATCCTTGAGATCATTGAGTTCGACATTTATATAATAAACAATATTAACAATAAACTAATATAAACAATATGAGCCTGAATTAGCAAAACTGCAAGATTAAATATCTGTACGTACATTGCCAGAACTCAAAATAACCTTGAATCTTCTGGTTAATCTTCATGCATGCAGTATGAGTTACTATCTATTTGAACGTTTCCTTCAGTCACAAAAACTGAACATTAAGGACTGGAAGGTCCTTAATTCTCCCACATGGATGTTTTTCCTTTTTGTAGGTGAATGAAAGCAGTTTATATAGTGTTTGGGAGTTCCTGCCATTTGAGTCTCACACTGCCAGCTGCCAGTGTCACTTTTCAGCCAGATGGCTGCCTACAGCATAAAAATCAGGGATGCCAATTGAAATTAAAAACATTTTGTAGTTTATGCATAGTGGAAATTGCTTCTGACCCCATGAACTTGCATATTGTGCAAAACGGCTGTAGCTGCCTCTTCCCATATTCCCCCTTTCTCCAGGTGTCAGTGTTTGCTTAATATCAAATAGCATCTGTGGCATGATTCTCTTAATCATTGTGCATCACTTCTATCCCTTGCCACGACATAAATTAAGATGGTTAACATGTTAACAAATAGAATGTGCTGTAGCAGCAGTGACACTGGTCTAGGTATTGCTGCTTTTGCTGCAAATGCTTTGCATTCTCCTGTGCCACAGACATCTGAGACACAACACACTGAATTGCTGCCTGGATTTCAGTTCACTGCTGTCAAGAAAACAGGTCAGATCACATGGAAAATTATTTGTGTCTCTGTAAAGGGAGGCCAAGGTAGATTGTGTTTGTTTCTGATAAATGCTCTGCAAACCTACACTGCATTTCAAAATAGTCCTGAATTCCAGTGTAGCTTTACACTGAAGTTGCTGCATTTTCTTAGTTACGTATTTGTGTTGTGTGGATTTTTATTCAGAACTCTTGAACAGCAGAAGCTGTTGAGTCGTTAGTTAGAAAACAAACCAGGAAAACCACTATACAGCACTGTCATGTGCCCTACGTTCAGCAACAGGATCAGATAACAACAGTGAGCAGTGCAATAGAGCCTTTAAGATATCCCCACAACTTCCTGTTAATGCATCACGCTGTCTTCCTTTGCAAACAAAAATAAATCACAAAGGCAGATTTGGTTTCTCAAGTAGTAAGGACAATGGGCATCAAATTAATTTCCTTGGTTTTATTTCTTCTTCCTCTTCCCCTCTCCTCTCTCCTTCCTCCTCCCCATCACCCAATCTCAGCTCTCAACAGCAGCATTGTTGAGGAGAAGTAATAACCACAATGAAGTTTTGCACTTTAACTTCTCTTTTAAATGTGTATCTGATATTTTGGATGCTGCATCAACAGGACTTTGGACAATGGGCTCTGGACCCCGAGCAGCTCCATGTCATGGCTCAGTATTCTCCATCCATCCTCTGGCTGCCCAAGCAGCAGGCACCAGTTGCTGCTCAATATCAGCTCACTGAAATAGAAGTGGTGTATGAGAGTTGGGGTGCTTTCACTGCAAGAATGCTCTGACTGAGAGGGGAGAGCTTTTCATGTTTGATAAATCAGTTCAGAAGCTGAAAAAAATCAGAGAAGCACATCATTGCTTTCCATGGTCAGGGTCTTTTTCCACTTCATTGGTTAGGGTGAGTTTTTAAATCAGAGCTGGTAATAGACTTGTGTAATAGGGGGGAAAAATAGAAAATCCAAGCCTGTCTGGCTTACTAGTTAGCAAAGAATGTTCTTAGTTACAGATATTGCTGCTAAGATTTTAGATTTTAATGTAACTTCTGTTTCTGTTTCCCCTTAAAGGAGCAATATCGTTTCTGCTACGATGTTGCGCTGGAGTACCTGGAATCCTCTTAGTCGGAAGGGATGTGATGAAGTTCACCAAATATATGAATCTCAATAAGCTGTTTTGACAACAGCTCTTGATCCTGTGAAGAAAGATTTTAGGGGAAGAAGGGGGTGGGAGGGATTTTAAATTTTAAATGCAAAGTATTTTTCTTATGAAGTTGTGTATCTTAATAAAAGAACTCAATCTGTTTCTATGCTTGTATACAGTATCAACATTTAGTGCCACATAAATACTATTTAATGAAACCCAGAGTCAGAAGAGATTTGCTCAAATTAGGACCTTCTCATGTGTGTATATGCAGCCGTCTCTCAAATGCAGTAGAGCCACCATCTGTTGCATGTATCAATATTTCCTATATGGTATTAATTTTTTTCTTTTGATACATTGTTAAAGTACAATAACAGTGCAGATTGATAGTAAGGTTCATTCTTTATACGTTTCAAGTGTTGCATATATATATTATATATAGTAAAAGAAAAACTGGCTTATTTTGTTTTAATGTGCAATGATGGCTGGATCACATAAAGATCTTTATAAAGAAACTTAAACATAAGCCAAAGACTCAAGTGTAAATATGTCTATATGGAGAAAGCACATGTATTTATTGTTTACTTGCATTCCTTTTTTGATGGCTGAAAAAAAGAAGAATCATTTTTCTTGAAGAAAGCTTTTTTTGCTGAAATCAAGTGTAAACAATTTTTGTAGTTTATTTTTTGTATGTTTTAGTGTAAGTAGAAGACATACTTTTTATGCATAGACCAAGAAACGTTGGTATAGTGGTTTTGTTGTGTACATGCTCGTGATTCAAATTCATGTAAACAACTTGATTATAGAAGGTCTTTAAGTACAGGACCAAAATCTAAACGTTTTCCTGAAAATGTATAGTTTTTCACAGTTGCATTAGTTAAGTACTGATCAAAAAACTATGTAAGGAAGTGCACACTTCAAAATGGCCTTGCCTATGACTTGCACAATATTGGGAGAAATTTTTAAGATCCATTAAAATTGTACAGGAACCAATTGTTAAAAAAATATTGAAGCACAGATCAACAGGAGAACTGTGACACAAATAGATGGGTCTGCATATGCCCTTCAGGGTAAAAAAGTATTTGTTTAACAAATTGTAAAATTAAGCAATGTTAATTTGATGTTTATAAACATGTAAGCTTTGCTTCCAAGAAAGCAAAATTTGAATAAACCAATGCCAGATTCTAATTATAGTTGTGGTGTACAAAATATGACTTTGCTTTTGCTTAGCTTGCATCCATTTCTTCACTAAGTTTCCTCTATATTACCAGCCAAAATCATTCCAGTCTCTTCTTGGTAATTTTTAGACCTGACAGTAAAATGCTATGGTGCTTTTAAATATTCTGTAAAGTAAGAGTGAACTAAATTTTTATTTAAAGATTGTTTTATATTTTTTTCCTACTTTGATACCCTCTCACTTACTGTCCTTGTTAAGGAGTCATTCTTGTCTGGAAGACCAGTATATTTGGAAAAGGAAAATCTCAAAAGGAAATTGTATTATTTTTCACCCCGGTGTTTCAGGGAGTATGTCATAAGACTCCATGTCATCTGTATGTCCTAAGTTTCTTCCTTCAGATACATAGAATTATCCATTCAACACTAGAAGCAACAGAGAAATGTTTAAAGCAACATTGCTTCTCAAATTTTTTTAGTGCCTCCATCTATACTTCATAGCTCCACCTCCTTCAGATATAAACCACTTTTTTTTTTTTTTTGTCACCCGCTGTTAATTCCTACTTACAAACAGCAAGATGAATAAATAAGGTTTGAAAATGTTCACTGGGTCTGGTTTCTTAATACTCAAATTGCCCTATTTTTAATTCTGCCACACTGGAAAGTGGGCTATAAGTTACGCGCTTTGTAACATTCTTAGCTTTCCCTGTGAGGAAATGGCATTCAACTAACTTTGGCAGTCAAAGTACTGGGTCTGCTACCTAAAGCTGACTGTCTGGTCACCACATTTTGTGGGAAAAACACGCCTGATGCATCCTGCCTATTAGACGTCTGTCTGGCACAAAACGATTTTGACTGGAGAAATCTTCCTCTGTTTTCTATAAAGGATGTTGAGAAGATTAGTCTAGAAGTCTAGATTAATTTTGTGACAGATGAGATGAGTATCTCTTAGGATTATGGAATGCAAAAGCCACATTGTGTACTGTCCAGAAGGATATTTATGTTTTGGGTGGAGTTTTTTTCATGGAGAGCTGCTGTGTTTGGGACAGTGGAGTCCCTATCAGAATCTAATAGTCTTGGTTAAGATCTTTGAGTCCAGTTTCCCCTGGACATTAAGCATGACTGGTGCAAGTGCCAGTATAAATCCTGGAATTGCAGCACGCTGTGCCTGCGAAAGAGTCTTCCCTGGGAGCATCCCCGTTGGCTAGAAGATATTATAAATGCTGCTGGTTATTCTGCAGAGGGGAATTCTGCCAGTGTTCGAGTACTCTGAGTCATGCAATTTCTGTAACTGTTCCTGACTGTGGTGGTCTAAAGAGCTTTTGCAATAGCTTGTGATTGAAAAATTTCTGGGAAATTCTTCCTGGCAAGGTCAGGGAGAAGTATGCAGAGGGAATATGGTATATGAGATGCAGATCGGAAATACATTCTCCGGTAATAGTATCTCTTGAGGGTCTCTTAGGCAAAAGATGATATTAGAATGTGCTTTTTAGTGTAAAATCAGAAGAGACAGATTATGCAGCTCTTCGCTGTGCAGCTCTTTCCCCTCTCTTATCTCACCCAGTGTCAGTAAATGCCAGCTTTGTTTTCTGAGGGTACCAGCTCTGTTACCCCAGATAAATGCTGCTCCAGTATCCTTTTCTTACACCCATGCAAGACAAGAAAGGGAAGTGAGAGGACTGAAAACCTGACCCAGAGAGAGAACACAAAAACAGTGCAGTGGAAGAATAGAAGTATTCCTGACCTTGGACACTTGAAGAGGCAAATGCTACACTCCCTGACGGGGTAAAAAGCCACCAGCACCAGTATTGCAATGTGCCAGCGGCTCCTAACCTGGAGTGGTCCAGAGGTTTCAAGACTCCTCAGAATCTTTCTGCTTGCTATTATCCTTGCTGAAATATTAGCACAGACTCAGTCAAGTGGCCAAAGCCTGCAGAGTGCATTGTCTCTGCTTTCCTCAGCAGCACGAAGAGAAAGCTAGACTCACACATGCAGTAAATACAGAAAGCAAATGGGCATCAAGGCAGAGTACAAAGAAGCGCAAAAGGCTTCATCCCTGGAGGTATGTGAGATGATTCAAATCTGAAATGAATGAAGTTGAAACTGGTTTTATATCACATAATGAAAGTAACCAAAGGAATGTACAAGTTCCCAAAATTATGGTTGCTATGTGCAAGAAGTTATTCTTTGCTCTAAAACTGAGAAGTGATGACTCCAGAATCCTGTTCTGTGTAGCTGTTAGTGGAAGGAGTTCTGCGAGTCACTTGGATGGCTCTGCTTCATTTTCTATAGGCCAGTAATCAAAAAGGCAACTTAGGGATGTGTTGAAGTTATCTGAATTTTCCCAGAATAGCCAGATCTTAGGATCCAGCGCTGAAGAACCATACAAGGCATCAAACACCTTGGAAGAGTTTAAAGCAGTGCCGTTGAGATGGAATAGCCACTAAACCTCAACACCCTGTATAGTAAGAGGTTTTCTCTTTTTTTTCTTTTAGCCTTCTGAATCTTCCTTCCCCGTTCATAGTGACCTAACTCCAGCAGAAGGAGGTGTGAGGAGACTCAGATTTTGACCTTTTATCTGGGTCCTGAGAGATCAGACCCCATCTGGTCGATGAGATCCTAGCATTTACCTTTTCTGCTTCCCGGGTAAATGATGCCATCGGGAAGCAACTTGGAAAGAGATTTTGCCTTCCTGGAAAACAGTCACTGGCGCATGAGTTTGAAGCTTGAAACTTAGTATCTTCAATATATGCAAGCAGTTACTGGGATTTATTTCATTTGGGAAGTTGCTCAGTTAGTATTTTTGCTTAGTTTATTCTGTGTCCTACATACTACATTAAGAGACAGAATATTCCTTCGAGAAAAATGAAAGCCAAAGCTACTGCAGGAGCGTGCTCTTTCAAACCAATTAACAATTTCCAAAATCAAAGGTCTAAAAAAAGCAGACTGGGGAAGCAATGGTAGACAAGCACTTTGTCACTGAGCCTCAAGTGTGAATTGAAATGTTAAAGTACAAGGAAAGGACAGCCTGAGAAAAAACATTGCAGAATCATTGCATAGCCAGGCCACCTGGACTGACGAATGACTGTATAAAAGGGCTTCTTTTAAACTTCACTCTGCTGCAGTGTCAGAAGAAACTCTGAGATCTTGAAATAAATGTAAAAGCTGCTTTTATAGTGCTCTGCTCTGTACTGAAAAGAAAAGTAACTCATTTTCTGCTGTACTTTCCTGTGTCACGTAGAGGTCTGAATTGAGTAAAGTGATCCTAATCTCACAAAAGAACCTTTGTGGTGGTTTATTGCTAGTGGTCTTTGTTAAACAGTCAAAGATCTTGTAACCTCTGCAAATCCAGGATAGTCAAGGGTATCTGTGAATATTCACCTATGTCATTAGTTTCTGCTGTTGGATAATCCGCTGGGTTCAGATTGTGTGTACTGAGGATGAGACTTTTAGAATATGCAGAGGTTTAGTCCTATAAATTTTCCTTCAACTTCATGCAGAAAAACCTTTGTTATTTTTTTAACTAGGGGCTCTGTTTGAGCAAACATTGAGATACTGAGAATAGAGAAGTGTTTCTAAATTATTTTAAGCTTCCTGAATGTTTTGGTTTAAGCCTGAGAAAAGGATGATGTGAGATTGTGGTGGTGGTTGACAGGCATAAATGCTATTTTGGCCCATGCTTCTCAGAAATTAATTCTTTCCCTGCTGTTGGGTTTAGAGTCCTAATTTATGCAGAGATGGACATGTATGATGACAGGCACAATAGGATGCTTACCTAATAATAATGTTTATTAACTGTGTCTTGGCCAACAAAGAGCAGATGTTTTTGTGCTGCATTGGGATAAGACAGCTTGATATCAATAGTCTTTTGTAATGCCTTCTAGCTTCCATCTGGATCAGAAAATAGTCCCTTACTTCACAAATTACATCAAGATAAATTTGAAATCCCCATATGCTCAGAGATTTTTTTCAAATCTCCTCTAAGTAAAAGAGAAAAAAAGAAGTCTATGTCAAAAAAAAAAAAAAAAAACCAAAAACAAACCAGCAAAAGAGTCTGTCTGCTGGACATGGAAGCAAAACATGATCTTTCTTGCAAGCTTTGGAGTATCCTGGAGGTTTTTGGTAACGAGCACGGAAATGGCATCTGGCAAAACACAGTACCTCCAGACTGATAATATCTCTGCATTTTCCTGCCAGGTGCAAACCAGTGTGAGCACTTTCCCCTTGCAAAACTTTTGTCTTCCTTTTGTGTATCTAATCTTCTAGAATGCTACCTGAAATGACAGTATTTTGCAGTCCTGAAATGTTGAAGAAAGTGACTATCTTTTTGCATTTCGATAATAAACATGAAACTAAAGGTTTCAGTATCTTCGGGGTTTCTCTCTCAAGATAACCAGAGTGAGGTTTTTTTTTGTAGTAGCCATGAAGTCATACTATAAGTTTCAGAAAAGTTTTGGGAGACATTTGTTTTGCTTAAGTCCCAGCAGGTGAAATCATAGTTTGTTTGTGATCAAGGACATTCTGACCCACTTGCTGTATCCATGAACAGGCACGATAAGTAGCCCATCTGAACTATCTTCAGCACAGAACCTTGTGCTGTAGCCTTTTTCCTCACTTTCAGGGTGAATTTTTTATGAAACTGATAATCCAGATTTTGCAATTAACATTGCAAAATTGCCTCTGTGTACAGAAAATGCATGAAACCCCCTGCTTGAGGGGTGTATGCATTCATTTCAAGCTAGGTGAAAATCATAGGAAGCTGTGACACTGCTGCAGCCTTTTCTGTTGCACAAAATCTATCACTGAAGCTTCGGTTGGTGCGGTTTAAACTGTATAAATAGGTTGCTGCTTGGTTTCGTCTCCTGAAATGATCAAGGTTTCCAGCTTACCTCGCAGTTAGAAATACAGCAGCAGTTCTCCTAGGTCAGACTTCTTCAAGGGTGAGGATAAAATAGAAAATAAAAGCACTGAGGATATTATAGGTTCTTCTAATATATCTCCTCCAGCCAGACAAGGTGGTTCAGCTAGTGCAACAGTGAGCTGTAATTACAGCTGTGAGAAAATAACTGTGTGGTTTTGTCTGTGGCAAAGGCTTTAAAAAATTTCTTTAAGAAAACAGGGAAGAAGTGCAGGCTTTGTTTCTGCTTCAATGTACCTTCCTTTCAGGCACTTGTTTACTTCAAATAATAGCCTTGCTTTACACAGACCCCTTCTGAGATGATAGTCCTTTAAGTAGTCAGAATCGCAGCCTGCAGCAGTCTCTGTCCTTAAATACAAGCAAGCTGTTAGTATGTGGATTAAAGGTAGCAGGGACAGGAATGATGAGTCCTATAGTATATTCAGGGGGTGACTACAATGGGTAGAGGCCTAAGGAATAGGCCTTTAGCTTTTGCACTGGGGGATTTATAAACTTTGTGCAGGAGACAGAGAATAAAATAGTCAGTGAACTGACTGGGATCAGCACAAAGAGAGGAATCTTGTTCACCAGTTATTTGGCAACAGCATAGGAAGCACTGGCTTTGGATGTAAGAATAGGCAGGATGGAAAGTATAAAAATCTAAACAAGATTGGAACTTCCCCAAAAGCAAGCAGTTATGAAATACATGGAAGGATATAGTTATGAAATATATGGAAGGATATAAAAATTCTAACTACTTCAGTCAGTGAAAAAGTTTCAAATATTGAGTAAATGTCATGTTTATGGTCAAGGAAGGTTGAACAATTGATTTAAACCACTGAGGATAAAAGATGCTGAGCAAGGGACAGTGCCAAGGAAAGAAATGGGCAATTTGAGTGAGCAGATCCTTCAATAAAGGACATTTCTGCAGAGGTATTGTGAAATAGTAAAAAAAAAAATAATGCCACAAAACCAGGCTTAGCACAGGCATGAAACTTGAGGATCTGGTCACATGCCTCATTTTGTGACCTAGGAACTCCAGAAGGTTTCTGGAGTCAGTCTGCCTTGAAGCCCACAAGGTGCAATCTTGGTGATACCGTACTGGTTGATGCTAATCAAGAAAAGAACGATGCTGCAACATTCAACATGGTCACTCCTCTTGGTTCTGAGGACAAGTAACAACTGAGAAGTAAAGTAAATGTGACAGGAAGTTATAGCTCAGGTGAGATTTTACAGGGGTGGTCTCAGCCCCTACTTCACTGCTAAGTGAGAGCCAAATGCTACTGTGCAGGCTTCTTTTCAATGTTTGATTTTTAGCATAATTATATGTATATATATATATGTATATAAAAATCTGATTTTCATTCCTTAGAGGAAGAAAATTTATACTGAGATGAGCAACATCAGAGATCGGGGTTGAGAGGGGAGAGCATTGTTTGGGAGAGCACTCTGGGAGTCAGGTGCTTTACTGTGTCCTCCAGGGAGCCACAGTAAAGGAAGATTTCAAAGAGTGAGAAGAATTCTGAGTGCCCTGAAAAACAGAAGCAAGCTTGATAAAGGAATAGCTTCAGAGTCCTACATGATATAGCATTTGGCGAAAATTACAAAAATTGGACTGGGGAGGGGCATATGCTGTGCAAGTTGGTCTGAGTTTACAGTCCAGCATGGCAAAATAAAAATTGAATTATCAGATAACTCGGAGAAAAACAGAGACTAGAATGTGACAATTATTTTGTTGATATACACATACAGGTCTGCATTTTCTGTGTCTTCACTTTTAAGTAACACACTTGCATGGTCATGCAAAGACAGTACCATGATGTCCTGATCTTGCTCATTACTTTGAGTTTGCCAGGAGGTGTCTATTCTGAACTTGTCACAGGCACACAAACATTTAACAAAGACAGATACTCATCTCTTTTCAAGCCTGTGTGCTTTTCAGACTAGATTTAATACTCTTACCTGATCATTTTTCTTCTTCTTCCAATGGCAAATGTCAGTTGACTGGAATCCCGCAAAAGGACATTGTATATGTTGCTCAATTTGTTGTATTGGTTTGGGTTTTTTTAATTCTTGTTTTCACTGATGTTTTTTTGCTCAGCACAGGCTGAAGCAAACCCAGCATGGATGGAACATGGTTGTATCTCTGTAACATACTTCAGCTTTTCAGCAGAAACGATTTCAACAGGTAGTTCCAAATTTACACTAAATACCTGGACCACCACCCTCTAAACTCATCAGAGGTCAGCTGGCACCTCTGAAAGCAAGCTTCTTGCTGCTGAGTCTTTTAAGCAGGATGACAATGACTTAATTCCAAAGTGAAACCACTGCAACTGATCTTTCTCTAGGAGAAACACTCCTTCCAGTGCTTCTTCGGGGTGGGGAGGAGGTGAAAAATCCTGTTCTCTTCCAATTCTTTAAAGGTGTCTCCAAGTCTTTAAAGGTCTGTGGGCTTTAAAACAGTATGAAACAACGCAGGAAGAACCTTGGTAAGTGATATATTTAGGTGTGTTTGATTTAAAAAAGGTTCACCCAGCAATGTGAACCCAGCAGGTTGGTTAACTCCACAGAAGTTCCTAGGTCTTAAGGGAAAGGAAACAGGAATATTTGGATGCACGTACTCCAGTGTATGTGGTGTAACTGACTTTCTGTCATGGCAGTTCTTGAAATGTGCCGCTGTGAAGTGATTTTTGAATGAAGCTTTAAAATTAACTAGTCAAACGAGTATGGCAAAAATAACTTTCCCACACACACCTTCCAACAACGTTACTGTTGCTGGTGTCCACATGGAAGCTGGGAGACATGCTCCTGTCTTTTTGCCGTGGGGCTGCATTAGAACACACAGTCTGGGCGCAGAAAATAATATTTTATGCATTCAAATTTATTTTAGTATTCAGAAATACAATGTTCTGGGAAAACAATAACTGCCCAAAATGAGGTGATGCACCCCAAGTTACAAGCATCTTTTGAGCTGATTGCACTTTTTCCTCCTGTCCAAGCCAGGAGGGAGGACAGCTCCAGAGCATAGCTTATGAAGTGCCTGTCATAAGGCAGGCTTGGATGGACAAGGGGCTCTGGTTATCTGCTAGTTTTAGGAAGCACCCTCAGCTATGTCTTAAAACCGAAATCAGCAAATTTTCTTTAGCATTTTTTTCAGTCTTTTCAGGTTTTTTTGGGGGTTTGTTATTGGTTTTGAATTTTTTGGGGAGTTTTTTTGCTGTGACTCTGCTTGCTTTAATTTCATGGTTTTTTCTCTTCTAGGAAGAGTTTGAGTTTTTGGATTGGATGCTTTTTCCCCCTTTTATAAGAACCTTCTCTAATATGATATATTAAATATTCCTTGGCAAGCTCATCTTCAGCCATATTGCGTTGGTGGATTTTGTAGGTGAGCAGAGAGCAGAATTCAGGAAAAGAAATTAACAAAATACATTGCCTGTAAAATGGACTTTAGTGAAGCGATGGCTTTTTAGATTTCATCCTTTAGCCTTGGCAAGCCTGAATTAACTTGTTGACATAATTCTACAAGAACAATTATATATACTTTCCTCAGAGAGATGTAGAGGGAGTTGCAGACTTTAATTTTTCAAAATGGTTCTATCTATTCATGCTGGCTGTGTGTTGAATCTCACATCATGCTCAGCACCAAAAGTGCCCTACAGGCTCTCAGCATTCCTTGGTTCAGGGGTCTCTGGCAGTATGGTGAAGGGAAGAAAGGAAGAAAGGAAAAGGGTCCAACTGCTGTGCTGCATGCTTCATCCAGGAGAACATGTGCTAGGAACACATTGAAGGAGATGCCCAAGGGTCACAAATGCTCTTGGATGTCAAATAAATGTACATGCAACCAACTGAAATCAAGATGAAAAGCAGGCAGAAGGACTTATAATCCAAAGTGAGAGCCCCAGGATGTTTCCTTACAGACCATTTGAAATCTTAGATAATTTACATTAAGTTTGTGGAAAAGGACAAGGTGAAAGGGCTGTGGCTGCATCACAACATATGTTCCATACTGCAAAGCTGCCTGCAAGAAGAAATGGATGCAGTATGTGCTACTCAGTAAGTTACCATTTTACATGAGAAGTAATGAGATTTATTTAGCTTGGTGAACCTTCAAATGGCAAACCTTCTGGACTGAGTATTTTAATAGGAGAGGGCTAAAATACATGCAAAAAAGGCTAAAATAAATGCTACTTATGGGTTCTTCAAGAAAAAAATCTTCTTGTGGTCTTTTTATAGATTGTTTTGGAGAAGAACCTCTATGCTCTTTCCTTCTCCCAGGTGGGAAGACAGGCTTATTGACCAATTTGATAAGGAAAACACGTTTGTTTTCCAGCATTTTCCGGGTTTTCCCAAACTAGTCTCTTAAGGCTTGACTTCTCACAGGGGAAGTGCACTGCGTGCTGCTAGTGATATCCTTGCTCATCACAGACTACCACAAGGATGATGACTCTGCAGGACTGGGAAAAATGTTGGCCAGCAGCCATCCCTTGGGTGAGGTAGAGGATGCAACCTGTGCCACTGCTGAGGGCATTAGAGGGGTTTTGGTGACAACCCTATTTATGTTAATGGTACCAGGAACGGCAGAAAAAGCAGCATTCTGCTCTTGGAGAGGGAGAAACATGACTGGAAGAGAAAAAGAGGGGGATGCTTATGCTTGCTTGTTATGAAGTAAATGTACATTGTTTATGGTGCTCTCAGATTCTTTTAATGACCAAATGTACTGGATTCTGCATTAATTAAAAAACTAACTGAGATCCTTCCCTGAAACCAAAATAATTTTATGGCTGATAAGTAAACAAAAAACATGGCACAAACACAAAATAAAGCACTTGTATCTGTGCTTGTGACAAAATGCAGACAAACCTCATCTCAGCTGGACCAAATACAGCCTTCAGTCCACCATCCCTAGGGATAAGGAGTCATGAGGGCAGACTGAGTACTCCCTAGGCACTCTCTTCTCCCATGGGCTGAAACTCTGGCAGGTGCCAGCCCCAGAGTCTGGCTGCCTCTTCAAGTAAAAACAACATTTAACCTCTTTATTTCAGATCTTAGTTTTCCCACAGCTTTCTTAGACTTTTCCAAATTCCTTCATCTATTCAATTTGCCTGTGTATTTAAGTAAAATATAAAAACCAACAAAACCTGAAACAAAACAAAAAAACATAACAACAAAGCAAACAAATAAAACTAAAAGAAAAACTTCCAAGAAAGAAGTCCACCAATCACTGATACCTCTATACTGCTTCTCCTTAAGAAAGAGCAAGGGACACCTGGAACAAGACCATAGATATAGAGCACTGAGGCAGCAAATACATCTGAGTTTTCGCATGGTAACTTATAATGACAACCAAAAAGCCTCTCAGCAGGGTAATATCAGTGCCTTGAAAAAGGTAGGAAATTATAATCAATTTCACTGATATGTTGGGAAGTGTTAACTGCATTTTATATGAAGCCTTTATTCTTTAATGAAACACAGTTTTCCTGCAGAAACCATTTGCTTTTAGATTCAGCTTCATACACAGAATGGAAGTAATTACAATTAAGTTTGTTCTTCAGCTTTCTAAAGCTGTTTCTAAAATAGGGCAAATAAAATTGTGTGCTTGACAGACTATCTTTCTGTGGACCTTCTAGAAAGGCTCCCATTAATGATGGAAAAAAAAGAAAAAAAAATAGAGAAATAGAAAAATAGAAAAAAAGAAAAAAAGAAAAAAGAAAAAGAAAAAAGAAAAGAAAAAAGAAAAAGAAAGGAAAAAAGAAAAGAAAAGAAAAGAAAAGAAAAGAAAAGAAAAGAAGACGAGAAAGAAACGACAAAGAAACGACAAAGAAAAAGAAAGAGCAAGCAAGCTTGGGTTTGTATGCATTTTAAAATGACAGCTAGTATTTCAGTTCCAATAAAAATGAGCAAACCCATTCAGTGCCACCAATTCATCATTAACTTGAAAGTCAGACAAGTCTGTCATTTAACTTAAATATTAAGGATGAAATGTATTCAAGGTAACCATTGACCTAAATGTATTGTTGATTTCCTTTACCAGCTGTTTAGGCTAAACTGAGGTTTTTAATGCTCCCATAAGGAGGAGTTATTAGTGCTCTTTCTTCTGGTAGTGTAGACATTAGGGAGGTAAGGAGTGTGAGATGCCAGTTTTCATTATAGGTCTGTTAAAGCTCTTTGCTGTCAGGAAAAGTCAAACTGTTTTGCTTTCCTTCTGTGGAAAATTGACAGTTGATAGGTGAAACTTCAGGAATAATTAGTGAAAGTAGCTATGTAAATTCCATTGGGGGAATCATCTTTCACAAATATATTTAAATTAATACAGTGTCCTTTTCTTTGAACAGTGACAGGGTGCAAAAAGATTATTTTGGATTCCTTTACCAGCATCTAGAAACTTACACTGCCTCTTTAAAAATAAATTACAGTCCACCCCACTCAAGAAATCACAAAGGGAGAGAATGATATTTGAAATTAATTCAAAAATTTCTCCTACGTGTCTCCAGCTGTCAAAAATGCATTGAAGATATGCCAAGTATTTTTCAAAACACTTCCTGTCATTTGAAGATATCTCAAGTAATTTTTACTCCCAAAATCTTTACTCCATGTTTAATGGACCTATTCTTCTCCCTAAAGCTGTAGGATGTCTTTTCATTTAGGTCCCTCCCATCCTTTTCCTTTCCCCACCAAAAAAAATCAAAATCCATAGAAACCAGATAGATAATGAAATTTACACAGTTCGAGTGTTTGTGTTTGACTTTTTTTTTTTTTTTCACAAAGAGTAAAATTCTTTATTTTTTAGAAAGAGTAAACATTGGTACTGTAGTGAGAGGACACAGTCTGGGTTTTAGGGATCAGGACTCATGACCGTGCCTTTGCCATAGATTTTCCGTGTAGCCCTGGTTATGTTGTAAGTTCTCTGCTTTGAACCTACTCAAGAAAAATGATACCCCCAAACTGAGTATGGAAGATAGAACCCAAATATACTTAATATCTGCTTAGTCATTGGAACACTGAGAGTGCCTGAATAGATTTTGTAGTGTGATACCATGCACAGATCGATAAATATTTCCATTGGAGGAGTGAGTTTACATTCTGTGCTGTCAAATAAAAAGGGGCAGCACTGGCTGAAGATCGCCTGGATGGCTCATTTTGTATAAACAGTCATTTTGGCAGGTGCCTCTTTGTATTGGAACTCCTACTGTATTAAACATTTGCATTCTGCTTTATCTTCAAAATACTTTATAAACACTTCAGTATCAATCATCTTAATAAATTTATAAAGACAGGTAGCATTAATACCTGTCAATAGATGGGGGAATTTTTAGCTTCAGACTCTATACTCTCAAGACTATTTTTAGCTTTGAGTCTATACTGGCACAGAGCTTAGAAATCTCAAATAGTGTCCTTTTCTCTGTGGTTGAACAAAGCATTGGCAGAGCTGCCTGCCTTTGCAGCACTCAAACCTTTCAGGGGGTTGAGTGTTCAACACATACATGGTGCTAACACTTTAAAGGCAATCATTAAGACCATTATTCTAATCACACTTGCCAACAGCTGGGAAGAGATTTCTGGAGATATATTTTCTATAATTCACTGGTGTATACAGAGCTATTACTCTTTGTTGAAGAAACTTTGGAAAACTTCATGTCAATATTCTTCACAAGACTGTAACTTGAAATGCTGTTATAAGCAAGGTGTTTCTATGGGAAGCCACAACCAGCTGAAAGCCATAACTCTTCCTTATTAAGAATCTACTCCAACTTGTATTAAAATCAATGAAAAGATCTTTCTGACTCCAGCAGGTACAGAAGTGCTCAATAAAATGTAGAAAATACCCACAGGTTATTATTGTTCAGTCTGTAAAAAGTCAGCCAAAAACTTACTATTTTTCACAATGTAATGTGTGTACACGTGTTTCAATTCTTTTAAAAGCACTGGGGGATCCTGCTTCTTCAATAGACTGTTCACTGGAGTCAAACATTGGCGAATAACACTGTGGGCTCAGGAGCTTTTACAGTCTTTTGTTCATACCTGCTAAGCCATTTAAATTCCATACGAAGAGAACGTTTAAGATCTCTCTGTCAAACTGTAAGGAAATGTCAAAGAACCCAAAATGTAGTTCCTGAAAATATAAAGGAAAGCTCACAATAAAGTCACAGGGCATTAAAATGTTCCAAGATTTTAGAGCCAGGAACCACCACAATTCACAAGAGTGACCACCTGCTTTGTGAAGGGGTTAGGATTTTCAACACAATCATTTTTATATCAAGTGCAAAAACTTGGAGCAGAGCAAGATTATATTTTTAGAAAGGCAGGTTTTATCTTTATCTGTGGACTTCAACTGATGGTGAAGCAATATAAAATTCTGTGGGTAATGAGCCTTGCTTTTTAACATGGCTATTAATTTTAATTTCCAGCAGGATCTTTCTCTGCCTCTGTCTGCAGATTTGAAAAGTCCTCTACTCGAATTGACTCATCCTAGGGGGAGTGTGAGAAGCAGCTGTCCATGGAAGAACGAATGTTAAAAAAAAGTAAAAAAAACCACCCAAACCAGCTTTCTGGGGTCAATGAAATATTCTGCGTAATGAGTGCTTTATATTTTCAGGTAAAGTTAGAAACAATTGTTGCAGGTGCTGGAAGATAAGTAACCTAAATGCCAGGCTAAAAATGTTAGGTTTTTTTTGGCTAGAATGATTTCAGTACTTAAGAGCTGATGACCTTTGGCTTTATTGGGCAATTAATCCTATCCACCTATACATACCGAAGTGTCAGAAAAAGCCTGTACACCAAAACACACCCATCATGTTGTAACCCTTGTGACAGAGGTTCATGTTTCAGTCAGGTCTTTAGCCAGTTCTGCCTCTGTGTCTCTGGGACTAATCCAGGTATAACATTGCAGGGGTTAGATTTTTTCTCACTGGGAACAGTTTGTTCAAGCTGCTGAGACCATCATTTTATGTCACAAGGGCCACCGGAACGGCACGGATGTCAGTTCAGTGTTGTGCTTCTTGGGTGGATTGTGTGAAGCCTGAGTGATATTACCAGATCCAGTGTGGGTTAGGAGAGGAAGACTACAGCTCTTGAAAGTCTCTGTAGCTTCTTTTAATGCTCAGTTCACCTCTGGAGCAGTTAAATATAATACTGTTCACCTGACTTACTTATTGAGACCATAGATTCCGATAAATGAAGGGTGATGCTACAGGTAATCACCCATAGGAATAGATGACCTCTCTCACTTTCTTTATCAGAATTGTTCTTAATGGTGTCCTAGAGTCCTTTATTCATTCAAGGCCTAAACATTCCTGGAGTCCACTTGTTCCCTTGGGAGATTTTTTCACAGCTCAATGCACCTGTGTCAGGGAGGATTCCCTACAGCTTAGTCTGACTCTATTTTTAATGACAGGTGGAGTTTCTACCTTTTTCCTGCTTCCAGCCAGGACAGGGTTCATTTTTTTACAGTAGCCAGGAAAGGCCATGGCCAGGACACTGAGGTTATTCTATATCACCTCACATATTGCTGAGGGAGGGGAAAAGGGGCTCCTGCTTCCGAGGAGAAGGGGTTCCTTCTGATCAAAATAAGCATGGCAGGGGAACCATCTGGTATTGTTTATTGTTGCAGGATCTGCGGTGAGCATTTTTACGTGCGATTGACTCTCTCTTTTGTGTACTTTATTATTACTTTTGTTGTTGTTACTGTTCATTTTCTTATCTCATTGCTGTTTCCAGTATATTGTTCTTATCTCAGCCTGTGATCTTTGCCTTTTCTGCCTCCAACTAGAGGGCTGGGAGGGGAAGCATCACGTGTTTTTTTAGTGGGACTACTAAATTGGAGAATATCATTCCTAAACCATGACAACCTTACACTGGAAAAAAATATGCAAGTGTATTGAACTTCCTGCAGTATCTCGAGCTTGAATCAAAGATAGCATAACCATTCCATATCAGTCTCACTCACACCTGCCTCCCAGGTCCTGGCTGTTCTGAGTTTCCCTAAAGCATTTTCCTCTTCATAATTACTGTTCTGCCATCTATATAAAATACATTTCCCTTATGTTTATAAGCTCAGTAAATGGTGCATATCTTCTTGTAGACATAATGCCTAGTTTCATATTTACAGGACTGTTTTAGAGTTTCCCTTCAACCAGCTCAACTAATGGCCACATTTATCTAAAGAATAGTCTGACCTTGAAAAAATATTGCAATCCTTCACAGGTTTAGAACTGATTTTCTTTGGAAACTTGGAACATTTTATTGACTTTCTGAAAAACAATAATTAAACCCATCAGCAAAGTAGAAAAATATCCCTGGATATGGTTTTCAAAATTCTGTGTTTTGCCTATGTGTCCATCCTTCTGAATTAGCTGACCACTGTTTTTCAGGCACATTCCTCTACAGCTGGTTCTTGCCCACCCCCTTAGGGAATAAGCAGGGCTTTTCCACTTGAAGACATGTGGATCCCTGTTGGTGTGCACCTTCCAGAGCAGGTGGAGCTGCCAACACCGTGGCTGCACGAGGACTCATGGTCCCTTTGGGTGTTGTAGGTTCGGCTGTGCAGCTTGACCTTCACCCCATTGCTGGCAGTAGTGGAGTGGCCAAGCTGATGCTACGTGCAGGTTCACACAGGGCGGAGGTCCTGACAGGCTCTTTGTGAAGAATGCCATAACTTAGAACTGAAGACAGGATAGAGAGAGGTTTGTGAACTCTGTTCTTTCTGTATGGGAAGAATGGGTTCAGATATTGCCTCCTCTCAGTACAGTATACATACATATTTTCAGCAGCTTGCCCTAATCTTCAATACTGAAACTTGGACAAAACAAAAGGAACTTTTCTTAGCCAAGATCCTCCTAAGCATTTAGTCTGCAAGATGAAAACCTCCCCAAAGGCTGCCTTATTACCAGCAGTTCATGATGACAATGTGATGTTATCCCACTCTGAGATCAAGGACAGTTTGGAGATGGCAAATTATTTTCCTCTGCACTGGGCATTAAACATCAAACTGGAAAAAGCTCCTGCAGAGCATTGGGAAGAACAGGTCAGTGATTCTCATTTACCAGTCTATGTGTTAGCAGAGCTCGGGACTCTTCTGATAACACAGGACCAGTGGGTAGCATTCCTGATTTAAACTGCAGTTTCAGACAAGTGCATTTCTAGTTCCTTCACTGCAGCTAAATTGATTGGTTTTGTTAGGTTATGTGATAAAAGGTTGGTTTCTGCACACATACAGAAGCACAGAGGAATAACAGTGGATAGGGGAACCCCAGAACTATTTCTAGGGTATTTCCAGGGTATTTCCAGGCACATTAGAGAGGCTCTGGACCTCCAGAGCTGCTTGCACATCCCAATGGCAGCAGGA
The DNA here is from genome assembly GCA_013400235.1 of Oriolus oriolus. Classification (NCBI taxonomy): domain Eukaryota; kingdom Metazoa; phylum Chordata; class Aves; order Passeriformes; family Corvidae; genus Oriolus; species Oriolus oriolus. Next base: position 1,576,634 of record VXBT01009933.1, on the reverse strand, counting down.
TCAGAGGCCACTGGATGGACTGTGCCTAAGTTCAGCTGCTGGAGGGATCCTCACTGCATGAATACATATGTGTGTATTCCCCACTAATACATCAATCAGCCAGAAAGCGGAACAGGATGAGGCCATTGGGGCTTGTTATGGTTTCTCTCTAGGTTGATTTGTGTGTGTGGCAGTGTATTTATGTGTGTGGGTGCTGTATATATCTGTGTGGCTGTGCCTATTGGAAACACATGCTGCTTGTTGGCCATGGGGGCACAGAGTTGCAGCTGCCTTCTCCATGCTGTTGGGCTGCTGGATTCAGCAGCATAAACCTGGTTCTGTTCTGAATTTTTCTTGTGTGAAATCCATGTCTGTGCATTTGCTTTGTTGGATTGAAGCAATTTTGAAAATATTTATTAATTTGTGTGTGTGTTTGCCATTCATGTTAAATGTTCTTTTGTGGTGCTGTTCCTGGCAGTCTTACCAAAGTGAAGAGCCAAATACAAGTGAATTGAGGAACTGTAAAAATGGCCTTAGGGGCTCTTTATCCATTGGTCAAAACAATGTGTACAGGTAAAGCCCAGCTGCTGGCATTGGCAAAATACCTGACAGCCTTGGGAGCTGGTACCAAGAAACTTGGCTTTGAATTGCTAGAGTCACACACACAGTCCTTAAAAATACAAAGATGTCCCACTGAAATAACTGAAACCACTCACACATTTCACTGTTTTGTGCTTGTAAGAACCAGCTTTTTATGATATGGGTCTTTTGATTACCACTGAATACATGTGATTTCCCTAGCTCTCTCTCAAATCAATTACATTTGCTTAATTTCAAATGTGTTTTCTTGGGAGATTAGAATAAGTAAGGTATTGTATTAAAATAGTTGATGAGTTGTTGGCTGTGCATGTTCTCTAGTTTGGCTTTTACCAGTATCTGTGACTCCTAGATCCAAAGTCCTGTTACTCCCCTTTCCTGTAGCACCTGCAGCATTAACGACTGGCAATAGTGAGCTCTGCACCTGCAGACTCCCCACTTATAAAACCTATTTCATATTCTCTGGAGAAGTATTCTTTAAGACCAAGTTAACAAACTTTTCAAACTCTATAGGTAGCTTGGCACCTCAGAGGCCACTGCACCTACTCTGAGAATTTGAGAGTTTAATATGTGAGACTTTTAACATGTGAGTAATATTATCTCCTGCAAAACATTACATATAGATAAATGAAGCTAGCAAGCTTTTTGAAAAGAAATGGTTGATTATCTTACTGTTTTGTCACAATGTCATGCTTTCTACTTTTCCTGACCCCTCAGGGAGACAGGAGAGCAGTGTAAACAAACATGAAATCACAGTCACTTCAGTTTTCCGCATTATCTGAATCTGTGGCGTATTTACCATGGCCTTGTCCTTCAGAAGAGTCCTGCTGAAACAACAGTGCTTGATCAACCTCAAAATGGCAGAGCTGGGACCAGTGCTGGGGGTCTGTCATCAGTGCAGTCTGATTTTCACCTGTTAGTGGGCAGTAGTCTCTTAAAATTCCTTCCCAGTTGCAGCATCTCAAAATCAAATTACCACAAATCATTGGTGGCATTAAAATTGTTGGCCATTTTGCACAACAGCATTGTGTTTAAATGTCCATTTACAGGATGAAGTCATTTGTATTCTATTTGTATGTCTTAAATCAAGATAAAATATTTAAGACAGCAAAATGGGTAATTTCTTTTCTTCGAAAGCTATTTACAGTTTTGAAGAGACCAAACACCAAACTATTTTGCTGTATTCCAAGAGGAAAAAAACTCCAACAAACCAACAAAACCCCACTCAGACACAGTGGGTTTTTTCCCACTCTAGGCAGGGCTGATATTCATTAACTTCTTTTCACAGGGTCAGTAACCATCTCTGATGAAATGGAGTTTTGAAGCAAATGCCACTTCCCCTCTGGAGCCCAGTGCCCACAGCAACCTCCCACATCTCCCAGCCCGGCACATACCCTTGGTGAGTGTGGGTACCAGAGCCAGCCAAAGGGCCACAGGTTGCCTCACCCCACTCCAGCTGCACCCATGGGAGGAAGCAGCCAGAGAGGGAAGGAAGCAGAAGTACCTCCCCATGCCACTCCTCCCCTCTGCTGCGGAGCTCCCGACCACAGCATGCACCAGGCTGAGAGTGTTGCTGCCTCGAGAGCTTTTCACTGGTCTTTGCGTGCCAAACCCACATGCTACAGTGCTGCGGACCATGGCCTTTTCCCTGGAGAAGTTCATTCATTCGCTGGACCTCAGAACCCTTCCCAGGGTCCTCCAAATCCAGTCAGGCATCTATTGTCAAGGTGAGCATCGAGTGCTTTCTGGCAGGGTTTGCAAGCCTGTATTTGACATCAGGTCCCACTTTGGACTGGAGTGTGGGGGAGGCAGAGGGAGGATGCTCATGGAGTTGTCTCCTAGCAGTTTCCTACCAGCTAAAGAATGAGTGTTTTATCAATGGCTTTGGAAATGTCTTTGGTGCGGCGTGCATTCGGTCTTCTCACTGACAGTGAAAAGGAAAACGTAGTTAGTCTTCATCACATCCTGGAAAGAGTACTGGAGTAAGACACGTATTTGCTTTGCCCTTTCACAGAGCCATCAATCCAGCAACTGCAAATCACCTCACAGAGGTTAATTGATAAAACCCAGCTTGCACTTCTGGGGCTGCCATGGAGAGGTACCTTCTGTCTCAGAAATAAAGAACCAGGGAGACTGGAAAGTGACCATAAGGTTTCCCTGAAATTCTGTCCTGTATTGGAGGGTACTTCAGGTGTGCAACAGTGCAAAGGGGTCATTATGAACTGGACAGGAACAACACAGGGGTAATATTTTACTGAGTTTTCCTGCTGCAGATCTATTTTTACAAAATTTTTAGTGCTCTGCTCATGCGCAAAACACACTTGAAAGGTGGTAAAGAGGCTTGCATTGCAGGGAAAAATCTGCTCTTGGTTTGGGCATGGACTTTGTTCAATGATAGCGAAGATATCATGTCAATCCCATATATCAGTGTAGATAAAGAAAGTTACCTCCATTCCACTGAAAAGGAAAAACTGGGGTCCACCTAACAAAAGAGAGGGCTTCATGAAATGAGCTGAGGTCTGTTTCAGCTTCAGCCAAACACCCACTCCAGGATCCACAACATCTATGTTTACATCAATCTAAATATTTCCATTCTGCTCTGTAGTAGAAGGAGAGAGGAGGTAACCATGGAAATTCTGATTGTCAATCAGTAGCCGTGGCCAGAGTGGGCGATTTTCCCCTCCATGACAACAGCCTCTTTGGGCAGAAGGGAAATGGGAAAGGGCACACTGAATCTGATGGTAGTATACTGTCCATGTACTCCTGATTGCCCATCCTTGCTGCTCTGGAAACTACCTGTGAATAATACTGATGCATAGAAAAGTGTTCTGGGAAATAAACTTAGCTAAAATTACCAGAAACTTTTGAAAATACTCTTTTTCTGAACTTTGCTATGTGGCCTGTTCAAGTTCTATCTTCTAAGCTGGTCCAGCAGCTGTGACTGAAATAGGTTCTTGATAAGAAAGCTACCACCTAAGTGATGAAGAGTAGAATTAAAACTAAAAAGGGAAGATCACCTCCTTAAGCTGGAGTAGCCACTGTATTTGTTTCTTTTCATGCAGCTAGGAAGCAGAAGTGATATGAAAACAAGATGTATGCATATGTACATGTAGGTATGCATACACATACATACATACATGTATGTATGTATGTATATGTGTCCACAAAGTACTGTGAGATATAGATATATATATACAGAAGATGCTATGATAAAATGATGGTAGCCCAGCTGTCTGCAGGTTTCTGAGTACCTACAGTCTGCACCCTGCAGCTCATGGATTGTAAAACTCATACCAGTACATTTTTATAGCCAGGGTATTTCAGTTTGTTCTTCCATTTATGGCCTAAACCCTTCCACGTGAGGAGAAGAACAGCGGTGAGTTAGCCCACGGACCATTCTGCAGCAATTCCTCACATGTGAAACGAAAAGGCTATTAGCTGATGACTAGCCTTGGGAGGGGGTGGCATGTGCTTTAGAGACCTGAGAATATTAGCACTAAATAGTGACAACCTTTGTGCTGCTCTGATGCTTTTTTGGTCTTCAGCAGCACCACCTCTTCCTGTCCTCTGCTCCTGGTGGCTTTTCAGCTGTTCTCATACATGTTCCACCAGCACAGCAGCTGCAGCACTGACAGCTGTGTGTGAGTCTCTTGTTCATACAACAAGCTAGACTGATACATTCCATTTGTCTCCTTGCCCTCACAGCCAGCATATCCCAAGAATACTTGCAAGTACCTAGAAACACCAGTGTCCTGTAGTAGGCTTCTGTGGGTTCCTCTTCTTCCTTGCTTCAGGGGAAGCTTGAGATGCTTAAGACACTCTGTGCCTGACAGGTTTGCAGGATCTAGGGCTACAAAAGGTCTTCTCAGGCCAGGCCCTCCCTTCCTTTCTCTCCCTCCTTCCCTGAGCTCTCTGTCTGTGTCAGATCTCTCCTGAATATTTTGCTCCCTTCTGTACCTGGCAGCTGGGGTGAACACATTGTTCTGTGATTGCATTATGATTTATGTTACATTTTCTGTTGCAAGACTAGTGCTTCAAAGAGAGTCTGAAGTAACTCCTGTTATATTGCTAAACAGGAGAATGGGGCACTTTGAGCACTTCAAGTTTCCATTAGGACAACTACTCTTTAGTCCTTCCTCAGGCAGATCCCTCTGCCCCTGCAACAACCTTTTTGATCTCTCTTACCCCATGCAGCACACCAGCAATCACGGTGTGGGTAATGGCAGGTCTATCGGCAGGGAACATGGGTTTCTTGCTGTGGCTGTGGGGACCAAATCCAAGCATTTGTGCACTGATTGTAATAGCTCCCAAATGGCTACACAGTCAGCCTGGTCAGCTAAGTGGTTGTGTGGAATGGGATTTCATAGGAATCCGTAACCATTCTCAGCACAGCCTGCAGATAGTGAGGGAGAAGATCGATTGTTAAAGCATTACATGTGATTGTTTGAAACTGATCCATCACCAAGGATAATTAATTTTCCTGTGTAAGAATCTAAAATAGGAAGAGTTTTTATATATGTAAATGTTAATGTATATTGCCCTCGCCACAACCTCCCCCAAAAAGGGCAAGGTTACTTGATATCATCTTAGCCACGTATATAGAATGGCTAACGGAGTAAATTATGGTCTACTACACCCATTAGAGCTGTCACATCAAAGCTGTAGCAGCCAACCTAAGAAGGTTACAGCAAGCTCCGTGGTAAGACGACAACACAGTGTAATTAATTGATGCAGTGTTCTTCTGTGGTGCTCTGTGTGCTGTGGGGATGAAATTCTCCATTTACTCTATCTGGAAGCAGCATTTTTCACACACTGCACTTAGGTCTAATGATTTTACACATATAGGACTTGCAAACTAGCCTTATAGCTCTTGACAGATTTTCAGTACCTCTGGAAGCATGAGGAAAGTGTAATGCTTTGTGAGGATGGATGTTTTCCATGTGGTGCAGTATTTTTATTAGAAGCTGCAAAGTCAAGCTCCAGGGAGAGAGTGGGAATTTACTTGCCTTTGGCAAGGTAACATCTCTGAAAGAATCCATTCTGCCTCTCTATCTGTGTTACACCAAATACAATCTAGGTCTCTCTTTTCAGACCCAAGCCTGCCTGCTGCTGTTCCCAGTAGAGAGCAAGTAGAAAACATATGCTGTGTGCACTCATTCTACCATTAGTCTCTCTACTGGCCTATAAAAGATTATGTTCCTGCTGATATTAATGGAATGTGATGTATTTAACTGTAGTTCCCCAAACTGCAAATGGACACGACTTTATAGACCCTGCTCCATGTGGAATACTTTCAGCTAGAAAAGCTACGGGCAATTGAATTTTTGCTGTTGGTAGTGAAAACTATGATCTAGGCACCTTTCTGAGGAAGTTCTGTTCCTGTTTACCTCTCTGTTCCTGGCATGAATAAGAGGAAAGCATTTTCCTGGAATGATATCAGTGATTTTCATGCTACATCTGGACTTTGGGGTTGGTTGAAGCCTTACCAGTTTGCCTCTGGGTGGGATAGTCAGGCTTTGAGGAGCTTGTTCACACTCTCATGTTCCTGTTCCCCTTTCCCTCCAGCTGTGTGTGGCTTCATTGTCAGAGACCCAGCCTGCAGCCATCACCTACCACTGTCTGATGCTTTGCAGAGTCAGAAACTTGGGGTGTTAGTAAAAGCCCTGAGTTCTTCTGAAATGCTTTCCATCATCATATTCAAAAGATCATACAGAAGTAGAGAAATTATTGTCATCCCTGGTTTGAAAACAGAAACACAGGTGGAAGGAGATGGTAGTTCTCCAAATGCTGCTCGGGGCAGTTGCTTTGGACTCTGCAGTCATAACGTCCTTGCTACAGAAGCTGGACTGTACTGCTGAATCTCTGAAGGGAATAGGAAGGATGATCATAAAATGAAAGCAAGTCTGCCAGATACAAATAACCTGGTAATCAGCACTGATTAGAAAGGAACTACAGTGCAGACTGAAGTACATGACAATTTAATAGCTCATTAAAATATGTTATTAAAAAATTAGATTGCTGAAACTCCATTGGGAACTGATTTGATTGATCTAATATCTGTCTTTGAACATTTTAGTAAATATTGATACTTAGTGAGGTAAGTACTGTCTGACCACTGATTTTTACAGATAGCATGCAAGTGTGGGCTTTAATCTTTGTTCTTTATGTTGCAAAAATTATGTCTGTTTTAATACTGATATAATTATTTCATGGGTAATTGAATTTAATATTTTGCAGGCTTAATTTAACAAGTGACAGAACAGTAAAAAGTGCCAATTTTAATTGTGAAAAATGAAGAACTGCTCAAGGCAACCTATTCTGTTGGTGTTTCTTGTCATTGGCCTACCCACAGTCTTCCCGTTCATGCTCCACCTAAACACACACATCAGTAGTGGTATTCCCCCGTTTCTTCAGGGACTGGGACTTGCCAGACTGTGGGGAGAGTTTGTAGCTCTGCTCTGCAGTTCAGTTGTTTGCAAACAGCATGTGTGTTATGTAAGTTTGCAGTTCCAGGACATCCCCTCTTTTACAACAGACCAGTGGAACACATTAGGAAATTCTGCGCTCCTGCTCTGAGGAGAAGGGAACTGTAAGCCAGCAGCCTCCACCTCTGCAGGCTGGGTGTGCAGTGAAGCAGCGTGCTATAGCTGTGGTACTCCAGTCTCTGGGGTTCAGGAAAGTTCCAGGTCCAGGAAAGGAGAAAATATTGGGAAGAGGCAACTGTGGGGTCACATGTACATCCTTGGTTAATGTCCTTCCGGAACTAAGGGATCTAAAGATTCTTAGAATTGGCAGATGGGGATTCCTCCTCTGGGCAGATGTTTGGTGCTGTCTGACAGCTGCATGAGAGGCAATGCCAAACGAAACCGTTTGGATGAATAGTTCCATTTCAAAACTCACTTTGAAATGGAGCTACAAATAACATGACTCATGGTTCCTCTTGCTGGCTGAGTATCCACCATCACTTGTTGTCTCTGCAGTTTCAGTTTCACTCTCTCTACTTCTGTGACTGGGAAACGGCATCTTTCCAGCGTGCACTTCTGCAAGCATTTCGGGGAAATGATGGGTTCTGCTGGCCATCAACGGAGTTCAAAAAGTCTTGTTAACCCAGTTACTGCAGCTAGGCAAACTGAACACAAAAGGAATTCTTCTCTATCCAATCTCAGCTGCCCCAAATCCTAATTTAGACAAGAAATATCTCACAACACTAACAGTTAGAAAATTATCAGGTAGGGTAGAATTTTTTTAACTGTTTCTAAGCCAACCTAGAGAGAACAAATCCTGCTCCCTTGTCAAGTGTGATAAGCCGATGAGTTGATGAAGGCTAGGATATGCAGTCTGTAACATGTACGAATAAAACAAGTTAATTGCCTCTTCAGGATTAATAAAGCTAGATTTTCTTACAAAAAGCAGCAAGTAACTTAAACAGAGGCTAAGCATAGACAGCTTTGATGAAGCTAATCAGGGTTGTATTTCTTAGAGGTGAAATATTATAAAAAAATGATCTCTGCATTTACTGGGTGGACTTTCAATGGAGGGCATGCCAAGGGAGAACTGCACATGAAACTGGTGAAACTTGTGGTACAAGGCTTTCACTTACTAATTTTTGTCTTTTTTTTTTGAAGATAGAGAAGCCAAACCTATCAAAAAACAGAAGGGTGTTTTCCTTTGAATACAGTTGTTTCTGTTCCTCTTGACTGAGCTAGTAGGAGCAAGAGCCTCAAGCACAGCCAGAGTAACAGATAGTTTGGATTCTCTTTTGTGGTCAGTAGTTGGAGCATGTTGGTAAATTTTCTCTATTAATACAAACCACTGAAACTCTCCTGCTGCTTCAAAAGCCTGTTTTATTCTAAAGAAGAAAGAAATTGTTCTTCAGTGGATGCAATATGAGAACAAACACTGACTTTTATGGGTCAAATATTGCTCATTTTATTCATGCTGCTGCCCTCAATGGAATGAGTCATCCAGACACAGTGAGAAAAATCTGACCCTGGGTAGCTGGCTCTCAGGATGAAGCTGATTTGAGGATCTCCTTTGAGGGGGTTTTCTTTCTGTGACATTCAGTTTTTGGCCTCCCTGTGGATGGCACAGGAGGTAGGCAGAATACCCAAATTGCCTGGTTTGTCTCAATGTAGGGGTCAACTGCTTGTCCTGGCTTACTGAAGCTCCCTTGATGTGCTGGTTTCCTCTAGCAGAGAGCTCCCCAGATGTTATTGCACTTGAGCTCCAGGGATGTGAGGAGGACGTCTGCAGCAGGAGGGGCCCTGTTTTCCTTCCCACGAACCTACAAAAATCCTATAAAAGTACCAAGACAATTTTCACAAACTCAGGCTCTGGAAAGATGAAGGGACAACTATGTTAAATTGCATAGGAGGGAAGATCCTGGGATAAACATCCCATTATACACAAGCCCATGACCACACACTGTTTCTGAGTTACAGGGCTTTTGTGACAAAAATTTTCTTCAAGTACCTGGTGATCTGTTCATGAAGGAACATGGCATTTGTCCAGGCCCACTGTTTCTGGTTAGCTCCCTTGGACATACAGTAGTGGCACAAGGGGCATCATGCTCTGATCTCAGCTAGGGAAGATGCTTAAACATGTTTCCAGTTCTGGGCTGCACCTGTGAAGTGCTCAACACTCTGACCTGATCCTGCAACTCAGTTTGAGCGGCCTTCCTAAGCCTAGTCCAACAAAATGGAGTTTTTTCTGTTGAACATATGTGTGAATAAACATACCTTAATTCAAAGTAATTAACACTGTACAGAAAATCAATTAAACTAAATAAATCACGAACAGCTATAGCAGTGACTAATGCTGTTCAAAATCAGGTTTGGGCATTGTCTTCACTGCTGTAGTAATTCTGACTCATTTGTGTAAACCCAAATAAAAGGTCAAAGGTATTTCATTGGGAGCTGTGGTTTCACTTGCTCTTTCCATCATAGTGGGTGCTGCACGCGTAAAGCTCTGCTACCACATGCAATGCAGGAGACTCTGTATAGATGAGAATCAGAAGAACACATTTATTAAAAAAAAAAGGGCCATAAACCTATCAGGAAAGGAATAAATCTGAAACTATGGAAGTAATTTTTTGAAACAGTCCATTATGATTGAAATGGCTTAAAGCGTTTGACATTTAGAGTTTGACTTTATATGGCAAAAGATAAATCCTAATGGCTTTTGTTTTTTGCCGGCAAAAATCAGATCCTTTGCAGCCTAAGCAGGTATGATCTAAAAAAGATGCATCTTTGTGTAGATTCTTTTGGAAGATTTGTGTCCCAAGCTGATCAAACCTAAAGATTTTTATTGCTTGGGACATGTTAAAGAGAGAAGAATTTTTAGAAAGCCCAATAAGTTGCTTTGTCACTTGACAAAGGATCTTCCACTCAAATTCACACTGCCTTCATGACCACTGCTATCCTCAGGCATCTGAAGCACCATCTGGGCACTGGGGAGCTGGACTCTCCCACTCTCAATGGGAGCACCTTCTTCTGTAGGAAGAGAGGGGTGGATAAAAGCCATACAGGTGTTTTATCCTGTTTGCAGCCTCTCTTACAGCCTGGAGTTAGAGAGAGAAGCTGGGGCATGCTTCTTTCTTTGCCTGTCATTGTGCATGATTTCCAGCCTCTTCCCTACAAGATGTTAGATTATTTGAGTTTAGTGAGGGAAATCCAGCAGGCTGCTGAGCGTCTTTGGTGCTCAGGAAGTAAAAAAGCCACCTAATGTTTCACCATCAGAAATTGTTTGCTTTTCCTTCTGCTTAATCAGAATATAAAATGATTAAAATGATTAAGCAAAACTCTCCTCCCTAAAACTGTAAAATAGATCTCTCTCCCTGCCAAAGAGCGTAAACTCTGGACAATTGGCTAGCCCTCAAATAATACCCATAAAGAATGATATCTTTTTTATTGACACTAATTATAGATCCATTATGCCCTTCATATTACTTTGAGAGCCTGCAGCAGCCTTAATAAAACTGCAATTTCAGCTGAGCTATGTTGTAGGGGAAAATGGACTATTGTAATTCTGGCTGAATGGCTGCACCAGGGGCCGGAGCCTTTACGTGAAAGCAGAACCATTTGACCAGCCCCTGAAACAGAGTCACCTCTGATAGCGAAGACAGCACCCATATGGGAAACTGATGACAGCTTAATAGTGGAGAAGGGAGCACTGGGAAAAGGACATGGGGACAAAGTTCTACTCTTTCGGGAGATGTAGGGAGATCTTTCATCTCCCTGCTAAGCAGCCAGGTCCACGGTTCTTTGGATCTCCTTTCAAAGACTGCTCAGCCTGCCAGCTGCAATGAATTCAGTGAGTGTTACTGAGACATGAAAGGGAGAACATTTTCCTTCAGGGATGTAAACTCATGGGGCTAGGGAGTCATTGCCTAGTGTTTGGCCTCCAAAGTAATTTGGTTTTGTTAGGAAAAAAGCTTGGTCTTTGTCAAAAAAAAAAAAGGAAAAGGCGAAAAAGAATGGGGGATACTTGGAAGTGCTTAGCAGAACCCTGAAGCAGACAGGCTGTGAGACTGGGAGTCAGCCAGCCTGGGCCTGAGCTTCACCCCTGCTGAATAATCCTCTGTGCCACCTTAGTCAAGTCTTCCGTCTTGTTAGCATGGCTCTCCCTGGCCCTCCATGCAAAACTGCCCGGAGGCACTGGGCAAAAGGGAGTTCCATCCCAGTGATGTATTACTGCTGTTCACTCATGGGCCTGATTGCGAGCCGTGCTTTCTATCAGCATCAGTGAAGCATTCACTCCAAGAGCAGTCACCAAATGCAGGTCTAAGCTGCTGGGAAGAAAAACGGATGTATTACTGAGATATTTTATTGTTCCGTCTTGTGTTATAAGCTATTTATCTCGGTGGTACGGTCACATGCTCTGACATGAAGAATGACATCCTCCATCACAAGCATTCACTGTATTTATATTTTATATTGCTGTTTTTAATACAGAAATGCTCTTCTTGTACCTATAATGAGAAATAAATCAAATAAAGGGCTTATGTTAGGGAGGGTGGTGGTGTGGCTGCTTAACATTTTAGGAAAGATGGAAGGAAAAGGTATTGAACCGATTGTGGGGCTTAGTTTGATCTGATCAGGGTGGTTGCTAACACAGATTGTCAAATTAGAGATGAGCTTACAAAAGGATATAAACGTGTTTTTTATTGAACAAAATAACATTCCAGAAAAGGTGGTTTCAAAGGCAACAAGCTCTTTAATTACAGCCTTCAGGGGCATTGTTTGATCACTGTAAAGAAGCTGCTTTATTCCAGGTTCTGATAAAACGTTGGTCTGGGGTTTTTTTGCATTATATTGCATACATCTTTCTCAAATCAAAAAATTCTGTTCTCAAGGTTACTTGATTTACATTTTCAAAAGGTTACATTTTCTTTGTGACTTGAGTGGGAAAAGCAAAGTTATTGTTGTGCAACAACAAATAAATGTTTACAAAGTGCATTTTAATTTTAATTTCATTTTTCAATATATTGTGTGAGAGGGTCCACGTTACACAGCTGAAGTAAAATCTCTCAGGCTCACATTGTCAAAAAGTGGGAATTTTCAAAATGTTTTAAGATTCATTATCATGACTCTTAAAGGAAAAAGAACTTTTATTATCCTTTTTGAAAGCTATGCAGTTTCCTTGGCTCCCTTCCATCAGCACAAATATTTGCTGCAAATGCCTAGGTAACATTTTTCTTGTCTGAATATAATCTTCATTGTATTATTCCAGGCAAACTGCCAAGCAAGGGCTAAAACCAGGGCCAAAGCAATCTAGTTGCAGGCAAATATATAATTAAAATCAATACTGTACGTGCAATTGCACCCCCAAAAACCTGGCTGGCAGATTTTCGGTTTTAATTTTTTTTAATACTAGTACCAATAAAAATGAGGTTTCTGCAATCATGATCTCAGTCTGTGAGCCACCATCCACCCAGCCTCCCGCAGTCTTTCAACCTCTTGGCCTATTTCAAATACATCTGGTAGTACACATTTTACTACTGATAAGCTCTTGAAGGTTGGTCTCTGATGTTTTTAATTGGGTGGAAAATGTGGTGGCATAGCTCCATTATTCCATGATTGTACGATCTATCCAGCTTCTCTTCTGCAAATGAAAAGTATCATCCTACGGTCTTCACTGGTAGTATTACAAAGCATTTTGTTTGCCAGTGGGTTATGTACCAGTGTTTATTTCTTTGATGGTAGGACAATGGGCTCCCTTGATTTTAATTTTCTTGGGAGGTTTTGTGGTATCACTCTGTTGCAGACATAGATTGAAATAGTTGTTAATATTCAGTAACAATTTTTTGAGAACTTTGGCCGCTTAACTGCTCCTTTTAGTGGATGAGGGAAGGGCTGTGGATGTTGTCTACTCAGACTTCATTAGGCCTTTGGCACTGTCTCCCACAGCATTCTCTTGGAAATGTGGCAACCCACAGCTTGGACAGGTGTACTCATCACTGGATATAAAACTGGCTGGATGGCCAAGCCCGGAGAGTGGTGATGAAAAAAAGGCAACAAAGACATTGAGGTGTTGGAGCGTGCCCAGACAAGTACAATGGAGTTTGTGGAGAGGACTGAACATAAATCCTATGAGGAGCAGCTGAGGGAGCTGGGGAGTTTTAGCCTGGAGAAAATGAGGCTAAAAGGGGACCTCATCGCTCTCTAAAACTACCTGAAAGGGGGTTGTGGTGGGGTGAGGCTCATTCTCTTCCCCCAGGCAACCAGTGACATAACAAGGGAAAATGGCCACAAGCTGTGCCAGGGGAGGCTCATCTTGAATATTGGGAAAAAATTCTTCACTGAAAGAGTGGTTAAGCATTGGAACAGGCTGCCCAGGGAAGTGGTGGAGTCACTATCCCTGGAGGTATTAAAAAAGTGAGTAGACATGGCACTTCATGATCTGTGTTAGCAGCAGCCAGCCTCCTGATGGGAGCTGTAGCAATATCCATAGAGACAGTTGAGTTAGTCTGTGCTGAATTGCTCAGGGACTGAAGAGAGCAAACAACTATGCACTATTTTTACAATAAGAAAACCAGATTGTTCTTTTTTGTTAAAGGGCAGCAGCTCTCTTCGTCTTTTGCTCAGTATCAGAGTTGTTAAAAGCATGATTAAACAGCATGTTTCTTCACCTGGCACTGGATTTGTGTGGCACTGTAATCCAGAATGTCTCCGAGTTAGTCATCATTCTGGTGTGCAGCAGAAAGTCTGCTCTGTGAGTTTGGAATCTAAGTACAACAGAGCCCTTAAGCCAGTGCAGAGCCCTCAGCAAGGGAAACCAGGGGATGGTGTCCCATCCAGCCTGTACAAAGCATCTTCAGATGGTTTTTTGCTTTTTTTAAAAATCAAAATTCCTTCTCCATAGGGTTAGAAATCTACATCTTCTTCAGGGAAGCTGAGGATTTTCTGGTGTCCATCTCAATTGTTGAGAACATTGCATAGGTTTGTCTAGTTGTGTATCAACAACAGAGCGCAATTAACCAGTTGCTCAGCGTTACTCTCAATCATTCTCCTGTTGTTTTTTGGTGCTCTGTTGAAGCTTTGGGTAGGTTTAGGCTAAAACAAGAGTAAGTTATGCTCAGGCTGAGCTCCCAGTGACTTCTGTTGAGGTCAAGGTGATAGTCAAGTGCTTGTCGTTTGCAAGTGCTTCAGCAGAGTTAGTAAATAGATCCCAGACTCAGTACTTATCAGCCCAGGTTATGTTCAGGACTGGAGTTGTTCTTGAATGATCACTAGGAGGATCAGTCAGCTAATAATTGGGGTTTTTTGTTGTGACATCTGGGTGGAAAAAAAAAAAAAGCTAAGCTTTTTTTTTTTTCTTTTCTCCCCACCATCCCCACCAACTGCAAGGAGAGCCGTGGAGTAAAGAGTGTTGCCCTCCTCGGGAAGGGAGTTCTGCTGGCAATGATTGTATTTCAGTACCGGCATTCTCAATTATTGATTGCAACTATGTAGCCAAAGGTCAGGTTTAAAATATCTCTCAGTGCCTGATACCATTCTAGGTTAAAATAAAAAAAGACAAGACTTTAAACTGAACAAGATGCAAGTAAGGGCTTGGAGCAATTGTGTGAAGGAAAATCTGTCTTCTCAGAGGAGATAAAGCAAAGGGCAAAATTAACCCTGAGAACCCTTCGGGGAAGGAAAAATGGAAATGAGAAAAAAAGTATTTTAAGTAGCTGAACAATATTAGTAGGAGAGCAAATGAATACACTCACCAATGCATTGGGAGTGGAAATGAGAACAATGTTTCTCGCCACAAGGGAAAAGAAACTTCGAGATGAGATTTCAGAAGGGGGACGTCCACATCACTTTAGGACAGATCTTGTTAAGTTCTTGTGAGGAAACGCACAGAAGAATGGAAGCTAGTATTAAAGTCGATATTTCTGATGTTCTGTGTTCAATGCAATTCTATCTACAAATGGAACACGGTGTGTTCACTGCATTGCCTTTATATGTAGTTAATTGACCCCATGCCCCAAAGCTTCTGTTCATCTCCTGCACAGACCAAGAGGAATTTTTCTTCTTCTGCAAAACTTTTCTTTCAAGTTTTTTGGCTTTATTCTTCTCCCTGTGCACCTGCTTCTGAGAGAGTAAAGGTTGGCCACAACTAGAATGGAGAAGTGGGGGCTGGTTTGGCAGGACAAGGTACCGTTGCAGGTTTTGCCGAGGAAGTGCTGAAATGCTTGGCTGGATTGCCTTGTTCCTGTTCTCAGCATCACAGACAAAAAAGGAGTTTTCTGTTGCCAAGTCAGAATGAGTATGCTCATTTCAACATGGGACAGGGACTGCCATTGTTAATTTGCCAGTTTTCCAATTTCTTGTATTTTCTTCAGGTCTTCTGTTACTACAGGAAGCTCAAATGCTGGTTGCACTTTGATGTTTCCTGTCCTCTCCCTTCTAGGGCACCTTCTAGGGTCTGTGGGTTTTGGGCCTCCTGCTGTAGTCTGTTGTTTCCTACGGGATATGCTACGCCCTGTGCTGTGCAGAGGCACCTTTAGTACCTGAGCTCTTCTGCCTGCTGGTTTCAGGAGACACCTCCTGATAACCCAGGTTGTCATGCCATGCTCTACCTTGTTCCGTTTTGGTCTAATAATCTGGAAATGTAGGTTCTTCAGACTTTGCTCTCTGTGCATACATTTAAGAACAGTGTATGCATAGAGCTGATAGAGAGGTCACTGAAGTCACAAGGTGGTTTTTCTCATGATCCTGAGGAAGTAAATAAAAAGTAGCTTAATTATCACAAGATAAGTATTATTTCATATAGTTTAAGTATGATTTTTGTTTTCACTCAAGAAGGTAAGGACACTTGACAAAGTGAGAAAAAGCTAAATAATGCTTTTCTTTCCTTTTTTATTTCTTTTCAGGCTCCGTCTATGAGATGTTTGGAAATGAATGCTCCCTGTCAACAGGAGAAATCATTAAAGTTATTGGCTTCAAAATTAATAAGCTTATAGCAAGTATCTGTGAGAACAATGAAGGCAGTCAATTTTCAGCCAAAGTGGAATTACCACTAAATTTTCCTGGTATGGTATTTCATGCTTACATGTTTTTGAGGAATTATAAGCCTGAGTAATCACCTTTGTTCATTTTATTGATTTGCTGTCTTGATTGATATTTGAGGTTACAACTCAGCTGTCAAGAATACAGTTTTGTCAGATGATACAAGACACAGTCAACTAATTTTTAAATTTCAACTCTTACAGTCCTTTCTCAAACCTGGATAGAAATGATTAATATTATAAAGTTTTGTAGTAATGCTTTCTACACTTGGGATCCCTTGGTGTAAGAAGTACAACAGAAGTATTCTTTTCATTTCCTTATGACTTTGCCAAAACCTGTCTGAGCTGAAATCTTCCTTGTTGTGCTCTTAAACTATAATTTATTTACCATTACAACATCTGTATTTTAATATTTTGGGTACAAAATATTTTCAATACTTCGTTATATTCTGTTTTTATTTTAATGATTTATTTTAACTATGGTGGCCAGAGTGGCTGCTCCATGCCTGGAAACAGGGTTAGAGGGAAATGGATGTGTTTTTCTGCTTAAGAAAACAGTTTAACTGTTCTACTGAGAAATCCAAATATATTCATGTTTTGGAGGATGGACTTGAAATTTGGCATGTGGTACTGACTTGTTATTTGAACCATATCTTCCTCTCTTCATGTTGCCTTGTTAAGGAGAGCTGGCCAAGAACTGAACCCAGTACTAGTTCATCACATGTCATATTTATTAATTTTTGAGTTCTGCTCTCATCTCAGTTCCTCTACTGTTAGGGTCCAGCAGTGTTGAACAGGCAAGTGAATGGAGCACGGAGGGAGAAGTGTGTATCCCATGTGAGTATCCCATGTGTAGGAGGTGGAGGAGGCAAATTATATTAGGAAAGCAATAGAAGAAGTTTGGACCTCAGAGCAGGACAGAAGGATGAAGACTTTTCCTGCAAAGATCAGAGACTGGAGACAAGTGCAGGTGGTTTCAGCAGCAGAGGAAGACCCCACCCACCCACGAGTTTGTGAGTAGGGCATTTCCTATGCTGGGAGTCTTGCAGGCAGCAAAGGTAATGGGAGCCCTTTGGGGAGAGGAGATGAGCAAGGTGGAGAACTGCATGAGGAGGGCAGTGGGAGTGAGGAGAAGTTATGGGTCACCTGCAGATAGGAAACACTGGTACAGAGGACACATAGGACACAGCGGAACTGAAGAGTCTGAGATCATGCCTAGGACTCACTCTGGCCATCAGTCTAGCTAATGCACTGAATGACACTACAGTTTTGTAGGAAAAAATAAGTAAATATTTAATTAGTGTTGTATTGGACTGCAAGCACATGGGAAATTTAATTGATGCTGCATGGGAACCATAATGTGAGTGTTTTCTAGTGTTTGAGTGCTTGAGTTAATAACCTCATCGATGCTCTTCTGAAGACTTGCTTATTATGCCAGAGTGTGTGCACGTGCATGTGTAGGGTTTAGGTTACGCCAGTGTCTAAACTGGGGTGTGCTTTTTTTGCAGAGGGAGACAAGACACGCTTCTTGAAGCAAATAAAATGCAAAAGTCCGTGGGAACGCAGTATTTCATCTGAATTCTACCCAAAAATATCTTCCCCCACGCCTTTATTTGCCATCTCTAAAATGCAGATTTCTCTCTGAAATAGAAGTGTGTATATAACTTCCCCTCCCCACCAGTAGATCCTCAATTTACTTGCACATTTTTCTTACCCTTGTGAATCAGAAAGAAAGATTTGTATGACCACTTATTAAAAGACTTTTTTGGAATGCCATTTTCAAGCATTAGTAGGGCCCAGACGTAGTGATCAAAGACCTTTTAATCATCTGTGGCTATCTAGAGATATTGAAATATGACTCTCCTGAGAACTCTCAAGATACTTGGTATTTTTCTTGTAATCCAAGTTTCTCTGATATTATTAAAGTTTCCTCTATCTCTAAAATACATATACCAATAGAAAGTCACATTCTAAATCTTGATGGGCATATGAGGTTGAACATTTGAATCCTAAAATATCCAACACAACAGAGTGATAGAAGTAATCCTAAATTTATTAGTATTGTAAGTCCTGATTTCTAGAACAGAATGACTTGTAATTTCAAATGCTTGAACCTGGCGAATCGGGATTTATTTGCATTCAAGTGATCAGTTTTACAATTTGGCATTTGGATGCTGTTGCTCTGCTGAGCACATTTTCAAATTCGATCTAATCACTACAATTTTCATGCATCGTTATGAACTCTCCCAACCAGTGTTCTAGAAAACTGGGTTATTTCACTTGAAAAACAAATTCAGAGTTCATTTTGCTGAAATTTATCATTATTATCCTCCACATGAAGGGTATTACTGAACAGCAGCACTGAAAAGGAGCATAATGACACTTCTTATTAGCCCAACAGGGAGCACCTCTTTCCTGTTTTTCTCTGTATATGTACTCTTATGCCTTCAAGAGCTATTTGGTAAGACATAAATTTGTCATTTCTCTAATTTAGGTCTTAGCTGAAGAATGGTTCTTCTCTAGAGTCAAGATTTCCCAGTCTCTTGCTCTTTCTTGACCTTTTTCCTTTTCACTTTATTACATACGCGTGCTAAGCTCTAACTGGAACATGGTACATGAAACATGGCTTGCCCCCATCTCCTGAACGAAGCACAGACCTGAATTGCAGATGATCTTTTTCATGCTGCCTTCAACTTAATTCAATAAAAATATCCACAGGTCTCTAGGAGGCTGATCCTGTATCTACATTGTATGTGCAGTGCTCTCTTGCCAGTGTTGATGCAAAGAAATCTTTTGCTTTGATGCTCTTTTCCATTTCTCTTGCCATGAGCTCTTCTGCGTGCCATGGGCTCATGTATCCTTTCACTGTCTGCATGCTGGCACAGATGAGCAATGCTCCTATTTAGGTTACTCTGGGGATAGAGGCTCTGAGAGTGAAGAACTGGGCTCGTTGGCTTTAAACAAGCCTTACTCTTTGTCTTTCTGAGCGCATTTGCAGTCTTGAGAGCTCCTTTTTTTCTGCTCTGGCAAATCAGATCCTTGATAAAGGCCTAATCTGCCCTTTGCATTAGAGAAACCGCTGCAACTGCAATTCACTATCTGTGTTATTTCATTTTATCCTCATTCTAATTTGTTCTTTTTCATGCCTCAGAGGGCCAGGCTATCCTTTTCGTGCTCGTACACTGGGTAAAAAAATAGAAGTGTGCTGTTACTCTAGACACTTCAATGGCTACATCTAATCACATTTTGAACTACAGGTTTCACTACTAGCAAATTAGCAGACAGGTAATTTGCACAACAGCTGAACTGTGTGCCGGCACAAACGATTACATTTCATTCTGTTGCATTCCTTCTTCCTCAAAAAACATTAATGGAGTGCGCCTGTTCTCATGAGGTCCCTGGCTGTTGCTGCTGCTCATTCCTACATGGTCTGACAGACACGTAGCTGAGCATGACTGCCCCTTTGAGTGGTCATCTTCTGCAAGTCAAGAGACAGGAGACTTGCCAGTGACCACACAACACATCCATGGAAGAACAGGCGTTAGCTGTGAGAAGGCTCATCTCAATGGGAGGTGAGGGAGAGCTGGCCTTTGGAACAGGGTGGGGAGAGGAGGATGCTGAAGCAGAACAGGTAGAGAGTGGATGTTGGAGGTGGGGGAAAAGAGGAATAGCAATTAAGTCAGCTCCAGAGAAGTTAGAAGCTGTGCTCTTCCCAATCTTTTGTCTTACTTGGGGAACAGAAACTGCTAGTCTGGGAGAGATGATTTTTCTGCTCTTCTTTTTTCTTGAAGGCTTCTTGCTACTCTACTAGGCAAGCTTAACTACTGGTTTTCTCAGCTTCCCTTGGGGGAAAGAGAGTAAAAAGGATACTCCTTTCCTTCAGGACTCTAATTAAGACTGAAAATAGGAAGTCTATAAAGCTCCAGGGTGGTACATTTTACACTACAGCCAGTAAAAGAGAGCTGCATATACTGTTCTGCAAAAAGGTGGTAAAAATATCCATCCATCAAAACATGTTTCCCATAGCACATTCAGTCTTGTGATCCTCTGGCTATGTTTTCTCTCCCATACCAGTGAAAATCATTTTCTCAGATTCTCAAACTCTCTCTCTATCAAGCTGAACACCAATTAGTAAAATTTCTTGTAAAATGGGGTGATGATGTTTGGGGCTTACTAATCATCACATTATGTCTAGGCAGGCACTCCACCTGGTGAAATGTCACTAGGCACAGAAGCTTCATGGAATGGAATGGTTATATTTTCCTGTAGTATTATTATATATGTTTAGTTCTTGTCTGAATGTTTTATTTTCCCCCAAATCATTGGGCATCAGTGCACTTTGGTTGTAGACCAGATTGCATTTAGAAAGTATATCTATAGGAGCAATAATGCCGGATCTTGATAAACCAGATGGACTTTTTTCCAAATTTGCTATTTCCATCTGTCTTTCCCCCTAACAGTCCACCAAGATCTCTTGGAAAACTCTAAGTAAATTTGACTCAGTCATTTTATGGTTTATGCAAAAGTACAAAAATATTTTTGTTTGACCTCAAAATGTCCAAATTTTAGCATCTCAAACTTGCCATATGTCTCCTCCTCCTGGAGATTTCCTTATTATCTTAGATTTGGAAAACATTCGTTTTTGCAATGTGATTCACGGTGATTTCAATAAGGTTCTGAATGGTTCCAGATAATATTTTTTCTGAGTTTTTGTGGTTTTGTTTTGTTTTTTTTACGTATATATAGTATCAAGGAGAGCATTTATGAGAGGATACCACGGCAGATTATGGCAGTTAGATAGGAACTACAGTGACTTCCACCCAACATACCAAAAGAGCCTTTTATATATTTACCTATTTTCTATATAGAGAGAAATATACGGAACTTTGCATGTTCATAGCCACTCAGAAGTGGCTGTAAGGTGCCTTCACTTCAGGAGTCTCATCACTACAGAAACTAAGGCCATGTGGCTCTTCTCTTCACTTGCCTAAGCAAGCACTCTGTCACCAAAATTAAGAAAACCAGCAGAACAGAAGGCAAACATTTTTCTGTTCCCATCCTTGACAAGGCCAGTCTGCCTGGGCCAAGGGGATGATCAGGTGTCTACTTTTGTATGAAATCTGGTAATTATCCTTCCATATGAAACCTGCTTTCCAAGCTGGGATGTTCATCACTTTGCTGCTGAAATAATTGCCTTCCAGATAACTCTGCAGTCCCAGCAAAACTAGTAGCCTGAGATTATTGTCAAACTCATAGAAGAGAAGAATGTTTCTCATAACTGTATGTTGCCAAATATTTTCAACTGGAAGTGCTTTTTGGCACAGTTCATGGAGGCTTTTCAATGCAGTTCTGGGAGGTTTGTGGGGGGGCATACATTCGCTCCTGTATCACAGAGGGGTAAGCATAGTTACTGCCTTTGGGACACATTGTAAGTATTTTGAATATACTTTTAAATGAAGAATATTCCTGTTTTCTTTCTCCCATCACTGCCACGAGATGATACCCATCTTGTGCTTGCAAAGCATGATACTAGAACACTGCTTGTCTTTTGCAGAGTTTCAGTTTGTCACTGGTGCCCTGTCACAGCGATACTTTCTAAATGCTGATGGACCTGTTTGTATCGATCTGCACTGACAACTCCAGTAGTGATTAGGACTGTGGTAGATAACTTCCTTGCTAATAATTGTGTTAAAAATGGCTTTGAGAAACATTACAAATATCAGTGCGAAAGAAAAGTGTGTTGAATTTGTACTTTGTGCGTTCATGCATGTGGTTTCCCTGAAGCCCAGGAAAAAGCTGGGAGGTTTTCCTGCAGGTTTTCCTGCAGTGAGGACACATATGTAGAGGGTGTATTGACACAGGGGGACTGATTTCACACAGGAAAATCTGGCTGTCATATAGACAACTGTGAAAGCACAGAACTGCAGAAAGAAGTGACATTGGCACAACTGGAGATTATTTCTGCAGCAGATCAAATAGACTATGACTGCTTAGGCTGCTGACAGGCCCTCACACATATTAGTTCCCAGAGTTACTAGTGGGCCACATGGGACACTCAGACTCAAACATGCCCAATCTGGTGATGAATTCAGTTAAAAGATACTCAACAGACAGAATCTTAATTATGTTTCCTTTAACAAGAGTGGTGATAAAGTTACAAAGTGAAAGTATGGCATTTTGTTATAGTAAAGCCAGAATCACAGCAATCCTGTAGCCACAAAAATACCCAAAAATTTTTTTTGAGAGGCTGTTGTGATGGAAGTAATTGTTTGATACATCCTTTTAAAGAAATACAGTCTTAGAGACAACCTGCTACCATGCAGGGCCTTCAGTTGTGTTGATTATGGTCAGTAGTGAAAGTCAGAAAGGGAAAAGATGTGGAAGAAAATAAGCACATAGCTTATTTTTAACAGAAGCAATACCTCCTGATCTAATTTGTTAAACGATCCTACAATCAGGGGAGGTCTGGAGAAGGAAATGGGTGTCTTCCCAAGATCCAACAGCAACTGTGTGTTCTGCCATCATCTCACTTTGCTGAAATCTAGGTATCTGCTGAGACATCCTGCACTTTTCTCACATTCTGATTTCAACAAGAAGGGAGGCATGATCAGTGTGGTCCCAGTTACCAGACTAAATGGCTGGGGACAGTTGGATAGGACATTTAAAACCTTGCAGACGTGGCTTAAACTACTCATGGGATTTGAAGCTGCCATGAAAAAGTCCTTAGCGGTACCAACCAGGCTCCTTGGCTCCCCATCCCATGCTTCCTCCTTAACAGCCAAAATGAGAGTATACCTTTACCACAAAGTGCCCTCTCTCTGGTCCAGAGGAGTCAAAAGTGTGGAGGAGTGAGGCTATAGAATTTTTGCTGGTTGGCTTTGGCAGACAAAGGGAGAAAAGGCACAGTATCTCCCACGGAGCTTGGCTTCTTTGTCACTGTAGCTGTAGCTATTGGTTAATTTGTGGCTAGCAAACTTGGCCTAGAAATAACCTCTATTCTCAGTTATATTCACTTGAAAGCAAGTCTTTGTCAATGCCTGTCTTGGGAAGCTGCACTGCAATTCCATAAGACAGCGTTCACAATGCTGCCAAACCTTCTGAAGAAGACAGCTGAATCACACTGTTCAGCTAAGTCCCGCGTTTTAATCCTCTCAACTCTCCAGTTCATCTTCCTTTATAAAAACCCTCACGCAAATATAGAAATGTACACATTTTTCTTGCAATGCAAACTCCTAATGAGACAGATCCAAAGGGCATGATTAACATGAAGTAATAATGTCCCTAGGGGATAGGGAAGCTCAGATACAGCTTCTGCCTTGCAGAACTTCAGCATTTTAATTGCCTTGTGATGGCTGGAGTGCTACAACACCCAGACTTTGAATTAATCCAGCTGGTGGACTGGGCTATTAGATACGGTAAAATTTATTTGCTCTTATCTGTAGGTGCTACTCTTTCATTTGTGATGTGTCTTTAAACACACTTGGTCTAGGAATTCCCGGTCTGTGTGTGGAAGGTTACGTAGTGCTGATGTTTAGACAGAAACTTTTCCTGCATTAACTGATCACATTAATGTTGTGTTTCCTCATGCCGTGTCTGCATTTACCTCTTAAAGTTCGGTTTTCTGAGAAGACAGAGAGGAGTTTAGGATAATTTTTCTATTTTCTGTGGCAAAGAAAAATTTTACTGTGGACTAAGAATGCTGGGTGTCAGAAATTAGATACACAGTAGAAACATTGCACTATACATTGTACTATGCAGCTGATATTATCTCTGTAGAGTCTTATTTCTAGCAAACTATGATCTATGAATTATTTTATGTGCTTTGCTCCGCGTTTTTATAACATTCACAGTCTAAAATTTGGCATGACTTGCTTTGTATATTTCCCTTTTTATAATGCAAGTTTTCTGTTCTTAGGTCTTTATAAGGTTGTGGCAGATAAGACTCCATATGTCAGCATTGAAGAGATTGCAAGAAAAGTCTCTATTGGGCCAACAAGGTTTGGCCATCCTTGTTTCTACAGCGCCAAGGATATAAAATTGGCAAACTTCACTATCAAACATGGTGAGCAGATCACCTTCACCTCAGTGGAAGAGGTCAATGGAACAATGGCTGTGAACTGTTTCATAGTCAGAAATAACCAGTGTCATTCCTTTACTTTGCCCCTTCTGCAAGAAGGAGAATTCTATGAGTGCGAAGATGACCAGATATACACCCTGAAAGAGATTGCAGAATGGAAAATCCCTAAGTGCAGAAAGCGGATTGTTAAACTTTCCAGTACTTCACATATGTGGGACTCCTCTAGTCCACTTCCCAAGAATTTTGACGGCTGTTTGATTCTCGTGCCTGTCTATGAAGTGCAGGCAGTTATGAAATGTAAGTAGGAATTAAAATCAGTGTTCTGTTAAACATGATGTAGCAAAGTACAAAAGTATCCTTAAATACACAGCATTTGCTTAAAACAGCCATGAAAGATTCAGTTTGTCAAAAAATCCTTATCCATGTTTGCCACTAATGTTAGTTTCAAGAGGAAAAAAAGATTAAAATAATATTTGCTTTAATATTTCTTTATCATCTGTTAATTCAGATTATTACCTTGCATTTCTTTCTGTTGCCATTTTGCTGATCACTACGATTAAATCCTCACTGCAAAAATATTGCTTAGTGAAAAGGCTGAGCTTAGGAATTCTGTTCAGTTCCCAGATTTCTTACTTTGTGTCTTAGACTTTGGCCATGGAGAAGGCATTTGATCATTTATGGCTATGTCTAGGAGGTAGAAAAAGAATAGGGACATACATGTTGCAATACAGTTAATTATCATTTACCTTTCAGAATGTGTCACAGAAAGAAAAATAATATTATTTTACTCTATTGCAGAATCAAATATCAACTGAATATAAACACAAAAAACTCGTGGACAGCTTCTGAAACCTGTAGGTTTGAGGAAAGAGAAAGATTAGAAAACCACTATCTTTAAAAGTTTGTGCTCTGAGTATTTCTTTAAAAAAATTTGGCACTATAAGTTGTTCTAGTTGTTCCACCAAAACATTGAAACAGCTGGGTTCTGATTGCAGGATAGTAGCTTAGCTTTTGGGAAGGTTTTGCTGCTTGTTGCATTTACTAGAAACAAACCAATGAGCTCCACAGAAATTTAATCTTAACAGAAATATGCCATTCATGAGGATATTAAGCAGGAAATCTTTTCACAACTGAGCATTTCTCTGTTCAATGATGCAAGCAAATGGATAAAAGAGAAAGAAATAAATGTGGGCAGAGACTGTTAACACAATAAAGTTGCTATATGCATATCATAAGACATTCAGCTGTGCTTGCTATGTGATTTAATGTGTGAGTTTGGAAAATATAACTTCACAAGATAAAGTACTCTGTTTGCTATAGGTCTACCTAGATTCAGGAATCCAGCTCATCTCCTGAAGCTGTATTAACTCAGGTGTATTGCTATATCCACTTAGATATATGTGCAGAATCAATAGGAATTTAATGTCCCTAAAAACATTCAGAAAATTCAGAAATATTTGGTGTTCACCTGTCTTCCAATCAGTTATTCCAGTGAGGGTTGTATTTGTTGTTTTTATTTTAAGTTTCATGGTGTTATCAACATTTAAGAAGCATTACACATGTCCTAAATAACTATTTAATACACACTTGAAAAATAGGCTTCATGGTACATGATTAACTACTTTCTTGTGGACCATGAAAAATGGATTTTCACCATTTTTAGCAGAACCATAAATAGACACAAGATAAAGTATGAGAAATACTATCCACTGTAAAAAAAGATTCCTGATAACTGGGATAACTGATTACATTTTCACAGGCTGTGAGCAGGAATCCTCTATACTTCTCATTATTAATAATGAACAAGCTATGTGTGTGGAGCTCTCCCAAATGCTCATAGGAAGTTTCATTTTCACTAGTCATTTTCCTTTGTTGTCTTTCCCTTGTGGTGCTTAGGATGTTTATCACCTCATGGTGTCAATGTGACAAAAGCAAAGTTGGAACAAACAGATCCTGAATCACTGTCATAGAACTCTGTCATATAAAATAAATCTGATACCAACTTTGCAGTATAAAATACTGGTATGTCCTGCTACAAGGAAGTGTGAATCCAGAATATACTATCCCTTTGAGTAGGTCTATGCAGAATAAGTCTTATTGAAGACAGTCATTAAATATTATTTGCTTGTTACATTTTACTGCCTTGGTCAGCAATCTGTGGTGTCGCTGACTTGGAGCCAAATTCCTAAACAAGCTTAATTACATAGTCAGCTTTGTTCTTGGAAGTTATGCATTCAAAATTTTGCAAGTTCAGTTGTGATAAAAGAGCTGTTGTTCTCTGTCAGGTTGTTAAATTCAGTGGCTCAATTCTGATAATGAATAAAACCAGGTGACGCAGAAAAAGATGCAACAGTTCCAGAGAGGGACATTATAGTAAAATGTCTTAATTCATAAACAATAACCTTAGACTTTGTTATACAAAGGCTTTGCCATTTTGTTAAGTGATACTATTTCCTAATAGGCATAGATGTTTTAATTATTCTTATAAATATCAAAATACCTTCTTTCTCCCAGTCTGGCCATAGCAGCAATATGTTGTTAATGGATCCAAATGCTATTTATTTTTAAAAAATGTTTCCCCACTCATTTCTTTAGAGAAACCCTAAGTTGCTATGAAATAAAAGAATAAAAATACAGCTCGCACCCAAGAGTTTGAGAAGATAAACTGCTGATCAAACTTGGAGGTGCTGTGGCGAAAACAGTGAACTAGACTTCTTTTCCTTAAAATTTTTGCTCACTTGCACGCCTTATTCTCTCTCTTCATTTGTGTGGTCTTATGCATATCTGATAAACATATCTCTCAAATTGGAACAGTTAGGCTTTGGCTGACCCTATTAATGGTGCACATTTACATATGGATGTGCTCACCTCAGGGAAGGTACTTTTAGTACCTGGCCAAGAGCATGTGTATTTTATTTCAATGTCAGTTTGAAAACAAAACCCAATATATTTCTTTTTCTTTTCAGTTCGAAAGGACATAGTTCATATCCTCTCAGATCTGGATGTTGAGGTCAAGGATGTAACAGACTGTTATGATATTGGCTCTTTCCTTCAGCCACTTTCTTTGGAAGATATATTTGAGAGAACAAGCAAAGAATTTCCTATGGTTGCTGAGATAATGGAAGGGCCTTCAGGAAGCCAAAAACCTTACAACTTATTGTCTACAGGGAAAGAGATTGTCATCTACAAAAAGTACCAGGCAGCAAGAGTCCTAGCCTCTGAGATGAGAAGTGATTCCTCCAACAGACATTTTTTAATCCCTATGAGCTACAAAGGAAAGTTCAAGAGAAGACCTCGGGAGTTTCCAACTGCCTATGACTTAGAGATAGCAAGAAGTGAAAAAGAACAGCTTCATGTGGTAGCAACTAAAGCCTTTGTTTCCCCTCATAAAGAACTTTTTTCTGTTTCAGTTGGAGATCAATTTCTAGTTCAGCAATGCCAGACTAGTGAAGTTCTGTATGAGGGAAGAAAGAAACTCGTAGATGTTTTAGCTTGTGAGCAAATACTAAATGATTCATATAAAAAAGTGCTCCTCCCCATGTACATGGAAGGTGGCTTTGTGGAAGTAATTCATGACAAGAAACAGTACTACCTTTCTGAGATTTGCAAAGAATTCCATTTGCCTTTTAATGTCAAAGTGTCCGTAAGGGATCTTTCCATCGAGGAAGATGTCTTGGCTGCTGCGCCTGGTCTGCAGTTTGAAGAAGAAATCACAGACTCTTACTTGCTGATCAGTAGTGCCAGCAGTCCCGTGGAGAGCTGGGAGATTCCTGTGTATCGCTTAAACATGTTGGTCCATTTGCTGAGCAAAGATGTCCAGACAGTTGTACCACCTGTGACTAGGACAACGGTGGAAGAGGTCAGCAAAGAGGAATACTATATGTTGCGAAGATATGAAAACCTAACCCTTCATCCACCACCCAGACCTCCCAAAAAGCCAACAACAGCACCACCACCTGCTTCTGCAGTGCCTAAGCAAGGTGTGTCTGATGTACTACGGGCTCCAAAGGTAAGGCATCATGTCTTGTCTTCGAATGTCTTACAATCACAGGTCATGTTCTGTGGGTTTAAAGTCCTCATTTCACTGTTGTATCCTTACGGCACGTACACAGATGGCTCTCAGCTCCCTGTAATAGGCAAATTAGCCATTACAGACAAGAATGGCTAAAATCTCCAGTGTGTGTTAATTGATCCATGAAAAACAACGGAACCATGCCGACTCACAGCAGAAATCTTGGCTGTATAATTTTGCATGGATAATCCTTTACTGCACCATCGTAAAAGTGAAGGAGAGACTTGAAGTGGCTGTATTTAAATCTTTATTAAGGGGAAGCATATGTTTTCATGATGTAAAGATAATTTTGCTCAGCTGGAAATTGCAGAATTAAGTTCACAGAGAGACAGGTTGTATAGAAATTTTTGAATTCATTGTTTTGCACTTAACCAAGTGGGAAATAGGTTTGGAATGAAATTAAAAAAAAAAAAAAAGGCATTTCTTTTAGAATAGCATTTGATGTTAAGAAAGAAGTGCCCCTTCTAGGCTGATTTTCTTCATATTTAACCCAAGACAGTGCATTTGTTCATTAATCTTTGTGTTGGGTCTGGTTGAAGTGGACTTGATTTTCTTCACATCAGCCTGTAAGGTATTCTTTTTATTTTTCACTTAATCAGGGTTGATAACCCACCTGTCTTTTGGCTATTTCACAGCCATGCACCCACAGTGCCAAGGCCTTCTTGATTTCCCAGTCTTCCCCAAGGAAGCTGGCTGGGGTTGGGTAGGAGGTTGGGAGGGGGCACAGATGGGGGAGGTGACCCCAGATGACCAAAGGGATGTTCCATGACACATAATACCATGATCAGCAATGAAAACTGTGGGGGTGATTTGCCTGGGAAGGCAGGCATAACTCAGAGACTGGACAGACATCAGTCTGCTTGTGGGAGATGATGAGTGAGTGCCTTTGCATCACTGTTTTGGGGGGTTTTTTCCCTCTTTCCTTCATTTATTAAACTGTCTTTATCTGAACCCAAGAGTTTTCTTGCTTTTGCTCTTACTATTCTCTCTCCTGATGAGATCATCATCCTGATGTCAGGGTGGAGTGAGCAAGTACCTGGATGGGTGATCATCTTCTGGCTGGGGTCAGAAGCTTGCTATTTTCTTGCACATATTGAAAGAACTGAAGGCCCATCGATGGGCTTTAATGAGAGTGACAGTCCAGGAAGTTTTTAACTTAGGTGGCAGTTGTCCTCATGAGTGTTATGAATGGATGATGCAGGTTTAAATCAGCTCTTGCCTTTTGCCCAGGCCTCTGGCAGCAGGCAGTCGCGCTATTGAGGTGTCCAGCACCCCAAGATCCACTCTTACTTGCAAGTTCTTTAATAATGGCTGATTTGGTCTATTATAAAATGAATTATTTATTAATAGACACAAAACTAACAGACATAAGACTTAAAACAGACTATTATTACACAGAAATAAGACAAAAAGGCAATACTAGTATTATACACCCGGACTTAAAGGTACCATTAAATTTACACCCAGCTAAGAAATAGTATAACTTAGGATTCAGTGTTTCTTACCATTCAGTCTTGATGGAGTACACATTGAAAAATCCTCTCTCTCAATTCCCGGGGAAAGGGACCTGGAGTTATGTCCAAGGCTCCAGGGAGAACTCTTCTCACACCTTTCTGAGGAGTGCGTAAGAGACTTCTGCCTCTGTGATAATTTTGTAGGCTTTTATAGACATAAGAACTGTGTCTTTTGGTTGAGAACATTTCTTTCATCTCTTCCCACATTTGCTTTCCGGACTAAGATGTTGGTTCTTGGCCGGGGCCCTAAGCCCTTTTGCCACCAGAGATACCCCATGCTGGGCCTGTGGCCTGCCTGAGTTACCTCTTGCATATGAACCAACCATCTGTGGTAGAGAGGGGGTAGACATGTCCTGCCACAATGTGCAAATACAAATTCTCTGCAGGTGAAGAGGGAAAATATTGGAAATACTTTCAGATCTCTGTGTTGTAGTTGCTGTGCTATGTGCTATACTTTAAATACCACGTAACACATGTAATTATATTTTGGGGGACTCAGCAGAAGTCCTTTCTTTGTGCATTGGTATGAAACTAAAGTTGAATTGTAGTCACTCTGAAAGGGCAGCGTTTGTGAGTACCTCTCTTTGCCTGCGAGAGGTGTTCCTCCTCTCATTCTCCAATTCCGAGACCACATACATGTCCAAAGCTCCATATAGATCCTGGGAGATGGTTACAATCGACTATAGGAGAAGTGAATGGATAAGGTTGTTCCCTCAGATAAGGGTACTACAACAGATATGTGTCATTTTCTCCTGTCTTTACTACAGAAATGTCTTTTCTTCTAATTTTTACAATGAACATTGTAGCAGCTTAAATAAGACATCCTGTTGTGCAAGGAAGGATACATGAGAAATTTGTCCATGGAGCTACCAGGCAAGCAATAACACTGGTACTGGCCAGGGGAACAGAACTAGGGGAAAATTCCCTAAAGATGTGTTTCTGGTCAATCTGTACCCTTGTCAGGAGGACTCAGACCTCCTGCAGTTACTGATGGCTGTGTGTGAAGAAAAGCAGGTGGATGCTGACGCCAGATCAGGTTCATGCAGAAGTTTCCTGAAGTGAGGAGACAGCAGTAAAGGCAGAAGAGGGATGAGCTGAGGTTCTTTTGCACATTCATGAGTGAGAACAACCTTAGACTGCAGCTGTCCAGACAAAGGAGATAATTTAAACACTGTTCCAGAAGATGCTTTTAAATTTTTTAGGGGGGCAGGTGCTTGTTATAACTGAAGAATACACTGCAGTCAGAAAGCTTGGAGTTCTGCATATTTGAAAATCTCCTCCCCTGGGAAGGTGAAACAAGTAGAGATCCTTTATTCACTACATTAAACATCCTGAGCTGTAACATATTGTGTTTAAAGTCACACAGAATGCATTATCTTTTCTACCCTGAGCACCATGAGTCCTCTGAGGAGACGTGGATGGTAGCAGCTCGGCTCTACCTTGGCCCGTCTGCAGCGCTAGGGGAGATTGTGTTTTCTTTTACATGTACCAGGAGTGTCTGAGGGTTCAGAAAGTTGGAAACTGCGCCAAAGTGATAAATAGCCATCTTTGCATATTTTGTAACTATGCACAGGCTTATTTGCATAAATAACAGATGAGCGTCCTAATGAGCTGAACTTAAGCCTGACAAGGTGGCAGCCTGGGATAAGCTTTACTGCTGCATGAGTTGCCACGCTCCTCCTGCACACAGCTCCCTGCCTGGTGCCTAGGGAGCTCTGGCTGCTTGCTGGAGGGTGGTGAATGGCTTCCACACACAGCAGCTGGGAAACTGCTTGGTTTGGAGCTCCAGGATAAAATGCTGCTGCTGAATAAGATCTGCCTGTTTTTTGCCAGTACCTGAGGATTATCTGTAAGGGTGGGTCACCTTTAGCTACAGCTTATGCATTGATCGCCTCAGCTAGCAGCAAGGCTGTGACAGCAAAGAGGCTCCAGCTGTCTCTTCCTGCTGTTCTCTGACCTTGGTAAAGGGCCCAGGAGCAGGACTGCGTGCTTCACTGCGTGCTTTTGGTCATGTGAGTCACTGGATTGTACGAGATTGGCATCCAGCATGGACTGGAACCTCAGACAAGTGTGAGAACTGCCTCTGCTTGTGTGCAAGGCACAGTGCTGCAGAGACATGGATGTTCGCACACTTCAGCAAAGTCCAGAGACAGCAGATGAATTCCCAAGCATGGTATAGCTGCATTAACCAAGCACTCTGCCCAGTCTCTTCACAGGGCTAATTAAGTTGGCTCGACTCCTACTGATACAGCTTTCACTGCCAGAACCTGGGGATCATTCCTCTCCCCTCCACAGTACAGCACAGACTTTCCCTTTCCCTCTCATATGAATATTTTGTTTGGGTAAGAAACATGCAAACCACATCTGTTTGAAATTTTGTATTACTTGCTAATTCAATTTAAAAAGACAAACCCCAAGAAAATAGGTGTAAACTAAACAAATGAAAAAAAAAAGCTTGTATTGAATGATGAAATTAATCTGATACTTCATACAGCAGATATCTATCTAATATTAATAGCAGATATTTATACAATAGCCAATACCTCTACCCACAAGCACCCCCAGCTGAGGACAGGAATGATGTAACAACTTGTACTCTTTGTCTCATGGTAAAATGTATTATAAAATTCACCAGAAATCTACATTTTCTTTGCTAGAACAATTGGAGTGAATTTCAGACAGGGTTCTAATTGACATGTTGAATTAAATGGTCACTCAGTTTCTGATTTGTGGGCTTATCTAGAAAGTGAGAATGACCTAATAAAACCCTAGAAGTTAATGCTACTGATTTAAGAATGGGGCATCTCACCCTCTTGCCCAGTTGTTCCTCAAGAGAAGTTCCTGCAGGAGTACTCAGTCAGGACCTCACTTTCTTGAAATGAAAATTCATTTAAAGGGAACAATCCAGATGTGTCTGTTCTTTCCACACCTTAGAAACACTACTGCAAAAATAACAAACCGAGTTTTCATTTAGTAACTTCCCTGAAAATAGTTTCCTAAAATATCCTTCATTACATGCTGGGAAACCTACTGTTTCCTCCCCTTCAAGAAGATTCAAGCAGCAAAAGTTGTCTAGCTTTCTTTTTGCTTCTCAGTTCAAGGAGTAAATATCCTACACATTTAAGGAGGTGCTAATCTATGTCCCTCAATCCTTTTGCATTCAACTGAAACAAACAAAGTGTCGGCACCAAATATTGCTAAATGCAATCTTAATCAATGCATGGAAAGCCACAATTTAGTCCTCAATATTCCTAAGACCATAAGGGCACGGCTTAAGGGGCAAAAAAAGGGCAGTATTTCACTCCTGATAAGGACTAAGAGAAGTTAGCTCCATCCAATGCTACTTTCAGTGGTCTGTTTAGTCATGTCTCTAACCTGAGCAATCAGTAAAATAGTCACCAGCTGGATTGCTGTTAAATACCTTTATGAATGTGGAACTGGAAGAGTGGTCACAGGCAGTAACCTGGTCATCTTTGGCAAGAAAGCTGAGAAAATTCCAGCCAAGGAAACTGGAATTTAATAAAATAGGAGCATCAGGGCATGATAGTTAATCATTTTGTGCTAAGGTCCATTATCCTTTCAAAAGTCATTACAGTGTTAAAATATCAGGAACTTTCTTGCTTTCTTGCTTTTTATTTCAAAATTAAAATGAAAGAAAAATTATCACTTCCATCTGGCTTTGCAGTTCTACAAACTGAGCTATCGAAATCTGCCATTAACATATTTATCACATCTGTCTCCACAGCAAAATGAAGACTTATCTGGAATTAAGTTGATAAGACATAAGCTGCATTTCTCAGCAAATGAGTTTTCCTGTAGTGTCTCCTTTCCTTCCTCATAACTATTTCTTTTCTGCTTCCAGAGCATTTTTCACATTTTTGGGTCCTTTATAGAGTAGATTTAACACAAACATTTCTGCTGTGTAGCAAGAAACTCACCTTCCTAAACAAAAGTATATTAGAAAATGCACACTGGAGAGCCAGGAAGGAATAGGTAAGAACAGACTTCAGGAATTAACAATCTTTTGGCTCTGGAAATGATGAAGAAAAGGGAGGTTCATTAGCAGATACAGAAATGTGCATACGCAAACGTAAGGAGGAGGGTTTCTCTCTGACAGATGCAGCCTTGTGGCTGCTGATGCTGCACCAGTGCTTCCTCTTCCTCTCTTTTTCTCTGTCCCCACTGAAGAGGATGTTTCCAACTCCCTGAAATCTCATTTTCCATTGTCTCTTTCCCCTTCCTTCTCCACACTCTATCTATTGTTTCTCCCTGTCATTTTCCAGTAGCTTTGTAAGTCCCTAATAAATAATATGTGAATGTTGGAAGTACAACTCTACAAATTGGGGACCACCCCACACTATCATTGTGGCCAATTTCATAAAGTGTCTCAAAATCCCATTCCCACCACAACCTCACCTGGTGAACCAAGCCCCAGTTCCCTCCAAATCCTTGTTCTGCAGCCTGTTGTTTCTCTGAGCACCTCGTACGCACTGTGCCATGGGTTCCTTTGCCTCCAAAAAACCCATCCTGTGACACACATGCCTGATTTCCCCCAGACCCAAGTGTTTCGGCCCCCCCAAGCTACATTTTACATGTGCCCTTCACCCCCCTAACCTATATGACATTTGTTCCCCAGTCCCCTGTACAAGCTTGCCTTTTCCTGTTGCTAGCTCCTTCCCAACACGTCTCCACTGCTGGCTCTTCCCTCCTGCAGTGAGCTGAAGCCAAGGTCACCGGCATAAAGGAGTGGGAGCTGCAGAGACATCTAAAGCTGCACACAGGCTTTTGTTGCCTTCCCCAGCAGCACGTGTTCCAAACCTCAGCACAGCATCGGTCTCCAGCTAGGATCTTAGGGGAAAGCTGGAGCAGGGTGTAGGCACTGACAAAGGTCAAGCAGTTTAATTTTCTTGTTGGCTGGACAGTCCAAGCTGAAGGATTTTGTATGGATGCTCTGTTGCAGAGATCCTTATAGCTGTGTTCAGATCTGGGGGCCTGTGACCATTTTCTGGAAGGCCTATCCACATCCTGATACCATGCTGGGCTGAAGCCTACACATGTGCCATCCCACTTCACATCCTGGATTTTTCTGCAGAAGAAACCAAGCAATGCTGGCTGGAGACCAGGACTGCTTGGTACCCTATGCACTCTGCATGAACCAGTAGGAAGGAGTTAGAGGAACTGGGAACCCTAAAGCCCCAGCTAATAAATGACTGGAGTTTCCCTGATATTCTCAGTATCCTCTTTTTCTTTTAAAAAATACTAAAAGCTTAAAATTTCCACAGAGAATCATCAAGTCTGCAGTAGGCACTTACTGCAGTTTGATGTTAGTCTCAAAACTGAAATACAGCAGGGAAGATAGCAGTGTGCCTGCCAGAAGGAACTGCCATAACTGCCTGAAGAAACAGCAGGGCAATCTGAGGTCTAAGTCTCATTGCAGAAAGGCATTAGTGCTACAGGAAATGCTGATATAGTACATGGAATTAAGGAAGGTACAGATGAACATTTGGATATGCTGACTGATGAAAATGCCAGCCTTTTAAAAGCAAATTGCTTCATTTAGAGCTAAAAATGAATTACTTGGAGAACAAAGAGAAAAGAAATATAAAAATAAAGAGGATGCCCAGAAGAAATAAAAAATTGAACCACATGAATATATGGAACCCCTGATAAGAAGGAAAATCCTGAACAGAGTGTGTGGCAAAAGCCATTGATGTCAGTAAGGCAAGAATTGGCTGGCACATTTTTCTCCTGTCTCATGAAAAGTACATAACATAATAAAACACAAAGCATAATAAAATCATATAATTATGTATAATTATGAAGCAGGATAAAGAAAGTAGAATAAATCTAAAATTCAAGGAATCACTGCAGCAGAATAACTCTCCAAAAATAGAATTTCGGGAATGGGGGCACAGAAATGTGGTTTTTTCTCAACTGCATTTCCAAGAAGCCTGACTTCCCACAAAGCTGTTCTGCAGGTTGCATTTTACTGTTTGGCCTTCTCCTCACAGCAAGAAAATTGGAAAATCAAGTTTGTGGATAGCTAGCTGTTGAAGCACTACCTGTTATGGACTGTATTTTG
Source organism: Oriolus oriolus (assembly GCA_013400235.1). Taxonomy (NCBI): domain Eukaryota; kingdom Metazoa; phylum Chordata; class Aves; order Passeriformes; family Corvidae; genus Oriolus; species Oriolus oriolus. The sequence continues at coordinate 1,540,817 of VXBT01009933.1, read as the reverse complement.
GTCTGTTTGGAAGTCACTAAAGAGTTTTCCAGTTTAAAATGGCCAGCGATAATCTATACCACAGCAAATTTCCAGCAGGAAGCACAGTCTCCACGCTCCTGCAATGCCCATCTGCAGCAGTGACAGTGACCCGCCAGGCAGCTCCCAAGGATCCCACAGAGCCAACTGCAGGAGCTCTGACTCCATCCATCCCTGCCCAAACACCTTCAGGGACTTTTCTGGGCTCTAAAGGCCACCTGGTGTGGGGTGTCCCTTGCTGGTAACTCTTCTTGTCCTCTGTGGGAGGGGGCCTTGGGCTGCTCTAACCCCCAGATGATGCCTGGGAACTGTGTGGGGAAGATCTAATTGGCACGGATTGAAACAAAGTCCAGGGATGTTTCCCAGGCACTGTGTAATTCAACTAGTGTCGATATAGCCACTGCTAAAAAAAAGATGGGAAAAAAAAGGGAAAAGAGGGAGCTTCACCAAAGTCACTTAAGTGTTTTCTGTGGTCAGTGTAAGAGACAGCACTGACATTGCCCATTCACGTTATGCATTCTTTCATAAAATTCAAGCTTTGGCAGTACTGTCAGCTGAGTATTCTGGAAGTGAAAGCATCCCAGAAGGCTGGGATTATGCTTTGAAATATATGTCCCACGCAAAGAAATGAGAAAGCTGCTGTCAGTGTGACAGTAGGGTCACATCCTAAAAGACCTGTAGTCATGGTTCATATTTTACAGAGAGTCCTTGCAGTGAGGAACTGAGTGATTATCAAGAAACAGAGTGCTGTAGAGAGACTCATCAAATCCATTAAAATTTGTAATGACCATCCAAGCCCTGGGCTTTCCTTCTTTATTTTTTGAATGTGACAGTCCATAGACATGGCATAAAAGAGCGTGATGAGGGAGGTATTAAGGGCTAAAAAACAACGTATTTATTGTCTCTCCCACAAAAATTAATTTTTCTTCTTTATGCACAGAGGTGTACAATTTACACCGAGCTTTTTCAAGATATTTAACAACATTGCAGTCTTGTTTTGTCACAGAACATGCAAATAATTTTACTAGTAAATGATTTTCATGGCAGTATGTTGTGATGCAGTGGTTCAGATTTTATTTTCTTTTTTCTTTTTTTTAATTCAGAATAACAAGGGGATTGAAGAGGCACAGGGTATTCAAGTCTATTGTGAGTCCTGTAGTGCCACTGAAAAACCAGGGCAGTGATCCCAGGCTTGCAATGACTGTAGGCAGTGGCTTGTACCAATGATCCACTGGAACTAGTGTGATGGAGTCTAAGTAGAGGGTCACTTAATAGGAGTCACTAAAGAAAAAAAAGGAAATTAAAGAAAGCTCTTTGCTAGTTTTTGGCATGCCATGGACCACCCTGATGGACAACACTGGTGACGAACTCTGCTTAGACTCTGCTCTAGTTTGGACTCTTAATTATCTAGAATTGAAATCTGATTAATAAACCAGGATAAAACTATTCCCAAAGCATCACTTTTAAACTTTAAATTTAAGAGTCTTTGAAAAAGTAAATAACATTTTATGTGTGAAGAACTGTATCTGGAAGCTACTTTTAGGGATCCATCTGTTTTGCATAAGTGGTAAATGCACGTTCTGCAGTATTAATGAGGAAAAAGTGGTTGTGCTTGCTTGTGAATTACTGTCATTTGAAGGGAAATGTGCCAAGCAATTGAACAGTAGCCCTACAAGAAAATTCTGGCCATGTAAGAAGTGGGGTTCACAGGAGATCAGTAGGTCTGGTTTACACGGCCATTTCTGCCAAATGCTGCTTCAGTGACCGCAGGCAAATCACATAAATATCACTGCCTCCAGATGCATGAAGAAACTGCCAGGTGTGAAGAGGGAGTGCGGATTTACAGCTCATTAGTTACTTCATATGGATGCTTAAAGCTCAGGTAAACGCAAGATACATTGCCTCACTTTCAGTAAGGGTCAGAGCTACCTCGCATTTACTCTGGAGCAGTAACCACACAGACAGTTGCCATGGAGTATCAAATGAGCTGTAAATCCACGCTCATTTACTAGGTGGCAACTTGTTCATGTAGCTGTCTCCTCTGTCTGTGAAATGGGACACGATGTTTCATTTTCCCATCTTGGATATTTGTATAGACAAGCATGATTTCTCAACATATGCAGCATTTTGTGCATTGGCTACTGCAATAGGAACAACAGTAACAACATAAAAACAATATCAGCAATGGAATTACTGCCCTTTAGTACACTTCAGCCTTGTTCAAAAGTTTTTAGCTGGAAGTTAATCTACAAAAGAGGTGAAAAATGAAAGCAACATCTGTCCAAGATAGATGGATTCTGAAGTGTGAGTATTCGAAAGAGGAAGAAACAAGAAAGAATAACTTATTTAAGAACTTATACCATAGCAAGGTGTTAATCCTGAGGCTCACTAACACCTTTGAGAGATCAGTATTTTGTTAACCACTTCATAGTTTATTCTAATAGTAGATGCTTGTCTTTGTGCTTGTCTTCTGCATCTGCTGTGGTATATCTGGTGTCTTTAGCTTTGTCTTCACCTGTTGGCTTACAGAAGGCTGCAGTTAGTTTCAAGACATAAAGAGTTATGGATGGAAAGTCAGACTCCTTATAATGCCTGCATAAATTTCCCCAGCTTGTGAGACTTTGACAGATGATAACATTAAACTAAGAGTTGCGTATTAAAGGTCAGTTTGTGCAAGTACAAAAGGTGTCAGCAAGGGAAGAAAATGAGGAAAGAGACAACTACAATACAGGTTACCTATATTTATATAAATATATCTAAATAGATCTATCTTATATTGATACATCATACATGAAAAGTAGTGGGACATAACTGATGGTGTATAAATAAATGCTGGACTAAAAAGTTATTTTTTGAAGTCAACCTGACACATCATTTATACTACTTGCAATGATGGAGCAGCACCTCCATCTGGGGGGAAGAGCACAATAAGGATCTAAGCTAGGAAGGTGAAATTGAGAACTAGTGAAACAGAAAAACAGAATATCCAGTTACGTTCTATCAAACTGCAAAATGGGATCGGAAAGCAGAATTTATGTAGTATGGAGGGAAATGCATTTTTGTCACAAAAAGGCTTTTTTGAAGGTGAGGACTTTTCTTTCTAAATATGTTCTTTTCCCCCTGTGAATATCTTAATCCATAACTATCCTGCCCTCATTGTCTCTCATATAAAAATGAAAAGCAGTGTAATATAAAAAAATTCTGCTCTGTTTGAGCCAGCTGCATGCATACATACATGGTGGTCAACATGAAACATCTGCTCTTTATCTGTTCTTTGCACCTCGCTGAATACAGAGACCGGAGAGGTCTTGGTTTGCCGCCTACTTTTACTCCATATCATCAACATTTGATGGGGTGAACACCCAGGCTATCAACCTCCTACACTAATCATACTCCCTCTCTGTTCTCATGTTTCCAGCAACACGAATATGGATGCAAAATCATGGGAGCTAGAAGCAAAACAGAAACTAAATCCTCAAACAGCAGGCTTAGGTTTTGCATAAGGCTTTTCATTAGTTTGCATCTTCAGAAAAAACAGAGATAAAATCATCTCATGAAATATTGAAACCACTTCTGCCCATACGAATAGCCGAATGTGAAACATCTCGGTCTACCCTCTGAAACGGAAAATAAACCTTCTTATGAATGTTATGAGTTATTGAATAATAATACGGCAGTAGTCTAATGCTGCTATTGTTGAACCTAAATGGAAAACCTTATTAATCATGGATTTGACAGCTCATTCAGTTATAATAATGTTTCCTGTCAATCCAAGCTCTCGTTATAATTGGATCTTACTTAGAAAGGAAGATGCTCCATTGACTGCTCAGATGGAGAAAAATACAGGTTTGAAAATGAAAATATCAGTCTGAATTCTGTTTCCAGGGAGCCTGCTTATGCATTTACAAGTTGGATAACACTTTAATCCTTGCTGTGTGTCACATTTGGATGTTACTATAATAAGATTCTCTCACTGACTAGACACCAGCTCTACAGTCATGACAGTGAAAGTGAAAGCAGGAAGAGCAAATGAAACTTCTTCCCGGGGATGCTGGTGTATCATCACCACGACCTAGTTGCGAAGAATTAACTGAAATAGATGGCTTTTCTACATAAAATAGTGTGTTCAGCTGTGAATTTACAGCTAATTTGGTTTCCTGCATGCCCTCTTTTGTGGTTACTCAGTTTGCAGAAAGTATGAGATATTTCATGTGGCATTGAAAGGAGATTAAGTTGCTTCAAACCAAGGCAATTTAGTGTGCTGTAGGGGTGTTTACAGAGAGACTTAGTGGCAAGGAACTGTAAATTCATTCCCTAACTTACTGCACAATATCTTTATAAACAAGGCCAGAGACAGAATAAGCAAAAGCAGCTGAGGTGGTTATCAAAGTAGATGAATATTCAGGCTGAGACTGAAAGCACTTGGAAAAGCATTTCAGACAAATGTCATTTAGAAGACACTCTGTTGGCAAAATCTGTAAATTGCATTTTGGAGGCCCCAGTTTTGTGGGTGTAACAGAGAGAGGTGCTGCATTCTGTGCAGGTCACAACTTGTTGAGGACACAAAAGCCACAGGGTGAGTAAAACTTAGACTCAAATTTATAAAAGAAAGGTTTTATAGAAATCTCTTTTCTAGGGCAGCTGAAACCTTAACTCCCAGAAGGTGTTCTTGTTCACTGGTAAACTGGTATGGTTACAATAAAAGGGAACTTAGAGTAGTTTCCTAATGACTGGTATAATGTTAACCAGCATAGAGACACCAGACTATTTTCACTGCCTCGCAGGACAAGGAGTAAAAATCTGGTAACATCAGGAATTCCTTGCATGAGTGTAAGGGCTTGCTGGATGTGTGCTTGATCCTACAGTAGTCATGCACACTAAAAAACAATTAAGTAATATTTTAGCCCTCCATGGCTCAACCAGATGAGGCAGAGATGGGAGAAGAGGTTGTAACCCACACCAGAATTTAGTAGCTGTATTAGGACAGTAGGCTTTCTTCTACTATTTGTCTTCAATCATTGCAGCTTAGCACTATCTTTTATTTTGCTTTGTGACAAGTGGAGACAATTCAAGTCTTCACTGAGATTGCAGTTCCTGAGAGAAATAAGGGCAAGGCTAAGAATGAAAGTGTTACAAATGTGAAAAGGAATAAAAATCCAAAGAAAAGTTGAAACTGCTTGTTTTGGTTTTGTTGTTGTGCATTCCTTTTTTATTCACAGTAGCTGAGTGATTTCTCTTCTCTGAATGAATAAATAGAAGTCAAGATTTGTTTCAGGTGAAGAGTTGATGTCAGAGAGGATTTCTTGTATTGTTATAGAGTGAAGATCACCCAGTTACAGACAATCATACGCCTCTACAACCACTCATGTAGCGTGAGTTTGTGGAGGTTATGCAACAGTATGTAAAGTGCCTATTAGCATAAAATTTATCCTGGAACTATGCAATTTGAATGGTGGAATAATAATGCAAAGAATACTTTTCAAAATATATAACTTGATCAGCAGCTATTGAATCCATAAAATAAATATTTATATTCATCGGATAGTTCTGAAAAGGTCAAGTAGGAGACATTTTAATCCGTGTTTTCAATTTGCTGCTATATGTTTAGAGTAACAAATCCTAGCAGCTTTCAAAAATAACAAAGGCAAAAGTAGCATATGGCTCTCAAATGTCTGTGGACTGTAGATCAAACTAATTTGTTTTTCCTGAGCACCTAAACACAATTTCTTTATTTGTTGGTTGTGATCTCTTCCATAATTGCAAAAAGAGATTTGATACCTAATGACATAAACCATTATGCTAACCACTTCAAATTAATGGGACCTTCCAGCTTATTTCAAAAGACACATTGCCAAGTGCTGCCATCGTATTTTTCATAACTTTATCAAATGTAAATACATTTTCAGATGTACAAATGTAATTTGTATTTGCTTTTTTCAGATGTAAATTCAACTTCTCACCCTGTTTGCAGGTACAGCACAATCGTAATAACATGACAGTCTGAGACACTAATTTGTTGATTTAAAAAATACTTTACGAATGTCTTACGTGCTTTTACATTGTATGCACCCCTAACCAAAATGTCGTGCTTGGGTTTCTCTCAACACGTTGTGTCATTCAGATGTAACTGCAAAACCTCCTCTCTGGTATGAAGATTCCTGACAGAGCATTTGATTCTTCTAGCTGACATCAGTCATTAGGCAGTGCTACATAGTTTCCTTTCTGCAACCCATCCTATAAGCACACTTTTGACTGCTGTGCTGTTTGCCCAGCTCCTCCGCTGCGTCTCCATTTTGGTGCCTGTGTCCTGTCTTAAAATGTCTGGACTGGGATAGATGGACCCCGCGGGACATGTGCGGGCCTGGTTTAAGGAAATGCAGCTCCATTTGCTTTAATGGAATTGAAAGGTCTTCCAAGAAGCGTAAATTTGGAATATTTGTTTGGAAAGAGCAAAATGGCATGCGTGTCTCTTCGGGGCTGGGCCAGCATGCTGCAGTGATGAATGGCCTGGTACAGCACAGCGACAGAGAGAGGTGCCTTTGCTTAGGTAGCCACATGTTAGAAATGTGAGCCACACCTCTGTGTATATATTTCCACTCTGGTCTCTACTCTCAGTGGTGCCTAGAGAGCCAAGCAGACACTTTGTGGTTAGCTGGACCACTTTAAGTTCGTTGTGGAGGTTTCCTAACTGTAATCACAGCAAGGACAAGCGGAGCATGTAGATAGGTACACGTAGTTATGTACATTTTTGTGCCTTGATCTGGAGCTGAACTGCACTGGTGGCAGAGCAATTAACCCAAAGGGAATGATAGACATGTTTTTCACAATAGGCTTGTGATTAGTGCATGGTGTTGGGAAAGCTGTCACCGCATTATGGCTGCCAGTACACACAATGCCTGTCAGCAGCTCCAGTGAAACCCTGGGGCCATGGATATGTTGACTTGGACTTTGCAAATTGTGCAGATACAAGGTCTGAAGGACGAGGTGCAGCCCTGGTTCAGAAGGAAGTGCTTTGGCAAGGATGGCTGAGGCTTAGGTGTCATCCAGAAACCTACAGCCTAGAGGAAAAGCAACATTCTCAGACAATTGCTTTCATCCGCAGCCTACAAGCTGTTCTAATGTTGGCTTTTTTGGGTCTCCCAGGTATGTAGCATGTGCCAGTTTTTCAGCCTTCTTCAGGAATCTCATAGGGTCTGGAAGTTTGGCCATGTGCATATCAAGGATGAAGTTCATTCTTTCATAGGAACAGACATAAACATAATTTAATTTACAAGTCAATCCCCAAGACAGAGGTCTGGGGATCCATGCTTTTCTGTTGTGCACATTTCATTCCTTCTGAAGCAGAAATATGTTCAGGAAAAAATGTGTAAGTAAACATTTAATGGAATTACTTAGCATGGCTGGGAAAATTTTGTTTTTCTCTGATTTGCTTTTCTTAGTAAAACTAAATATTGTCATGCAAATTCCTTCTGGACAAAGAGATAAAGTAAGAATTCAAATGGACGCTAGTCCTCCTGTTTCCACAGCTCTTGCAGTGCCAGTAATTGAAGGGCACACTGAATTCTGGGATCTATAACAGAGCCTTGTTTTCATCCACTGCTTTGCTTTTGTAGCATTTTTTTGCAACAGGAACTAGAGGCACAGGTGAGATGATCCATACATGTTTCAAAGACATAAGAAACATTGACCCCTCAAAGGCCACAGATGCAGCTTTTTTCCTTCAAACCCTTATTTAAAACAGGTTGTGTTTGGTTAGTGGTCGATTCTTTGTTTGATGTCTTGAAATTGTGGAAGACTGTTTGCCCTCTGCAAACATGCACACACACAATAAGTCACAAAGATGAAAACTTTATTTTGACAGTCTAATCTCACAGCATGCCCCACACCTTTCTTACAAAAAGATGAATAATGGGGATTTTTGAAGACTTCATCTTTAAGACTTCACATCTTCTGTTGATGAAGATGTGAAGTATTAGCTTGAATTAAAAAAAACCCAAAACAATTTCAGTAAGCTTTTAATACCTTTGTTGTGGCAAAGAAAACATTAATTACATTTGCATGTGGAAAATCCATACACATTTGCAGAAAGGCGTATGATTTGAAGTCCTGCCGTAAATTCTGATTCATATATGCTGAAACACTGCACACATGAATGTATCTGTTCAGCTTCCATTTCAGGTAAAAGAGCATAAGCGTGTGTCGTGGTTTTCCTTTCCTTACTGGTACATAAACTGTAAAAATGTGCTAAAATCCTACCCCACACATACAAGGTTGTTTAATCAAATATGTCCTCTCCCTCTCCCTCTCCCTCTCCCTGTTCTTCTCCTTCTCCCTCTCCCTCTTCCTTTCCCTCCTCACTGTATGTTGCTAATGTAGCATGACAGAATCACACAATTTTTTAGCTTTCCTCCTCTTTTTGAATTTTATGAATCCATTTCATTCACGCTTACTACACAAGCATCTCGCTGTATTAAACTTCTGTCCTAGACAATTTTCAATGGTAGATAAATGAAATCATCCACAGAACAATTTTGTACTGAAATTCTTTTTATTTCATCGGTATTTAATAAATGTGTCCCCACCTACTAATCTCACAGGGTTTATATTTTCCTTAATAGGTGCAATAAAGTAAATTTATTTCTCTTTCATGTTACTTTTTGATTTTTAGTTCACTAACATTTCTCTTTCAGCTGGCAGATATATGTGAATAGATTGAATTTATAGAGAATTATCTTTTAAAATACACCATACCAGTACTGGGAGCCCTTGCCTAAAACATAGTAAATGGTTTTTCTGTTAATATACCTGATATAGTCATAGCTTAAAGACAGATAATCTTGGACAAAAATTTTTTTTTGAAATCTGAGAAAACTATCTACGAATATAGAAGCACTAAGAGCATTTTTGTGCATCTATGTTCATTGCCTTTAGAAGCTTGCTCAGTTAAGGAAAGATGCCATTTCTACTCTTTCAAAGAAAGAAACCAAACCCATAAAGAGCACAGCTTTTCACACTAGAATTTTATTTACTACTGCCTAGTCTAACAATAAATGCCATATTTATCTTATTCATCTGTAATTTTTTTTTTGGCCACTTAGGTTATGTTCTACACTTTATAAAGAAAGGGTAATATAAAATCCCTGTTTAATAAATTGATCATTCCGGATAGATATCACTGTCATTCTACTTGCAGAACATAACTGATGAGTAAAGTGTTCCTGGTAAAGCATACCCAGTAGAAGTTCAGAGGACAAAGCCCTTGCTAATGCCTCTGTTCAGAGCCTAGACTCCTACTATCACAAATATTTTTCTCTTTAAATAGTTTAACCTGTATTTTTAACATCACCTTCTTGTTTGTTTTATTTGCTTTTTGGGGGCCCATTTGGATATAGTCTTTGAGAAGAGAGAATGCATCAACACTACTTTGAAATAAACTGAATCAGAGGTGAGAAAATAGGAACACAGTAGTTGGCTTTCCAACATTCCCAAGAATATCTCACAAAAGAACTGTCTTGATACACATCAGCAGGTAAAAGTACTATTACCTAATGTCTCCTGAGAAGAAAAAGAGAAGAAAAAAAACCCCAAACCTACAAAACAATATTGTATCACCTTTGAAGTGCCATCAGTATACCACAGAAAGATGAATAACCCAGTTGTAGTCCCTCTGTTGGAAGGGATCATCGACAGTTGCAATAAAATACAAACACTTTGGCTCCGAGGCAGTGCTGAAAGCAGCCGTGTGACTGAGTCCAGTGATCTTGATGTGTAGTGTCTTGGGTTCTCTTCTCTGAGAGTTCACAGGTGTGATTCCTTCTACCTGTAACTTGCACCATTTTTTTTCTTTTTGGACAAGGATTTAAATCCTATTATAAAAAGAAGGTGATTTTTTGCTACTGTTTTGTGACTGATAAGCATTCAGGCAGAAGATTACATCCCGTGTATGGATACTAACAGCCCATACCAGGGGTGTGAGAAACATGCTCCGCTGCTTGTCACTTCTCTTTAGAAAGGTTTAAGCTCTCCACCAAGGGAACAGAAAGCTCAGAGAATACACTGGCTCTGACAATAATTAATAGTAAAGGAATTTTATTTTTTCTCTAAATGCGAGCATATCTATCTTTTATGACCCTTTTCCCTGTTGGCAATTGTGGCCTTTAAAGCCAAAATTGCAGGAGTTTTGCATAAGAAGCCTAGAAACCTTGGTTATAGAATTCCCTTGTCCTACATGGTTCAGCCCTGTGCTTCATCTTTTTGAGAGCTAAAAGGTTTGTCCTATCAGTTCATGAATCTATATATGCATTCTCCAGATCTACAAACGCTGTAAAATCTATTCACTGGAAATGCCCAGAGGATTAATAATTTAAATAAAAACAGTCAAGACTGAGCTAGTGTTTTATAGACAAAAAATATCTTTTCCCTATACTATTTCCCCTTCTGGTGCATAAATAATTCCTCTAGCATTAGTGGAGTTATGCTAATTTATACCCACAGAGGACTTGGTCTCAAAAGTCTAATTTAGATGACAACACTGAAGTGCAAGGACTTGCCATTTTTATTTGTATGTAAAGTACCAGAACTCAAGTAGTTGTGTGTCATTAAATTATTTCTAGAAAATAAATTGCCATTTGGAAGGTTTGCTCTTGGGTGAAATTATATCTTTTTGTATGACTTTAGACAGATGCAATGAGTTAATTTGAACAGCTGCTCTTCAGTTCCCTAATCTTGTTCTCTCTTCTGTCTCTCATCTCTCCTCTACTGAGCATGCCTTCTTCACTACATCTGACTGAAATAAATACATCCTTGGACAGTAGGTCCTGTACTTCTTTGCAATGTTCCCTCTGTTCTGAAGGGCCTTGGTAAAAAATGAGGTGGTAGGGCACAAAACAGGTCGATGCCAGCTATAGCTCCTGGGACAGCTAAAAGTTGGATGATAAGAAGGCTGTTTTAAGCCATCAAAGCTCCCTCTTCCTCAGCTGTAATTTTTTTGTTGCACAGCACAAAATTTCACTCTGGGGTTTTTGACTGAATAGTGATGGATTTGATAACAGTCTCACCTGCACACTGGACATGTAACCATTAATGGGGCACTTAATTTCAGAGGAGCCATGTGATTAAGACAGCTCATGTGCTTCTACTTTTCAAGCTTCCTGTTATTACTTTCATAAAGGCTGTGTTCTGTACTCAGCAGTCAGCTTTCTCTGCATTAATTGCTGGAGTATTTGCCTTAGTGGTATCTGAGGCACGCTTCCATGTAACTCTGCTCCAGCTCTGATGCCACATTAGCATTTCCTTGCGACAAAACTAATTTGAAGTCAGCAGGGCAGCCATGAACATACATAAATGTTGCTAAACATGAGAAGGTTGCCTTGTTTGCAAACAGTGAAGAAGAGATGAACCTTGCTGAACAAGCTTGCCATCTGGGAAGGGAAAAAATAAACCTGCAAAAATAGCCTGTATCAAGGTTAAGGCTGGTGTTATAGTTGATGTAACTGAAAGGGAAAGCTTATGTGGCCTGGAAAGACATTATGGGCAGTGAGGCAAGCTATGAACTGATCCTATTGCTTACTAGCATTTGTTTCTGCGCCTGTCATTTAATCTCAACATTCATGGATGCTCACCTGCCTTATGGCCCTGTGGAATACACTGTACTGCACTCCGCTTCCTATTTCGTGCAAGTCAAAAGTCAGGTCCCCCTGGTGCCTCGGATAACACTGTGAGTGGGTTGGTAATTAGTGTCGTGGTGACCAGAATACAGGGTGAACCTTCACAAAAGGCAGCTCTTTGTTTTGAGGAATCAGGTTTGCATTTTTTCGGTGGGTTTAAGATATTGGGGTTCTGATGAGCACATTTATGTAAGGGTAATATTTTTTATGATAAACAAGTTGGTTGTTGGAGATTATTTTCTTTATTGGCCGACTATCTGCAAATCAACTCAACTTCTCACCCTTAATCACACCTTAGGGGAAGTTTTCTGACCTCAGACCTCTGCTTCATTTAAAAGTTTTCCATCATTCTGTATTCAAAATACATATTTTATAAATATATCAATATTTGTGATGTTTGCATGTGCCTGTCTTGTCAAGACTAAAGCAAGCTTGATTTTTTTCCAAATTTTTCATGTTGCTATCAGCAGCACAAGAGAACTATATAAGGGTAATATGAAAAGAGATGGGAACAAAAGGCTAGTGCTAGCTATAAGGATCCTGGGGAGGTATTTAATACTTGCAGCTCTCCATAGATTCAATTTCTAGGCAGCTGGAGAGCTTCTCACACCTGGGGACTTGCCTTGGCTGATCGCTGGAAAATAAGAGTAGGGTATTTGGATGAGATAAAATTCCACTAGGAAATGGTGTGATGGTAAAAATCCATTTCACAGATATTTATAGTCATCGTATCACCTACAGGCCCACGTGGAGTGAGGGTCTTGAGGTCTTTAAGCCCTGCAGAAACACACAGTGAGTGGCAATCCCAGCAGATATCCTTATGTTCTAAATAGATGGAGAACGCATGTTAGAGGGAATAGACAGCAGATGACTTGCCTGCAGTCACTCAGCAGGTTTGTGGCAAGGTTTCTCAGCTAGCAGACCTGTTTTGTCCTGAACTAAATCTCTGGGCAGAACTTTTTCTCTGTAGTTTTTGGTGAAAAAACCAGATTGAGATCCCAGATACAAAGTTTGTCGAACAGTCAGCCTACAAAATGAATTCACAGCAACCACAGTATTTTTTTAGTTGTCATGAATTTGTAATGTGCCCCTGTACATCTCCAACAAGGTTTAGGAAGAAGTTCTGGGTTAAAATAGCCTTGTGAAATAATATTAGGTATGAGTTTTGCAAAATAATTCTGAAGTAATTAGAGGTCATCACCAGGCAGCTCTTTCTTGAACGACGTCCATTTTTGTACTGACAACCAGAATAAATTTGCCGCTTTACTCTCCTGGAAGTCCCTCCTCTTCCTCCCTTTATAGTGGAAAAATAAAATTTATGCAGGTAAGAAGAAATGCTATGTCAGTTAACTACTGCACTTAGCTCTCCTCTAGAGCAAAATCCTTGGCACTCTCTTGTGCCAATAGGTGTTACTGTTTCCCCAGCCCAAAACTTTGAATTCTACCATGGCCATGAGAGAGCTGAAGTCAGGGAACTGCCTGAAGTGAAGAGTTTTGGTCAAGTATGAAATAAATGCATTTGAAGGGGTAATTTTGAAAGGAAAAATTTGAGATGGGCAAAAGAAACTATTTTAACAAAGAGTAAAGCCTACTCTTCTGTACTACTGCTTTGAACCTTTAAATTACTTTGCAGCCATTGATAAATTGATTTTCATTGATAAAGCCACTTTCACAGCAGTGAAAAAGTGTGTGGCTCCATTCCATTCCAGCATTCATTAACTGCTAAAAACCTGATCAGTTTTTAAGACTGGGATTTGATTTGGCCTCTTGATTTTATGCCTCTGTAAAGCTCCCATGTTCAGCAGAGGAACACCTGCCTACACTGGAAATCTGCTATGAACCTTCAGTTTAGCTTTGTCTTCCACTTAGGGCTGTGACCTAATAATTGCCAAACAAAAGAAAGATACATCATGATTTTGTTAAATGTCCCTGTGACATGCTTCTAGCAAATAATAAATAACTAAATAAGCCTTTTGGTCCATAAGAGGAAAAGCAATATTCAGCCTGATGTATTTAACTGAACCTGGGCTGACTTCTCTACTTTTATCATAAGCAAGACAAAAGTAGCCATTGGGAGTAAGAGGTGTGAAAGACTGTAAGAAAGCAGAGTATATTAATGAAAAGTACTCAGCAGAGAGCCTGTTACAGTATCTGTCCTCTCTCTTGTGCCACTGCAGAGCTAAAAGTGATTGATAATAGCCTTGTAGTTACTGTACAATTTTCCTACAATTTTATCGTTGCAGTCATGGCACTGATCTACAGTTAAATGAGATAATTCCTGTGTGCTATCTTGCCAGTCTGCCAGGAGCAATGTACCAATTGTACCTGTACAGTCACACAAAAAAATGAATACCTGCTTGAATTCAGGGCTTAATATAGAAGTTTCAGATAGCTACATTATGAAATTGCTGTAAAGAATATTCTTAAGTTTGTAAGAGAAATGTGATGGGGACTATTTTAACCTAGAAATTTCTATCAGTAATACTGCTTTTATCAAAAGAATATTTAATAGCCTCTGCTTTTCCCCTTTCACTATATGAATGTTGCAAAGCTTTTTTTTTGGGGGGGGGGAAGTATGAAACTTTGTAACTGCAGTCTTACTTATATTAAGTTCTAAGACATCAGAAAATATTTATGCAACAAATGTTAATCTGCAAAAGTTAAACTACTAAAAATAGTGAAATAAGATGGTTCAAAATACAAGATCTTTTATTTCTGCTTTATTTCTGATGGATCAAAATTCAAGCTCTTGAAAATTTTACTGGAAAATTCCAATGAAATCCTACTTTGGACTAGAAACCATGCAGTTCAGTGAAAACTTTATGAAGCTTTCAAAGACATGTGTAAATCTTTCACCCAGTTTCTTCCCAAATGTCTTGTTTCACCCCACCCCTTAAACTTAAAATGAAACTGTTGGGTCACAAAACCACACAGACCACCTCCTGCAAAGGTTTGCTAAAACCAGAACACACTAAAACTCACTGACTTCAAAAAACTCTGAACTGTAAGTGTGGCTTCCCACTCCTCCCTGGGTCTAGCTCTCACTTGCATTAAAGCTTCTTTTCAGTTTGCCAGTGCAAAATGGGGCCTCAAAAGGGTACTGTCATACAAGGTATGCTTCCCTGTTGCTAACATGCTGCCTGTAGAGGTGGCCAAATGGGCTAGGAGGAGTCAGAACTTGCTGACCCAATAAATTCTGTCTCGAAAGGATGCATCAGGGGTGCCCTCAGGTTGCCTATGACACAGCTTTTTAATTCACAGTCAGGATTGAATAATTTGGGAGTTTATGTCTTAGGAAATGATTAGCGCTGAAGGGAAGGCTTTTGCTGGCAAGCAGGGTTGTGCCATCCACAAACTGTTGCTCCCTCACAGATGCTCTTTGATGATCCATGTGAAATTAATGAGAGATTTCAGTCCAACGCCAGGTAGATTTGAGAATTTTCTCCCTGGAGCCATTGTCACATGCAGTGTCACCTGCTGTTGATCTTATTAGTTATCTAAGAAGCTGAAGTAAGTGTTGGAGGGTGAGATTAACCTGAGATCTGCATTACTTTTATAAGCTTTCAAATGTCACCAGACACCCAGAAAACATAGACGGATTGGTTTTGAAATTTTCTACACCTAAGTAAATAAAAGACTATTAAACCAGAGAATTAATGACAACAAACTGTACATTCTTTTATTCTTGTCCGTCTTCTTATATGTTCGTAAAGAAGTAAATAAATAAATGATGTCAAGTTATTTTCTGTTTCTTATTTGAATTTTGGTAGTACCCACAATATGTTAAACACTGTCCTCATCTGTGGAAAAATGCAATTTCTTCCCTGAATACCTTTTGGTCTAAGACATACAAGATTTATATATCTGATACATTATTCAGCTTCCTTCGTGCCAGAAAACACACACTGCTGTAGAAAACATTGTTTCCAAGGTCCTGACTCTGCCAGCTGTTAGGCTTGTACAAGACCACAGTGAGATTTTCCACTTAGCAAAGGGGATTGTTCACCATAGTAAACTTAAGTATGTGTGAATGTGTTGGCCTCTGAGGCTCTGCTCCTGTAAACAATGAAACCTGCATAGCCGCACTCACACAAGAATGCACACTCATTTTGATAGACTAATTTCTTCAGCTGGTTACATATTTTTCTCACACTAATCTCACCGGGTCAAGAAGACAACAACAGCTAAATCCAGCCAAATTATTTTGAGAATTTGTGTTGCTTTCACTAAACTCTCAACAAGCCATTTTTCAGCCAGCTTGAAACAAGCACTAGCCGCCTCATCTCCCTGCAGCTTGGCCAGGCTCTTTTCAGGTTTGCCGTTTTGTTTCAGCCGGGACAACCTCACTTCTGCACCGTGCCTCTTTGCTTGCATGGCCTACAGCAGTCCTGATATGCTCTTGATGGCCGGCTGAAGGCACAGCTGGGAGGCAGCATTGTTTTCCCAAAGCTGGAACATTTTGCATCTGCTCGATACTATGCACCTACACAGCACTGTGCTTCCACAAGCTGCGGTTTTGGTAAAATCACAGAAAAGAACAGCTCTGGAGAGAGAAATGTCTTCTCACATCCGGCTTGGTGAGTCTTCCCCAAGCTCTTTGTTTCTGGTTGACAGTGCCAGGCAGTTTCCTGAGGCAGCAGTGACCAACTCCTGCCACTGCAACCAAGGGCCCAGCCTCTTCCTCTCCTGCCTGCCCCCATATTGCAGACCAAATGAAGGATATGATAGGAGGTTTGAGGTCAGCAGTCATTTCAGCTGAGGAAAAAAGTCCTGCTGTTGCCAGTGCTGCCAGTTTGATTGGACATGCTTGCCTTTTTGCTCCTGGAGCCAGAGCATGAGAGCCAAGTCAGTAGATCTGGGAGAGCAGCCTACAACATCACTTGCAAACTTTTCTGTGATGTGAGGCATAATTATCTATTGATAATCTGACATGTAAGGCATGTGGTTGAGAGGAGGCCTAGCAAGCATGTTTAGACTATTTGCTGTTAGTGAGAAAATTGTCTTTCTTGTGCAATTAATAGAACTGCAAATGTCACCTCTCAAGACTGGCATAAGATTGATATAATAATAATCTCTTTTAAAACCTTCTGTGAACTCATTTAGAGTCATCTCAATTTCTACCTCCTGAGAAGAAAATATTCACGTCAGAAAAAAAGACCCAGCTGACCATCTGAATGCTGAGCACAAAACCTCAGAAGAAGACAGAATTATATTTTTAAAGGCTGGCTGCTGAACTGAAAAGCAAATGAAGAGTTAAGCTTGGCTCAAAGACTGACTGAGATGAAATTTTAGGCTGCAGAAATAAAATCTTTTCTAAATCCCCACAGTAATTCAATGGACTGAGGAAACCAAAGCAGTCTTATTGAAGAAACTCATGAGAGTTACATAGCTCTTTGCTCTGTGCCAGTAGTTTGAAGAGTTGTCCACCAAGCAAGTATTCATTTGCTCAAAGATTCTTCTGTCTGGTGTATATATGCGGTCATTGTGGAAAAGCCATCTGAAAATATTTGTGGATGCCCTGACAGGTCAGAATTTAACAGCAGAACTATCCATGCCAACAGCTGTTTAATGCTTTAGTCAGCTGCAGTGGTGCTTAAAACCCAACCAACCTGGATGTCTTCTTGGGTTCTGTAAATGTGTAAATGTAGTACGGGAATTATTTACTTTATTATTTTGGTTAGGAAATGCAGACACCATTTAGAATGTCTTCTGCACACGGAGTCTTTAAGAAAAGCTTTAAGCTGGTGGCTTAAAAGGGCTGGTTCAGTACATGAAACTATCTGCCAAGTGCAGACACTTGACTTCCACCTGCCACTTCAGACACTGACTTATTTCATGAAGCTGGACATATGCTGAACAGGAATGAACATGAACTGGGGATGAGCAGCCTCCACTTTCAAGGTTGTGCAGTCCTTAGTGTCATCCAAAGAATGGTGGAACTAACACCCAAGGTTTTATCAGGGTATCTTTGGTACAAAGTAAAATGACTGAATATGAACCTTCTTCTGCTATTTGACATTTCTTAGTGTATGAGCAAAGTGCCACCACCAGTGTTTTCCATGCTGCTTATTAGCATGACTTTTCAGGTTTGGTTTGTTGGTTTTTTTTTTGTAAGCCAGGAAATAATGGGTTTAGGTTTGTACAGATCCTTTCTTCTCAACTCTCTCTTTTTGAATGGGCTTCAAAGGCCTTATAAATGCCACTGAGGCATAGCTCTGAAGCCTGTTGGAGTATCAGGCCTGTCCTACAAACCCAGGTCTCTGGAGAGAACCTAGAAAGGGAGCAGATGTAACAAAAGCAATGGAAAACAGTTATGAGCAGAGGAGGATATTTAATTCTCCTTCTCACAGCTTGGTATTGGGGCAGATCGGGCTACAGCTTCTATCTGGGAGAGAATGCCAACCTCCAGTAGAGTCAGTGCCTAGGAGAAAAAGTGGTTCAGGGAAGGGCTGGGGCAAGAGGCAGAAGTGGGCACACAGTTTCATTTTGATACCCAGGAGTAAATGGTCTTGAAAGCCTTTCCTTCCCTTAATTTTGCTCCCTGTAATGAATTGAGGAAGTTCAAAATCTAAAATGCCAACAGCCAGAAATAGACCAAAAAGTCTTGTAGTAGTTTTGGTAAGTATGTGTAACCAGAAGTGAAATTTTTTTCTGGTGGGTGGGCACTTCCCAATTTGCCAAAAGTACCAGCATGTGAACATCCTTTCTGATGAGGAAATATCCAGATCCTTTATGGGATATGGCTCAATGTTGCCAACAAACCAAAGGCCCCTGTGACGTGGCTGGGTTTGCTAATCACCGGTGTGCAGTTCAGCACAGCTGCAAGGGAATTAACTGTCAGAACTTTGAAATTATGTTGGAGAATAAAGAATAAAAAGGGAAGTGAAAAATCAGGCAGAATAGTTTCTTTCTGACAAAATGGGCTGGCTTCTAGTAGGCAAGCTGAAATATTTATACACCCATATCTCTGTGTACATTTGTATATGTATATATGTGTGAGAAGGCAAAATTTTTGAAGGAATTGAAACGTTGCAGAAATACCTGTTAGAATAGGAATACATTTTGCTAATAAAATAACCTATTTTCCTTTCACTCCTGCTGTTACATTCCCTGCTGTGGCCGGGAAACCAGATGATTTTGAAAAACAAGAAGCCTAATGCTGAATTCAGCCATGACTGAGTAAATCCAGAATAATGCTTTCAAATTACAGGGAGTGACTGCAGATTTACACCCAGTGTCTGAAGACTGAATCCAGTCTGAAGTATTTAATTCCTACCAACTCAGTGTCCTGCTGCTTTCCCGAGGCTGATGTCTGCTGTGCACAGCATTTTCTGTCATGCAGTAGGAGGAAGCAGAGGGTGAGCTCTGCAGCTGGACTTGCAAACTCATGCTAGAAAGGCCAGCACAGCAGTAAGAACTTGAAAACAATTTATTTTAAAGATCTTGCTCCCTCCCCCCCTCCCCCTCTCCACTCTCTGCAGGACCACAATTAGAGGAAATGCAGCAGGATACATTCAGACTACGGGCAGTCAGAACAAGGCTGGAAGCGGATCAGGAGTTCAAGGGGAGCCTGGACAAATACGTGGAAGAGAGACCCTTTGAGGGTTACTAATAGACAAACCACGTCAAACTCAGGAAATTCCCTGAGCTGAAAATAGTAAGAGGCTGAGAGTGTATTTGGATGTAACAGATCCTGACTTGCTCTGTTCTTACTCTCCCTTGGTGCCTGCTTAAGGTAACGGTGAAGAAAAAATACTCTGTGAGATGCATTTTGACCTGAACCAGTGTGGAAGTTATTTAATTTTTTGGGGGGCAGAGAACCCAAAAAAAGAGGACTGAGGGAGAGAGAGATGGGACAACGGCACAGTGAGTGCTGCCTCCTTGGGAGTCCTTTGTCAGGAGTTACAGGAAATTTCGTTCACCTTTTCATTTAGTTTCAATTCAAATTTTCCGCACACTAAACTGCACTTACATTCACATCAGTTTCAGCATTCAGATTTCACTCTGTTGAGAAGATTCCATCTGCAGTTTGGCAAACCTGCAGGTAATTAGCTCTCCCTTGTAATTATATTTCCAGTTAATGTTCCATTAAAGATAAATGAAAAGAATTCACATCTTCTGCTTAAATGGTGATAGCACAAAATACAACATTTCATAGTCTTTGGACAAACAAGCAGTTCCATTTGCCAAGGTGAGGTGCATTTGTAATACAGAAGTAGATCTCAATAATTTAGGTCTTCAGGTGTATACTTTTTTCCTCCCAAGAACTTCAGTGCTTAGTGGGTGGGTAGCCCAGGAGAAGAACAAAGCCAGCCTTAGGGTTAAGGCATCAGGCTCACTATGAAACTATGAGGTCCTCTTCTTGCTTCCTTTCACGACTGTTGTGAGTGCCATGGAAACCAGGATTTCCACAGGCTGACACCAACTGAGCTTCACTGCCCAATCTGAAACAGCCTGGGCCTAATTTCTTTAGCTGAGAGCTCACAAGTGTGTCTGCAATTGCTGTGCCTGCTGGCAGGGAAGGCAGGCTGGTGAAGAGTCAGGGTGAGTAGAAAGGTGACAGCTGGTGGCAACTCTCCGGTTCCTACCGACTTTTTGAAGCAGTGTGGAAAAGAGCACATTTCAATTTGCCAGCATGTAAAATGCAGAAAACAATACTTTTCTTTCACCGCATGGTGTGTTGAAGAGAGAAAGTGCTGTTTAAGACTAAGTACTCAGAAAAAAAGCCAAGCCCTAACATAAAGACATCGCTGCAAAAATAAATGTAATATTATCATCCACATTACAGTAAAGACGAAAAAACTGTTCTATGCTCTGAGGCACTGGGGATCAAGCACTCCCCCCTTTATGTATTTAACAGGGAGAGAAGAGGGAAGAAATGGAGCTGGGAGGGCATTATGCAGCTCTGTATTTTGAATTTGAACTATTGCTAAAAGATTTTTAAATACCCTTTTTGATTTTTAACACTAAGCTGAAGGTGTAAGCCTGGTGATATTGTGCTGGCTAATACAGCATTGTTTCATCCCAGGCCGCTCAAGGGTGTTCAACATAATTTTCTGTTCTCTTTTGCTTGTACACACACAGAGCAGGGGAAAAAGTATCTGGGAAAAGAGGCTGACAGCTTCAGTTACCCAGAGACATAAAAGGTCTTTGGTAGCAAAACTTTATTCTGAAGTCTCTTGAGACATAATCGGTACTATTCTGGGAACTTTTTTGAGGGAGAAAAAGATCTCATTCAACAAATGGTTAAACAAATCTGCAGGCAGTGAATGAGTACATGAAAGTCATTGGATTAAGAATTAAAAGCTCGGGACTCTGAATTTCTGAAGCAAGAAAAGGATTTCAGTAGAATGCAATAGCAGTACACTCTTGCATGTTTTTTTAACTGATGACATAATGCAACTTATTTTGTTTCTGTCAGCTGCAGAAAATTTACCTGAACTGTGGGCACTGTCAGTGGAGAGTGGCAGTATTTCATTACCTCCTTAAAGCCCTCGCAAAATTTCCTAAGAAACCATGTACTGTTCACAACCCTTTTTAAAGGTCATCCTATTAGCTGGATCCCTTTTTTCACTGTTTGCTACTCCCCCCGAAATTATTAAACCTCAGCCTCTTAAATTACAAGATCTTAACGTTTTGCCACATTTCATCCCAAAAAATCATCAAATCTGATCAAGTGTGTTTTCTTTCTCTGTAGTCCCAGACATAACCACGAAATCTGCTGTGCGCCGTTTCAAACGGGGGGAGAGGGGTGGACCAGAAGGAGAAGTCTTTGTGGGAGGAGAGTTGGGATGGCAGGTTTTCCGGTTTCACCGCCGAGCCGCGGTCCCGGGAGCCCGTTCCGGGGGGAGCGCTCGGCGGATGCGGCGGGACACGGCGGGATGCGATGGGATGAGATGGGATGCGATGGGATGCAGCGGGATGCGATGGGATGCGATGGGATGCAGCGGGATGCGATGGGATGCAGCGGGATGCGATGGGATGCGATGGGATGCAGCGGGATGCGATGGGATGCGGAGCCCCCTAGCGGTGCCCGCCGCCCGCTTCCGAGTTCATTCCTTTTTGTCTGGATGTCTATCGGCTGTCCCAGCTCACAGATAAATCGTGTGTCCGGCAGGGCGCGGTGCCGCTGGTTTCAAGACCATTCGGCTCGGCCGAATTGTTTTCTTCTATTTTTGTCGAAATTGATCTCTGGAACATGGCTTTCTGCTCTGGTTTGTTTTGCTTTTAAATCCAAATATTCTTATTTAAGCTCTGAACAGGGCTTAACTAATCCTGTCCCTACTATTAGGAAAACCTAGGAGTTTAAATACAGTGTTTGAACCCTTAGAATGTGCCTACAGCAGCACTAGTCTACCATCAAGCATGATTTTATTTATCGTTTCCCCCTTTTTAACCTTTGGGAAAAGAACCAGGAGCAGCCTGGTCTCATGGAAGGTGTCCCTGCCCATGGCAGTAGGGGTGGAACTAGATGATCTTTAAGGTCCTTTCCAGCCCAAACCATTCTATGATTCTATGACACAACCCAGACTACTGACAATGAAAGTCAAATTACTTGTGATATCTTTGGTATGTACAGAAAGTACCTTGTGAGGAAGAAATTTATCAAGCACTTGAATCTGGATCAAAAAATTTAATTTGATCATGTGTTTTTTGCCTCTTTTAAGCAGAGAATAACTCAAAAATCAATACAATTTGCTTCTGTCTTTGAAATTATATAACCTTGACCCCTTCTTTGTCAAAATAGTTAATCTGCAGTCTACAGTACCTTATGAGTCCTGCAGGCAAATAATAATTCTCCAAAGTACTCTCGTCCTGTATATTAATAAGGCTAAATGAGTATCCTCTTTATTGCCCATGGCCTTTCTGAAGTATCTTCTAACTAGCTCTTCTCCTTTTCCACACTCCAGTGGACTGTGGAAAATGAAGACTTGGTATCGTGTACCGGAATCAGTGCAATGGGGAAGACTGTTAAAATTCTTTGCTAGAAAATCATAGACCCTTGTCAGTGCCCTTTGCTATGGGAACACTGTGCCCTCACAAAAATTACCTTTATGTGCAAGGTAAGTTGGCTTGCCAATAGATCATGCAAGAAGGCTACCTTGGGATACAAGTGAATAATAACCCAAAGGTAATTGTTTCTTTTCAACTGGAATAAATCAATCCTAATTGTCTGCCATAATAATACAGATTTTGAGACATGTCAGCAGTTCCCGTGTGTGTGTTCTCATTATTCAAATTTGTGTTTCCCACATTTTAGGTAAGAACACCCATTCAGATTTCTAGTCATACAGTAGGTGAAATACATTTTCATAGCATGACAGAATGGTTGGGAAGGGCCTTTAAAGATCATCTTGTTCCAAGCCCCTGCCAGGGGCAGGGACACCTTCCCTTGGACCATGTTGCTCAAAGCCCCATTCCAACCTGGCCTTGAACAGTTACAGGAATGGGGCACTCACAACATTCCTGGGTAACCTGTGCCAGTGCCTCACCACCCTCACAGAAAATAATTTCTTCCTAATATCTAATCTAAACCTACTCACTTTCAGTTTAAAACCATTCCCCTTGTCTATCACTACACTACCCCATAAAGAGCCCCTCCTCATCTTTACTCTAAGCTCCCTTCAGGTCCTGGAAGGCTGTTAGAAGGTCTCCCCAGAGCCTTCTCTTTTCCAGGCTGAACAACCTCAGTACTCTCAGCCTGTTTTCATAGGAATGGTGCTCCAGATCATGTTTGTGTCCCTCCTCTGGACCTGCTCCAGCAGACCCATGTTCTTATGTTGGGGCCCCCAGAGCTAGATGCAGTACTCTGGGAGGGGTTCCATCAGAGTGGAATAGAGGGGGGATCACCCAGTGATGAGCATTGGTGCAAACCCGACCAGTGTAGTCACTCCAGAATGTACTCCAGCGTATGCTCTTGCAATCCAGCAAATAATTCAGATCTGTGTCTCAGGATGGTCTAAGGCTCTAAATGTGATAGCTTTTACTCTGGCTGATACTATGTGGGAAACAAAATCTGGGATTCTTTTCTGATCCACTGTAGTTCTAAATTGTCCCTGCAGAAAGTCATGCAGATATAATGAATGTGGGAGCAAAATGATATAGGTAGGTTGTAATTCTGTAGGTTCTGAAGCTCATGAAGTCTTCTCTATAAATCAGCAACTATGAATACTGATATGTCTCTCTCTACTTCCTTAAAATATTCTGCAAAATATTTTAAACTTCCTCCAGCCTGGTTTGGGCTTCCCAGTGAATACAGGGTTGTGAGACTCTCTTGCAGAACTGTCATATGCAGCTTGTGGGGATAAATTGTCTTTTTTGTCTGTGTTTGGAGAGTGAAATCATTCATCACACTTTCATTCCATGTATACACCTTTTTCTTCTGGTGGAAAGGTGCATGCAGCAATTAAGCATTTTAGAGATAAATATACCCATGCAGTATATGCTAAAGCAAAAGATGTGTATCTGGAGCTTTGGCTCAGTTTTCTGATGGCTGTAAAGACTGCCACTCCAAGCTGTCTTTAAAGATTGCAGTAAAAGATTTATGATCTGTATCTACTAGCATGGGTGACTTGTAATAATGCACTCAAAGGTGTCGTGCCATGCCCAGCACTGATTACTCCAGCAAATGAGTACTCCTCTTCGCTAGAGTCATTTGTAATCACGTAACAGCTTGACTTTCAGTCTGGAAAAGCATAGTTTTGTCAGATTGCTTTATGCCACTACATCTCTCACCACATTTTCAGAGACTATGACAGCTGTTGGTTTCATATTTACTCCCACATTTTTCTGTACTTTAAACAAACGTTGTTTCCTTCTTTACTCTGAATGTTCTAGATGCTGTTGAGGCATTCTTTCCTTTAAAAAATGCAACTGAACAGTAATGTGTATTATGAACACATGTATTATTTTCTTTTTTGTAACCATATTTAAAAGCCTTTTTTCTTTGCTCTAAGAGCTTCTCTTTCTTCTATTCTATCTCAGTGGTTACAACAATTTTGCTGGGCACCTCCAGAGTTGTTGGCGGGGAAGAAGTTGTTTGTTTTTTTATTTGTTTTGTGGTTTTGTTGGTGGTGGTTTTTGTGGGAGTTTTTGGTGGGATTTTTTGTTGGTTGGTTGGGGTTTTTTGGGGTTTTTTTGTATGCTTTTTTTAAAAGAGCTTCCATGTTATTTTATGGGCTTATTGAGTGGTTGTGACCAACTACTGCTGTCTGAAACACATGTGGAATAGGGATTGCCTTCAGTATTTTTGGGTTGTGTCTTGCAAGGGAGCAGGAATTTCCAGAGTCAGTATATTGTGAGTTATAACTTGACTCTTGTAAGGGGAAAGATTAAGGACCAGAAACTCTTCTACCTAAAGAAGAGGTGACTCAAGAAAAAGAATAAAAGTCTGAATGATATGAGAAAATTAGTGGAGAGGGATTACAGCAGCAGCATGAAATTATGAGTTAGGGCAATAAAAAGAAACCTCACAATGCAAAGTAAATTTCAGTGCAGAAATAAACTCTGGAACTTATTGCCACATGATACTGATAGCAGAAATGTAGATGAGTTAAAAAAAACAGTTAGACACAGTAGTGAAAAAAATATTCACGTGGATACAATTGCTCATAGCCCAAATATTTTGAGTCAGAGGAGAACACAGCTTGGAGCTGTGAGAAGAGGATGATAGCAGACACTTATATTGCAGGGGAAACCGGCATTTTGGGAAGAGGTTTTATGCAACTCTGGCTGTAGATAGGAGAAGCATTACTATTTGTCCAGTGCCACTTATAAGAATAAGAACCAATGTCAGATTTCACTGTTCCTGGAGCAGACAAGCAGAGGGAAGCCTTGCTTGTGGAAGAGAGCTCACATACACACACACACACATAGATGTGGTGCATTAAACTCTTCAGGTAATCAAGGGAAACTAATTCAAACCTCTTACCCTGAAACTCAGTTTGCTACTGCAACGTTTCCAGTTCATGTGCCTTCAACAAACACTGCACTCATTTACGGCTTCTGCTGAATTCTGACACTTCTGTTCGTACTAAAGTGATGCATCTCCAGCCCTTTAGTTCTCACCTTAGCTCTCACACTATTTTGTGTTTACCCTGTTTGACATAACACCTCCTGTTTCCTGAGAGGGACTGCGCACATTTAGACTCATTTACCTTTACGGCTTTGTGATCTGACTCCTGAGTTGTTCCTGCACCACAAGCAAACCTGAAGACGTAATGGACAATTCTTAGCCATTGCTGTAAAATTTTTAGGTCATGCACCTGTAGCTGCTGGTTTTATTTTCCAAATGCTGAGATTTCGGGTTTCCTCATGAGTAGTCTGTTAGAACAAATGACTGCAGCTCAGATTATGAGTTTTTAATTGAATTAGTGTTTTTTCTGGCAGTAACTACTGAATATCATGGCTGCTATCCTGACTTCTTTAAATTAATGGAATAATGACTCTGCCTAGATGGAAATTCTGTGCTGTTAAGTCTGCCAAGTATTTGAAAGACAACTGTAAGATTTCACTGTTATATAGTTTTGAAAAAGCATCTTATCTTTGTTGGTCTCTAGTGTAATTGTTACCTATAGTGCTATTAAGGATGGTAAAACACTATCAGATTTCAGCATAAAGGGATGTGACAGTTCTTCATTTTCTGTAATCCTATTTGTTTTTAAATGTTTGAGTTTTGCATATTTTAATTTGTTTGCAAAGTGCCCCAGGTACCTATTTTTTCACAGCATGTGGTTTTGCTGATGAATTGTAAGATTAGCACAAGTTCCACTACATTTTTCTTAATGAGGGGATCTTTCTATTTTGATAGCAAGGCCTGTTTTTAATTAGTTAAGGCAATGCAAAATAAATAAACTCAGCATACTCATACATCAAATTGATTGCTAGTATTAATAGGATAAATAAGGAGCTGACTAGAAAATAAGAGATTTCATGGGGTGTTTTAAAAAAAATATTTTTTAAAATGTCTACTACTTAAATTAAAGTTCCATTCTTCCCTGAAAGCTGACCATTAAGTGAAAGCTTTCTGTGTGCTAAGTATGTCAAACAACTGGAACACAGGAATAATCTGCCTGTGAATAATAAAGTCACCCTACCCTTCCCAAGACCTTTAGTTTGTGATAAACAGGTATGAATGATACCAAGGATGGAACTAGTCTAGTGACAGCTCTGAAACATGGTTATTTATCCATTTATTTTCCCCAAGCAGAAGGTGGACATTTCTCTGTAACTGCCTAAGTGAGTGTTATAATTGGGGCAGTCTGACAACAGAGGTGGTGTATACAGGCATGTTTAAGTGCAGGTGATCAAGAAAAGGAGATGAAAGAAAGGCCATGCCATGCTGGTGAAAGAAAGTTAAAGATCCTGCAGCCTCAGTGAACCTATTCCACAACACACTGAGCATAGTCCTAGTTTGAACAGTGCCTTTTCCACTGGGTTATTTTAACTCCCTGCTGTGAAGAATTTCTT
Organism: Oriolus oriolus; assembly: GCA_013400235.1. Lineage (NCBI taxonomy): Eukaryota > Metazoa > Chordata > Aves > Passeriformes > Corvidae > Oriolus > Oriolus oriolus. The sequence goes on along the minus strand of VXBT01009933.1, from coordinate 1,513,665 downwards.
CTGACTTTTCTGTCCTCTTTGCAAAATATTTCTTAGCTGAATTTCTTTTTTACAGGTCCCTGAGTTTTTTTGAATTACGTCACTGCTTAAAGCCCTGCTGGGGCTCAGAAGATCCTTTTCAATCAAGGAAAACATTACACAGTGTTGTACGACCTGTAGACCACAAACATACTTTGAATACTGTAACTCAACTGAGTATCTCGAACTTGCAGAGGGTTTTTGTAGAAAAATGAGAAAAGTATCATAGATTCCTCTAATTGAAAAATAAGGGTATTCCACCTGTCAAATATTGTGACCCACCGACTGGGGAAAATCATCCCTATGATTTATAGATTTCATTCTCATCTGTTTTTCTTAATATTCTCTTCCAAATTGTATATTTCAATTACCAGTTACTTCTTTTGTTGCTAGCTGGTGTCTTTTTCAAAATGGGCAAATTGTCATAAAATGTGGGCTCGTGTTTCGCTTTTGCAAATTGTGGGTTGATTCTGAAAAGATCAGATCCTATTACTGTGTAGCTACTGTCAGATTTACCAGCATGACCTTACCTCTCCGAATAGGGTGGGCTTTGTCATTGCTAAGGAAAAAAACTGCATTTGATTTTGAATGGAAAATCTATACTGATTATTTCTTAAAATATATACTCTGGTATATTTATTGCAATTGGTCTGTACCTACGCTGCAGCTACTGTAGAGCTTCACCAAAGATATGCTGTTGACACTTTTAATTGACTGTTACTTACACAGCTAAAAATATGTATTTTACTGAAAGTATTTATGACATAAATACCTCAGAATTAAAAATAAAACAATATAGTTGTGGAAAGGTGTTTATGAAGCTTGCATTTCAAGGGATGCAAGTATTGCAGCCATATAACTTGCTTTTCCCAGTGTAATAAAACTATAATTAATAACTCCATAATTGTCTGTTCCCATTATCTAACTATACTATGCTATGAATGCTACTGGGTGAATGTAATTGAAATGTCAGACTTTATATGAATTTGCGATGTAATATGTAACAGAACACATTAAATGAACAATCGATACAATAAAAATAGTTAATCAGAAAGTAATCTGAATCAACCAAAAGGGATATATAAATCTCCTTTTGCTTGTGTGACTCCATATAGCCAAAAATAAAAAAGAAAAGAAAGACTGGAGATGTGTTTTAGAGGTAATCTCTTCACCTAGAGTGCCTCCTGGTCATGTTATTTTGTGATGTACATGCCTGAAAGACAAGCTCTGTGGTAAATGTCATTGACAACTTTGACAAACAGATCTGTAGTTAAAACTCACTGAAATAACCCAAAGAATGTTGCTCTTGCATATCACATCAGGCTGGAATAACAATTTACATGGAAAGTTAATGTGCTCTTCTATGTAATTTCAGAATATCTACATAGACACCACCAAGACATTGCACTCAGATCAAGCTGCTGATGTTTTGGAATCGCAAGTTAGAGGTCAAAATGATTTGGTGCATCGTGAGAATAAGAAGGACGTGACTGGGAAAGCTACACTAGTGGAAACCACTGTGATCAAAGGTCAGTTAAGCTTTATGGTTTGAGCTATTAATATAACAAAGCTTAACCCCAGTGCTGATGAAAACTTGACATACAGGAGTATCTTGTGTGATTTCACTTGGAATCTGTGGCTTAGTCAAAAAGGGATGAAAAGTGAACCTTTCTGTTCTTCCTCCATAAATGCCATAAGGCAAATTCATCCAAGCTCTCAGCAGCAGCATGGTATTAAACTCTGTTTGACACTGCAGCATGAATATTCAGTGGCTTTTAGGAACAGACAATTGGGAAACGTGCTTTCCTTTTGCTTTAGAGTGATGCTTACACATAATCTGTTATTAAAAAAATACCAATCCCAAAATGTTTTAAGATGAGAAAGCCATTTACATTAAAGATATGGAGATGTTTTCAACTCATATTTTTGTATTTTGAAGAAAAAAATAGTACTGAGTAAATTACTTGGCCAATAATTGTTTTTAAAGTCTCCATTTGTTTGTGTTTCCCACAATTTTGATGGATAGGTAATTTTTCTACTTATCTTCCAAGTTTTTCCTTTTTTAGAAATGAACCGTACTGAAGTTGAAAAGCTAGATTATAAGAGGACAAATCCACACTCTATTTACTCTATATATTTCAACTTTGCAGTTAATGTTAAAAAAATTATTTCATTAATCTCTCAGTCACCGGTTATATTTGAAATATGAGCACACCACATTAATTACAACACTGGAACATTTGGAAGACTAAAGCACAAATATTCATCCTCACAGCATTTGTTAACTGATAATTCATATCAACAGAAAAACTTCCTACAAAGTTTCTCTTTTTTTCTTGTCTTTCAGTATGTAAGACTCTTTAAAAGGATTGTCTATTTGAAACTATGTGTATTGAAACTTCTAAAAGCAACATAAAGCATTTTTATGGAGAAGAATTACAGTGTCACATTGAATACTCACTAATCCTTATTGCTGTGGAAGTTGATTATTTGGGGACTGATTATTGAAAGTGATGTGGTTTAACCCCAGTCAGCAACCAAGCCTCACGCAGCTGCTTGCTCACTTCCCCACCAGCAGGATTAGGGAGAGAATTGGAAGGGAAAAAGCCAGAAAACTTGTGGGTTGAGATAAAGACAGGGAAAACAAAAGCCACTCATACAAGTGAAGGAAAACAAGGAATTAATTCACTACTTCCCATGGGCAGGCAGGTGTTCAGCCATCTCCAGGACAGCAGGGCTCCATCATGTGTAACGGTGATTTGGGAAGACAAACTCCATCACTCCAAATGTCCTCCCTTTCCTCTTTCTATCCCTTTGGTCAGTTGGGGTCATCTGTCCTGGCTGTGTCTCCTCCCAAACTCCAGTGCAGCCCCAACTTCTCTTGCCAGCCATGGCAGTATGAGAAGTAGAAAAGGCCTTGGCTCTGTGCAAGGCCTGCTCAGCAATAAATAAACATCTCTGTATTATCAACCTCGTCTTCAGCACAAATCCAAAACAGCCCTGTACTAGTCACTGTGAATGCAATTAATTCTGCCCCAGCCAAAACCAGCACGATATCAGGCAGCTTTGAAATAAAATTCCAAATTTGTTATTTCGTGGCTTTGAAAAATCTCTTTTCAGGCTCTGTTTTGTCACTGTTTAATGATTTGATTAGATTTTATAGGGGTAAATGGTGGAGCTTTCATGTTGGCAGCTACAATGGACAGTACCCTCAGTTTAAACCCCACAAAAAAAGGAGTACCAATGTAGGTTAATGGGGTACTAATTTTTTGTCAAGGGCACTTCCTGTAAATCACTGAGGCTTGACTTTGAAAATCATTGTCCATGCTACAGGGATTGGATCACTTGCATGGGTTAGTCTCTGTGGGGTGAGGCAGACATGGGAAGGAGGGGGAACACACCTGAAGAAAACATGACCAGAGCTTCTTTGATGAAGAAGTCAGACCTAAAGTTTATGCTGAGGACTGGCTTATTCACAAGCATAGAATTCCATGATTGAGTAGGTGCTCAACTTTGTTGGCCTATACTACTCACAGACAGGAAAAGTCACACAGGCTATAGTCTCATAACACCTTTATGGTGAAGAGTCTTCAAATATTTTTCTGAATGCAGCTGCTCAGTTTGTGTAGCAAGAAGTGAAGTCGTACAGTCACTTCCTGTGCCTTTTACGGGAACTGCACAGTAGTTTCTAAACTGAGACCCCTTGGTGGAGAAAAGAATTATGGAGCCACTGTCACTAAGGCTCCAGCTCAATAAAATGACTGGGAGGTCACTTAGTCTTTCCATTTTCTTATTGTGAGAGTATTTGTTACTGCTTGTGTTTCTTTTGTAACTGGGCACCACTGATAAGTGTCTGCCTCCATCTTCTTCATGTCTTCCCATCAGGTATTGATACCCAGCGATAAGATCCTCCCTGAGCTGTCTCTTCACCAAGTTGAAGAGTCCCAGCCCTCTCAGCCTCCCCTTCTATTTCAGATGCTATTTCAGGCACTTGATCACCTTCAAGACCCTCTGCTGGACTTGCTCCAGAACATCCATGTCCCTCTTGTACTGGGAGCCAGCACTCCAGGCATGCTCTCACCAGTACTGATCCGGGGCACAAGGACCTCTGCTAGGACCACTATGCCTAATGGAGCCCAGAAGGTTGTTGGACTACTCTGCCACAAGGACACATTGCTGGAGCACGGTCAGCTTGTCTTCCAGGACCCCAGTGTTTTTCTTAGCGAAGCTGCTTTCCAGTCATTCAGCCCCAGCCTGTGTTGGTGCATGGGGTTATTCTTTCCCAGGTGCAGGACCTTGCATTTTCCTTCACTGAACTTCATGAAAGTCCTCTCTGCCCAGTTCTGCAGCCTGTTCAGGTCCCTTTGAGGGCAGCACAACCATCTCACCTGCTTCTCCCAATGCAAACTTACTAAGGGAGCCTCGTTCCCATCGACTGTTCTATTAATGAATCACCATGTCTGCAGCAGACACCCAAACGTCACTCATGTTGGCCTCTCCATTAAATCCTGATCCAGAAACTCTCAGGGGGCTCTTCAGCTGTCCCTAGGCAGAGGGCTGCTTCTGTTACTATGGTACCAGCAAAATTTCTTCCTTCTCCTTCACGCTGCTTGTTAGCTCATGCAGTTTGTGGTTCTGGACACCAGAAAACAGACTTGGACTTTTTGCAACAGTTCCTGATTTGGACCTTCTACTGAATATGTTCCAGCACCATGGTGAAATGATGCAATATTGCTGACTGTCCCATCTGCCCTGCTGGAAGCCTGTCCGCCTTCTCTCTCTTTATTCACTCAGAGATAGCAGCATTAGTCTTTCGTTCACCGCATTAAGCCTTATTTATACATCATTGATAAGCCTTTTTCAGAATCTCAAAAAATGCTTGATTTTTATTGCAATCTTTCAGTTTCCAGCACAACTCTTGTTTTTCTTAGCCAGTTCTTCATTTGTTCCTAATTCTGAAACAATCTAACTGAGAAAAATGATTTTTCTAGGGGCTTTTTCAAATTTGAAAATATATTTTCTTAATTCTTCTTGCTCTATTTCCTTTGGCCCTCATTGCATCAAGATCCTACAGTTTGCTGTAACATCCCTTCTGAGAAAGCAGAGTTTATTTTTCTCCTGGTTGAGACTCACATGTCAATAGTCATGGTAGACCGACGACTTAACTCCTCCTGCTTCCAGTAAACGTATTTTTTTTAAACTTTAACTATCAGTCAGGCTTACTTTTTTCCTATCTGTTTCCATGAGTTTATGGCTGGAGACCTGTGCTTTGCAGGTAGCTTTGGGTGTATGACCAACAGTATTAGAGGAAAAAAAATGGTGTTAGGACTGCTGAAGGCTTGCATGACTCCAGAACTGCAAAGATTCGCAGCACTAACTCTTCCCATCTAGCTCAGTTCTTAGCCATGTATCTGACTCAACAGCTCATCAATCTCATGTCTCCTGCCTCATTTCTCATTAAAATTGCAATTAGTTAATTTGAAGTTCATCTTATTTACTGTATTGGCTTAGACTACTTACAGAACACCAGATAGAGAACAGCTTTTGTTACTGAGGATTCCAAACAAACTCCTAGTACCTCTCTTTAGTACGCACATAGGAAATCACAGAGTGGCATCATAATGATTCTTCTTTTGCAAGAATAGGAAATTGCTGCTTGTTTAATTGCCTTGGAGTATGTCCCTTTACTAGCTCTGTCCAAATTGGAGTGTAGTGTGCATTTGAGCTAGGTAGATGTAACCTAGTCCAAAGAACAATGATGGTTTGTACCCCGACATACCCAAACCAAAACTAAAGGATTTTCTGAAAGTTATGTGTTAGCATAGTCCAAAATTATTTGGCTTGATTGAAAGATAACTGCAGAATTAAACAGGAGATTGGATTAGATTAGATAACAGTTCTTCCTGGCCAGCCAAGGAATCCTCATGAGTCCACTGCTGCATGCAGAAAGCTTGGCTGTTCCAGAGGGTGTACACTGCTCTGCTAATTCACAAGATAATGGATTAGAAAATATGTCAAGACTAATAACACAGACACACTACTGTGGGTTTTGAGTGGGAGAAAATGCACCATTCACTGACTAATCCTTAAACTTCTACTGATGAATGTTAAGGCACCCTCCAAAACAACAACCTGTTTCAAATTCCTAATAAGGATGTTAAATCTGTACTCTCAAAAACCCCCCTAGTTACAAAGACAATTGCTATTTCTTACCAAAGGCCAGATAGTTCCGAAAAGAAAAGCAACATGTTTTTCTCTCTGTTTTAAAGCCTCTATTGTCTTTCCTTACAGAGTTCATGTTAATAAAGGTAGGATTTATTCTCCTTGTTTCTAAGAAATGGAACCTTTTTTGTCTGTTGCAATTAAACCTGAATAGGCAACTAAAGATATTATCTTATTTTCTTATATTTGACTGAGTTTGAATTAATTAAAATGGTAGCAATATCTGCAGGATAACAACTCTCAACAGAAATCTGCTGTATCAGTTTTTCTTTATCCTTGAAATTTATTCTAAGAGGAGGTTCTATAACACTATGTAATCTTCTTGTTCATGGCATAGGTTTCTGGAATAGTTACAGTGTGCAGCAAAACAGTGTTTATGCTGATTTTGATTATTGATGTCAGGATATTTTAGGGAAGGTATTTATATATTCTGTCTTTAGGCACTTGATTTAGGAGGCTAGTGGGCTGGAGAAAGAAAAAGAGGAATGGGCCTTCTATTTGTGCTTTAGGATGTACATTTGTCTACCAAACTTTCAAAGATGGTTTAAGAAATTTCTGCCCCTGTAGCTTGCTGTCCTGTTAGTTAAGACAATACATTTGACTATGGCACTATGCTCTAAAACAAATATTAAAATGAATTAAATATAAAAAACCCAAAAACTTAAAGAAAAACCTAGAATTCTGAATTATTTTTTAAAAAGAGAAAAGCTGCTCTTTTTTTGACAACATCACAGGGATTTTGTATTAGTGATCTGAACGAGGTGCATGGGAATAAGCAGTATGAATTAGGAATCCTTTCCTGTAGGCGTGTGAGACAACTCCCTCCAGCTTCCCCACTCAGCTCAGTCTTTGACTAGGGCAAAACTGATATTAGATTCTTTGGCTCCCATGGTCTTGTAATTTTCTTTAAAAAGAAAGAAAACAAAAAACTTTTTGTGTTTTTGGCTGTAAACACAAAACTTATCCTTGGCTGACACATCTTCTGAGGTAAATTTTTTAAAAAGGCAAGAAAATTACTTAAAATATATGGAGATCATACCATTTCATAGGATGTAAGTACACTTTAGTACATGATATTGAAATATTTTCAATCAGCTTTGCCCTCAACCAAACTCTAACCTGTTTTACACAGGTTTACACAGAGGGAATGAAGCAAAGGCTCTGTATCCTTCTGATTTCCCTGGTTTATTAGATATGACTGATTTTAACTGCAGTAATATTCAGAGGTTTCAGGCAGGAGCTTAGGTGGCTGCAAGGAGGAGGTACGACAGCATTATATGTAGCTAAACGAAAGGATACTTCATGTCAGTGCCCTCTTCCACTCTCTGGCAGCGCTGCCTGGCTCTGCTCCCCCAGTCCTGTGCAGAGCTGCACTTGAACATTTCTGATGGTGCCCTGAGCCCTGCTCTGAATCCTCTTGCAGGAACTTATGATGAGGCAAGAAATATGGGATTGCTTAAAACTTGTGGCAACCGTTTTTGATCTGCAAGAGCTGCTATTACACTGGGGATTTATTTTATATGAGGCAGTAGTGCAACAGTGGAAACTAGGCCTCAGAATGTTCAATAAAACCAGCAAGATAGAGTAGAAAAAAAAAAAAAGACGAAGAAAAGAATTTAAAAGTAAAAGGACAGTGAAAGAAGTCAACAGCTGTCTCTTTCAAAAAATCTAAGATTTTTTGAAGAAATTAAGATTAATCTTTTCCAAACAATAGGTTAGTAGATTCCAGAGGGAGATAAATATTACCCTTACATTAAACGCAACCCTACAATTTATGTGAAATATTTTGATTGTGGCACTTAACAGTTTTTAAGGACATGCTACATCATCACATGAAATAATGGCTGATGGATATCAGCTCAAGGAACAGTCCATTAGTTTTTTGGGCTCTGATTCTTCTATCACTGATCAGCTTTCTGCAGCACTCCCTAAGGAATTAGTTCTCATTAGCGCTGGGGAGCATCAGAACCAGGCTCACAGCTAATAAAATGCTGCTGTTCATAAAAATGCTTTGTTTATGCACACACCTTCAGTTCTGTGCATTTTCACTTAAGTGATGTGCAGAAATAAGGATGTGGCTCCACCACGCTGACTTCATAATATTATTATGCAGAATATTTCACAACTACTTTTTTCAAGTTAGGCAAAAACAAACAATAAATGCTGTGTGGTTGAGTGTTAATTTATGCAGCATTAAAACTGATCTGAAATATTTACCATAGCTATAAAACTGTGTTATGGTCACACAGCCAGAGGCACTCAGATGAGCAGGCTTGTAAGTACATGAGTTGGGCCCTCTAGCAGTTGTTTCATTCAAGCAAGGGTCTTCATGGGTTGGGGTCTCCTCTGTTGCCTACCTTTTGAAGAAGGGCAGAATGGAGAGTTATGACAACCATTTCTGACCTTGAAATTTGTGAAAAACAGCAAGTATATTCTGAGAAAAAGCCAACATATCCTACTCACTCGAGGATACAAGTGAAATTAATGAAAATTTTTAGTCTGCAGGGCACTAGCCTTCCACTATAAAGGCAAATATAATTATACAAATTGTTCCAGGAAGAGCAGAATTAATGAAATTTGGTTTAATAAGTATTCAGGACTGTTGTCCCCTACTGCTCCTTGCTGCCTTTCCTGATAATAACCAAAACTCTCCTTGTGATGTTCCTGTCAAAAGAAAAAGAGCAGGTCTGGAGCTATGTGTGTGTTGAGTGGCCAACCAATATGCACACGCTGATTTATCCTGCTGTCTGCTGCCAAGTGGAGTGGATAACAGCTGTGTTCTGCACGCTTCTCTTTCAATAGAGGAACTAATTCAACTCCAGCTTTTGTAACCACGGTGAGACTTCTGTCCCCTTTTCAAATCTGACTGAAATTGGCAGAAATAAACTTGTAAAAGCACTGAAGAGATTGATGGATGGATGGACAGTACAATGACATAAGCCTTGTTTTCTTGGCAGGCTGAGATGGCCTATCTTATTCGGGAATTCAGTATTCAGGCTAATAGATTTTTTCAAACAGGGAAGAAAATTGCATTGATTTTAATGTTCAGAATCCCCCTGGGATTGTTCAGCTTGTTTCACTCATTGCTTAATGCTTTATTGAAGTGTAAATATATACATTTCAAAAGGCACCCTGAACAGGTTTGGCACTGGGGACAGCTGTGATTTAATCTGGTCTGAAGACATCAACATTCTTTCTCCTTGAGCTGTCTTGCTTAGAAGCATATCATTTTGTTTACATGTGTTTGGGAAAGAAGAAAGCCTGGCTATGCCATCCATGAGCAATCTGTACCTTATATCCCTATTAGCAAGTCTAAGTGCACAAACAATATTTCCCTTGCTGAGTCACAGGGATTAGCTTATTCTTTCAGTGCCTGTTTTATTCATTAGTTTACTTTTACTGATATCAAGCACAGCCAAATTGCAAATGAACTACAAACCAGGAAATGTTTATTAACAAGATAGTGGCCACATGTGTGAGTGAGATCCTCAATGCATTTCTAATCATATGCTTGCGGTTTTGGTTTTGGTTTTTTTTTCTTTTGATGCCCAGATCTAGAAATACTTTGCTAATTCAGTAGCAGGGGACTTGTGGGTATGTAGGTCTACGATAGACTCCACACTAGTGTGGCCAGACAGATACTTCCTTAACTTAATATTTATTTCCAGCATCAGAAAACCTATAAAGGGAAGGATCACACATCCATAAAGAAATTACTACTACCCAGTTTTCAGGGAGAGACACCTCAGTCATGGAGAGTCTCAGGAGGAACACAAGTAGGATTTGGAGGCGGCTGATAAATTATAGAATCATTCTCTTAGTGAAGGGACACATGGTGGTTGCAAGAGTAAGACTGGGAGGATTCTTATTTGAGAAGTTTGGTCTCATAAAGAAGAACCTGTTTGACAAACATGACTTGCTGGGAGGTCAGAGAGTACACTATGGTAGGTTGTTTCAGGTTGTGTCCTACAAAATTAATCAACCAGGAACAGCTGTACCCACAGAAGTGTTTCACACGGGTTTGCAGTTCCAGGTGAAACTTTTGGCTTTAAAAACACAATATCCTCTCATCTGCATTACCTATGAGCCTTCCTGATAAAGTCTAAGGGTGATTTGCTCTTGGCAGGGGACCTATGATGATACCACTACCATCATCTCAGCTCTAGCTGGTCCTATTGCCACCTGGCTCTTGCCCACCACAGGTTGGGCTAAGAGATGGGGTGTCTCTGAAGGGGTGAAATGAGGCACTCACAGACCAATCCTTATGGGGTTCAATTCCATGAGACCAATGGCCCCATGTGTCTTGCAGAGCTTCCTCTAGCCTCAGGGAAGTGGTGGACCACCCAAGGAGGGGAGGAGACCCTGGGGCCTCCTGGGAGCAGCCTGAACCACTGTGAGCTCTAAAGTGAAGCTGTTACTGTGTCCATATGCAGAGTAGAGCCCACCCCAGCACTGGAGCTACTAAGAGGCCTCCAGTGAGGGTCTCTGCTCTTGTGGGAAAACACTGCTGCTTTCTGAAAGGTTTGTCCTCAGTGCTGCTTCAGGCCAGTCCAGGTGGATGTAAAGAAATGCACTTCAAAATCTTTTTGTTTTAACCTCCTGCCATTCTCAAGTCTGTGTCTCTGTTACAACACCTTCTAAGTTAGAAGCAACAGGGGGTTCTGGCTCTAGGAAATCCCAAGGTAACACCATGGTTTCCTAGCTGCAGGGGCTCCTCTTGTCAGGCAACAAAACACAAAAGCATGGGAGCACATCTGTAGTAAGGATGGTATGTGCAACTCATGACAAGTGGACTGCTCTTCTCTTGATATGGTCGGATAATTTTATCTGCCTGCTTTTATGCTGTTAGTGATTACACCATTTAAACTTTTCAATAAACTTTAAAGTTATTTGGGCATAGATAGTAGGGAGTGGTCAACCTAGAGGTACAAGCCTATGCAAAAACTGAAATAGGAATTCCTGAGTGAAGACTCTCTTGCAAAATGCTCAGCTCATTTTCATTCTTCTTCCATCAGAGATATTTTTCAGGAACTTAAGTAATTTAAGATTTCTGAAAAATATAAAAGTGAGGAGAACATTGTTTTCTTTGCTTTTATGGTTGTCTTTTTGAATTGTACCATTTTTCTTTTACAGACCAAGGGTAGAGCCTTCCATTTCCTTAGAGTTATTTTTTTGCTAATTTTTCAGGCCTAGCAAGAAACTATGAGGCAGAAGAGGAAGAGGAAGAAGAGCATGACTACAGCTATATCGATGAAAAGATAATTGAAAACATAAGAGAAGTATTTCATGACACCAGCATTAGAAATAAGCATGCCCTCTCTGGAGAAAGAAGGTGAGTGTAAACAATGATCACTTGTGGATGCAAACAAGTGCAGGCAGAGTGATTTTTCAGATGGGCTGGTCACCTTCACTTCCCAAAACAAGAGACATTTTCCCCTGGGAGCTGCTGCTGTTGCTGCAAATGTCTGTGAGTAATGCAGGAAAGACTCCTCTGAGCTGCCACCTGTGACCGACCACCAGTCACTCCCAGCAGTGTCACCTCTGTTAAAGGAGTACCTATCATTGTTCTGGGGATAGAAGTGCACAGACATTTTCCCAGTTTGTGCCAGTTTCCTCTAAAATTATAGTACTCTGAATGCAGCCCTTTTCCTCTTTTTGGAAGCGGATGCCTTGTTGTGCATGACTAAGTTTTGTTGCTTTAAAAGCTTTCAGGCATTATCTGTGTTTTCATTCAATCTGCAAGGTTCTGCTCTGGCAGTCTGCAGTGACTTTAAATTCCAGTGAAGAAGGCCTTTGCTTCTAAAAATCTCTAGGTGTCATTTCCAGCTAAACACAGACGAGAATTTTTCTAGATATGTGTAAAACTGTGGTCCCAGTTCTTTTCCCTCCTAGGCGAACTCTCTATGAATTTCACTTGATTTGGTTAAATTGCTTCTTTTGTGAAGAGAAACCCATGAAAACACAAGAAAACTTGTGTTTCAGAGTGCCGCGGTGCCTCGCCTGCCCCGGCTAGCAGCGCTCGCTCAGGCACCAGGCAAACTCCGCCTGCCCTGGAGGAGTGGGTGGAGGCGGATCGTGGCGCAGGAGGGTGGGCGAAGTCCCTATAGGTTTGCCTCACCCACCGATGGTGAGGGCGTGCTAAGGAGGAAATGGATGAGAGGGGTCTCTGGCATGGGGTTCCAAGGCTTTTATCCTTGAGGGTCTCCAGGGGCCGAAGACGAACAAAATGGAGGGTCCAGGGCTCATATAGGGGGAGGTGCAAGGGGCGGAGAGACAATCGAAGCCAATAGGGTGAGGGCCAGGGGGTGGAGGAAACACAGAGTGGCAGGATACAAACCAATGATGGAGGTATGGGGAGGAACAAGGGAACAGGGGATCAATGGGGTACAGAGTAACATAGAGGGTTCTAGAACTTAACCATATTAGAGGCCAAATACACATATTCAAAGGAATATACATGAAACGGGGTGGGAAATCAGGGAACTAACGAAAGACAAGGAATCTGCATACCTGTGCAAAGCCTAGTGGGAACTCACCCAGACCAGGGGAGGACTCTTCAAGCCAACCTATCAGCCTGGGGTCCTACAGCTCTCTGAACACTCCCGTCGGTGACTTACACACCACAACATCAGAGATTTAAAAAAATATTTTATTATGAAGTATTTCATTTCAAAATGTACTTTGTGTTTATTTTTAAGTGACGTGCAGTGTTCATACTGTATATGAGTTAAGCAACATAGCAAATCTGAAATAAGCTATTATTTTTTTTTAAATGCTCAAACTCCTCAGAAACATGACATCCAGGGCAGTGTGTGGATGGATGAGGCCATCTCTTCTGCTGCTCACAGACACAGAGACCCCAAAGTTACAGAAAAGACTAAAATGAAACAAAGTAGGACGTTTCACATAACACATTGCTTCCTCAGTCCACATGCTATTGAGGGTGGGGTCTTGCTCTATCATGTAAAGAAGCTGAGAAAGAGAGAACTAAGCTCTTCTGACTAAAATATCCCTTCTGACCACAGGCATTAAGGGAAAAGCATGCTTTCAAGAAGCAACGCCAGCTAGAGGGTCAGCATCAGTTTATAGTACTTACTGTTGTGGCATCAGTTCCTCTAAGTCTTTATCCACCTGCCCTTTAAATTCCCTGCCAATGGAGGCAAGGTTTCACTTTATGAGTTGTCCTCTTTGAGGGTTCTCGCAAAACGTGAAAGAAAAGGTCCTTTGCTACCTTGAGGGAAATCACTCTCTTTGGATAATCTTTGGATTACAAAGCAATCCCATTAATTTTTGTCCTTAATGGCTGGCAGATGTATTCACACTCTGAAATCATTAGCTAGCCAAGGAGCATGTGGCTCCTCCAGCCTTCTGATCTTCCCCAGCCATCAGAAATCTTCACTATGGCTTTTTTCTAGCACATAAAGTTTCTATCAAGATTTCACACTTGCATTTGTGAGAAATATGGATTTGACGTGGGCATATGCAATTAACCTTTAATACAGGCAAAAGTCTTATAAAATATGTAGCCAGATAAAATAACCCAATTAGCTGGTTTAGGCTTATATATAGGATAATAATGCACCAAAATATGTTGCCTCTTTCACCCCTGTCAAACACCTAATATCTGATCATCATTGTTCTTGAAGAATTCATCAGTTAACCATTTCCCACCCACAGTCTCTCCTTTCCTCAGGACATCTATGCCATTTATTAATATCTGATTTTAATTATTTGGTATATATGATTTATCAAAATTAAGTCTATTGATCTAAATTACTTTTAAATAGAATCATTAGGAGGAAAAATAGTTTTAGTGAAATACAGAAGTAAGCTTCAACAGTCAGGTCTACTTTAAAAAAAAAGAAGTAGTATTTGCAGGGTTTCAGCAGTGTCCCTCTTAAAATCTTTCCATGATCAGGCCTGAAGCAGGCCAGGGTGATACTAGTAGAGAGCTAGTCCTCACCCTAAGCAGGAAGGAGAAAGAAAGAACAGAGAGTTGCCTCAGGTCATTGCTATGTTAATTTTGATAGAATAAATGTGCCCAGAGGGTCAATGATGTTAACATGACCTCATCACTCCAGAACAATAAGCAATTAAGCAAAGGACTTCACTACAGATGCCTGAGCTTGCTATAGCAACAAACATCATTAACATATTTTAACCATTAAAGATTCAAGAGAAAGTAAGGAAAAAAACCCACACCACCCTGGAAGCATTTAAAATGTGTGGCTTTCTTTTCAGCAAGGCAAGTTTCTCTCCTTTTACTGCCATGAGTTGTTTCTGCTTTTTTAATGAAGAAAGACCTCAGCTTGACAGTCTTTTGGATGGTATTACAAACGTCTACAGTGGCTTTTTTTGGTGTGAGAAAATGGGAAAACAGAAGGTCCACTGCAGCCACTGAATTGGAATAACTGGTGATGATGTAGTGTCTCCTCCTATGTCCCTCCAAACAAAAATGAGACGGAAGCATGCAGGAACAGGAACAGCAACAACGACAAGAAACCTCAGCAGCAAAACCAGAGAAGGCAGATTCTGTCTCCAGTGTTGATAGCTGCATGTAACTCGTGGCTGGAAAAGGACAGAAACAACATGGTCCAGCCGCCTGGAGAGCTGAAAATTAGTACTGCTGTCAGGCTGTTTCAGGAGGTTGCTTTCTGGACTTGAACTGCACACAAGTGCCGGAAAAGGAATGGTCTCAGCTGACTAAGCTGCTGTGCTTGTTAAATAGGACACAAAAAAAAGGAAAAGTAGAAAAGAGAGAGAAATTCAGTAAGGAATGGAAAAGCTACACAGCTGCGTTTTCCTGTTCTCATGAACTCAACAGCTGAGGCGGTTTTGTTTGGACAAATTAGTTTTCTTTATCTTCAATTTGTACCAATTTTTTAAAAGTAATTGTATGAAACAGATTAAGGTGCAAATTTTTTCTTTATTTTTTACCTTGGTTGTGCTGAAATGCAGGTTCCCTCATATTTGAAATCTAGACACAGTGCTACAAATGAAAATCACCCTTTCTGACCCCAGAAATTAATCCTTTCGTACTGTTTTTCTAGGACATTTCTCTGGATCTGTCATGCCACTGACCTTCTGAGAGAGCTGTTTCTTTCATAGAAAAGCCTCTGGGTGAAAGGCTGAGGCAAACTTTGTAGCCTTGGGTATACTGGAGTGAAGAACCCAAATCCATGACTGTAGTTGTGTGTTCTCAGCAGTTTTGAAAGTCCCCTCCCTAAGTGACTTCCAATGCAGATTTGGGGCCATCGTCTACCTTGCTAATTTTCATGGTTAGGTAATTTTTCAGCTGCCTGCTTTTTTCACTTTTCTCTAATATGAAAAGTGAAGCTTTTATCCAGGTTGCAATCATTGGTGATTACAGAAAGAAGAAAAAGTCAAGAGGGGGCAAATAAATAGTGTGCTCCTCTAAGAGCTGCAAACCTTAGCTTTGACTCAGGCAGGATGTCAAAGAAACTGTCTCAAAGCAGTTGTAGGTTCAGAGACCCTAAGGGCAGGGAAGACTACCCTGATTATCTAGATGTTCTAGATGTTCTTCCTACTCAAACAAGCCCTACCATTCCCCCACAAGGCAGATTCAAACATGTTTTTATAGCTGGCAGAGCTGGGAACACGGCCCACTAGTGACGTCTGGCTCACTGGCATTTTGCCATTAAATATTAATTAAATTATTAATTAACTTCCCTCCAGGCCAGCAGCTCTGTTACATCAATCACAGGTCACATCCCTTGGAAAGCCTCTCCCCAAGAGGAGGGTATCTCTTCTACTATGTCTGCCAGACCAGAATATGACACAGGAGGCACCATGGCTGTAATCGCACTGGAAAGACATGGGGAAAAGTTTTTGCTGGAGTCACAGTTTATGCTGCCTAAATGAGCTCTCTTGCCTTGTGTAGGTTAAGTATTTCCCTAAACTGCATAAGCTATACCAGTAAAAGAAAAATTTACTGGTATGAGTTTCACATACTTAAGCAAAGTTGCTGGCATAGCTGTGTTGGAGTCATATATCAGCTTTATTTTTGTTGTAATCTTTGGATTGCTGGTGTAATTGTACTGACAAACCATTTTATGGTACAGACAAGCCCTAACTTGCAGCCATTAATTTGACTCAAGAGCTCATTCACCTGTGCTCCCTGTGCAATTTTTAAATCCAAATGTAAATTTTCTCGTTTCACCTTGTCATTTTGTTTTGTTTGTTTTCAGAGACATCTGAAGGAAAATAATTCTGAAATTAACTGGATACAAGTAGGAATCTGTGTCCTTCACACATCAAGACTGACCGCAACTGTAAGAAAAAGCTGCGCATGAAAGTGTCCTTCTTGTCTCATGAAGAGCATACGAGGCTGCAATTTAGCTATAATAATCCCCTGCGAAACTAAACTGCTTACTTGTCCTAAATAAGAAGTCAAAGCAGCTAATGTCTCATGACCCTTTGAAGGGACAAATTTCTTCAGTACGTATTTATTAATGAATTCATAGAGCCATGCCAAGTCCAATCCCTCATTCTTATTGCACCTGAAATTCCGGTTATTTCCTGAACCTCTGTAGGGCATATGCAAAAGGAACATCCCTTACTGAAACAGCTGCATGGTTGTTTCCTTTGTGTTTTGGTTGCATGGGTTTTGTTTGAGAAGGAAAGGGTAATAAAAGATTGTCTAAGGTGGACATCCATTTCTTTATCCAATCTTACGTGCTTCAGGTTAAGGCTCAAAACTGCAAATGACCAGATTCTGCCACTTTTTCACAGGATGAAAAAAGCACAAGTAGTACTGTTGCACAACATGTAATTTGCCCTGGAAAGCAATGCCACTCCTCTCACAAGGCCCAGGAGTGCCTAAATTAGAAAGCATTGCCATCTCCATAACCCCTTGCACAGCTAATATCTAGAATCACACTAAAGCTCTTGTATTCAGCAATTTGCTGAAAATGCAGCCAGGAAGGGTAAACAGAATCTGGATGTGAAAGATTAGTACCCATGCCAGCCCTTCAAACTGAGAAAAAGGCACATGCTGCCCTCTTTAAGAGGTCTGAGAAAAGCAGTGCTGAAGAACTTCACCTACACCTTGTGGTACCTTTTATTCCCACACAAGGATTTGGGGAAGAGGCAGGGACCTCTCCGCACCACCAGTGAATGGCCAATGCCACCCGACCAAAGAGAGGGCACAGAAAGGGCAGCACAATCTCTTCTCCCATTTTAAACTAAATAAGTGCTTGTTTTGAAGAATTTTCTTTTACTCTATACTTTGGAAAATGAAAAATGAGAGCCAGAAGTTTACACAATATCTGAAAGGATCCAAGGCCTTCTTGGCCCAGATGGAGAGAACTCCTTTTGTATCCTGCCCCTAGCCTGTGAGGGCCGACCAGGGGCAGGGAGAGCCTCTGTTTACATGGATGAGCATCACATTGGCTTGGCAGTGAGCAATTGATGCTGACATTAGACCTGCTGTATTTCTGTCTGGGATTGATGTGTGCAAACACTTAAGTTGCACAGGTAGGGTGTGCTTAACATTTTTGGGTGGCTGGCAAAGTGAGTCTGATATCCATAACTTATGGCATTTAAGAACTGGGCAGCTCATGCATAGTGAGTGTTGTGTATCTAAAAGTGTTAGATCTAGGAGAGGTGCATAACCCCCTGGCAGTGACTTGACTTTCAGGGAAAACTATCAAGAACTGATGTGTAAACGCACAGTTGATGTGCCGAGGGTTTCCAGACTCAACAGCAGTTTGATCAGAGCGGCATATCCAGAAATCAGCAGGGTGGAGAAAGGGAATGTGTTTAGAAAGCCTGGACGTACCCTATTTTTAGTTCTATTGAGGAGTTAAAAAGCAAAAACTCCAAAAATTCCCAAGTATACTTTAAAGCAAAAGTCTTTTCAAGCAGTCAGTAGAGTGTCTTCAGTCTTGTCTATTGAAATTCTACTGAATGATTAATTTTCACTAATGCAAATTAATTTAGGATTTATTGTCTCACATTAATTTATTCAAGATAAATGTTCATCCTCGTTAAAATCAGTTACAATTTAAGTATTAAGAATATTGCTCAGAGTACTTTGATTCCATGCATATGTAGCATACAATGTTTTGCATATCACTGGTTAATACAGCTTGCAGGTGTGTACAAAAGTGGCTGGCACATCACTTGTGGGTATTTTAAATACATATTAAGCATTTTTAAAAAAACCAACCCTGTGTTTCTCTTTTGGCAGCTCCAAACAGCCCCATTTGTTTTTGCACACTTGCTGCCTGGTATTTGAATAAAAGAAATTTGTTCTGTATTTTACTGATTATTTTTTTCTCGTTTTTACTTTACTGCTGAATGTGATGTTGTCATCTGCTGGATTTCTGAAAGGTATGATTTGTTACTACCATGATTTTCTTCACTTCACTGAAGTACCAGGTTTCTGTGGAAGAAGAGAGGAGAGGAAAGCCAACAGCCTTCTGGGCTGCAGTGGCAGACTGGGCCAGCAGGCCAGGGGAGGTGACTCTCCTCTTTGCTCAGCACTGGTGAAGCCACATCTGTGTCAGTTCTGGGCTCTCTGGTACAAGAAAGGTGTGGACATAGCACAGTGAGTCCTACAAAGGCCCATGAGGATGACTGAGGACATGGAATGTCTGACATACAAGGAGAGGCTGAGACAGCCTAGAAAAAACAAGATGCTCTCTAGTTTCTCTAAGTGTTAGGATGGGTGAGAACAAAGTGGGATGCAGTAATTTTCCCAACAAACCTAAGCTTCTTTCAGACATTCTACATGAGCATTTGGGATCTAGCGAAAAAAAAAAAACCAAAGGCTTATCAGCCCTTTTTGAAAATTCTTCTGTTTAAAATGCTTCCAAAGAAGCAATTTCTCTTCTTTGCATAGATCCTGTCACATAAGAAGTCTGGTTCTGACACCCTTGTCATGTGCTGCAATCCTGTCTTGTACATTTAGCCTCACTGAGTTGATTGAATAAAGGTGGCAGTTTTATGAACTCTGTAAATATATTAGTAGCAGAGATGTCTCCCACATCTTTTCCTTAGGCACATGAGCCACCATCATGTCCTATGACAGAAATGGGAGCTATCCTGGCTGCTCGCTTTTCGTGACAGAGCAGGACAGTGCCATTTGCATTCAGCTCTGGATGGAAGAGAGGACGTGGTGCTGTCTTGTGCTGTGAAGAAAGGACATCCAGCCTTGCTGGGGAAAGCAGAGGGGAGAGAGGAGGCATAAAGTAAGATCCTAATAAAAGGTTTGTGTTCAATATTAAAGACTTAATAAGTATTGTGATTTCCTTATGGCATACAGATGACCACAGTGATTTCATACTGTTTGCTAAAACATGTTTGACAAAGCTATAATGTCGTGGCAATCCTTGAGGGACATAGTTATCACTCCCAGACATTAAGGCTCAAGAAGACTGCATTTAGGAAGGGAAAGCCATTTTTAGCTGAACACAGACCACAGCCGCTATGCCTGAAGAGAATACAAGTGTATTTAAATAATAAGATATTTGCTTTGCAAAAGATTGGCATAAGCTTTTGCACAGACTTGTTAGCTTAAAGGCTTATCTCTTTTAATGCTAAGAAGTATTTCCAATGTGTTCTCACTGAGGGCCTGATCAGAAGCAGCTGCTTCCACAGCACTCCATGTGTGCATAAGCCCTTACTGAGACAGCATTTTCTGTTTGGATGATCAACATGTACTTTTTTTTATATATCCAGCTTTTGTGCCTGGGAAGATAAGAAGAATCTTCTCCCTGCATTCTTCTTTAAATGCCAAACTCTTTTGTTCAAATGACAGGTGTCACAGGAACACTTATCTACCACAACACTACCAATAAGAAGCCACTGTTTATTCTTGCTATCTCTTCACTTAACACATATGATATCTTTCCTACCCCCTCTAAGACTCTCCAAGTGTTTTCCTTACATTTTTACACTTTGATGCACCTTTACCATGTAAACTTTCAACTTCATGACACCATGTTAAAACTGATAGGCTCTGAAGAGAAAGTTCTCTTGCTTCTACTTCATGTCTTAATGGCAGGTTTTACTGTTTGCATTTTAATTTTCAGCCCTTATTTTCTTAATGTATCTGTGTGCTGGGAGTGTTCTTGTGCTTTGCAATAATAGATCTCTGATAAACTTACTCTGTATCTTTTCTTGTGTTTTTGTATTTTCTAAGTGAACCTTTCACAGCTCTTTCTCTGGGACTGATAAACCGTGTGGGCCTGGTGTAAGTGCAGACTGCCAGCTGCTGGCGGGCTGAGTAGGAAGAGAGATTACCCTGCCTTTGCCTTGCTTTTGCTGCTCTTGCTCCAGCCCACTACTCCCAGCTCTGTCCAGAGTGGTGGCACCAGGATGGATAGCTCAGTCTGACCATTTTAATTTTCTCATGTAGCTTGAAATTCCTCATATTAGTTAACATTTGGGCATATGTGGAAATGGTTACGTGGTGTCTCAAGGGGCTGATGCCACCAGGACCTAAGAAATGCCTGTACATCCATGTGCCTTATCCCTATGTCCTCTGTGACGTTGTCCCTGGGGCTCTGGACACAGCAGTGCTGTCAGCCAGAGGCTCAGGCAAGCCTCAGAAAACAGTAACTGTTCCCAGGGCAGCCTCAGATGTTATAATCTTCCCTTCTTGCAAATACACCACTCATTTGTAATTGCCCTGGTCCTCATGGTGCAGAGGAAGGGTCTGAGCGGGGCTCAGGATTGCCCCACGTGGGGCACTGCAGCTACTTTGTCAGCAAAAAGATTTTTCCTTTTTCCCTCTTATTTCAGTTGCCTGCTCTCTTAGGTTCAGCGGTCACATCTATTAGTATTTTGGGACCTAATGTCACACAAAAGGAGAGGTAGAAAGAGCCTTTCTTTCTGAAATGACTTTACTAGTCCAGAAGGCTGGTTTATACTGCCACTATCTGTCCACCATACCTGCTGCAGCCATTTCCTGCAAACACACACACAAACAGTTCATGCAAATTTTCCCACAGCTACAAACAGTTTGCATAAGAAAGTGAGAGACATTAATGATTTTATTTTATTGCTCTTTCTGTCCTCGAGAGTCTGATTAGGCATGAATCAGTTAAAAACTATTTTTAAATTATCATGTTTTTCTAGTCGTGTTTTAAGTAGGTATCAATGCCTTTTAACAAATCTTTACATGATTCTGCCTCCATTTCTCATCCTCTGAACCCCATTTTGAGAGACTGCCAATGCTTCCCAACTGAGCAACCCTTTCCAGCTGGTACAGTTAGGCAGGTCTGCAGCCCCAGGCTCCCCTACACATCCTTGACAGCCCCTGCCTGGGGCAGCACGGTAATTCATGCCACAAACATTGTTCTTAAAAGACCTCATGGCCCATTGTGTCTCATTGTAGAAAAGAGAATTAAATCCAAACTGAGCTTAAGACTCAGATCTACAAGCATATTCATGTGCTTAAACCGTATCAAAACCAGAGAGGTAACATGCTCCTCCTGGAGTCACCGAGGTTAGGGTGAGGGAAATGTTATAACATATCTCCATCATTTTGAATCTCAGTGCATTTGGTAGCAGGAACTGAAGGTCCACATCTTCCAACATCCTGCTGAGAGGAGCAGGCAAAATACCTTGATCAGAAAAAGTAACTGAACAATTTGGGTTTGGGAAATGCAGGGGTTTTTAATGTTGAGCACAACAGTTAGAGTACTTATATCAGGTTGCAATTTGCAGAAGTTTAACTCGCTGGCTTTCCAGAGCCAGCTGTGGCTTTGGGTTTTTTTAACAGCACCTCTGTCAAACAGGAACTAGCCCTGTTTAATGCCAGGCATTCCTCAGTAAAGAGACCATATGTGCAAAAGGCATGAGAATGGAGCAGCAAATCCCAGAGTAATGCTGAGTAGGGAAAACCCTGATGCTTTGTGAGTCCTTCTTGTTGGGCAAACCCCTGCTTAGGTAGCTGTCAGCTTTTGCTAGCTCTTACTAGCAAGCAGGGTCCTTCAAGTGCTCTGCCATTCCTCTCCAGAGACATCCTACCGCATCTCTACAGCTTTCTCTTGAAGCTTTCCTTTCTGTTTAGTTTCTGATACTCAGATGTTTTCCTGCAAGAAGGTATCTATTCTATTTCAAGATAACTGGCTCTGTTCTACTTGTAAGGATCCCCCATCCCATATTTTGTCTAAAGTTTTATGCATTCCTCAGCTTCTAAAGAGCAATCACGGGCCAATTTCTAAAGCCTTTACCTGACTGGCTGTCTTGTGGGATTAGGACAAAGTGTATGAAATACATACATGCTTGATGCTGTATTAAGAAAGATTATTCTTTTACAAAATTCTGAAGTACTTCCTAATGTTGTCATAAATTCAGGTAAGGAGTTGTTTGCTTTTTAAAAATGTGTTTTACAAATACTGCCTCAAGTGCAGCAGTTTACACTTTATAAGTTTGTATTAATGGCTCTTTTTGTTTTCTCAAAGCGAATCTTAAGTTAAATTTAAATTAACCACAGAAAAGGTCAAAAAAATTTTCAAACTTTTCTGGAGCACAACGAATTTAATATTTTAGCAGCTGGCAGCTGTGGTGATTACTTTTGGATTATAGCAAAAGTCTGCTGGAATCTAATTACTCTGATCTATGAACCAGGTAATTAAGGTAAAAACTCCCACATTTTTTTATACCTCATTAATGTATTTCCTTTGAAAATTGTTAGCTAATGATGGTACATTAAGAGTTTATCCATTAAATGACAATGAATAATTAACACTTTTGTCCTGGGACATTAAAGGACAGAATGGTGTTTAACTGCTCAAGGTGATGATAATTATTTCTTAATTTACAGTGCAAATATCGTGCAAGTTTGGGGAGAAAGGACAAATCAAACTGGGAAAGTGGAATGGAAAGAAATAATTTTCTTTTCATAAAATTGCAGAAGGGTTTTGATTGGGAGGGACCTTAAATGTCATCTAGTTCCAAGCCCACTGCTGTGGGCAAGGACACCTTTCTTTCATTTCCTTCTTTCCCGAGAAACTTCAAGCCTTGTGTGCACACAGGACCCCTGTCCCACTTCCCCACAACCTCTGTTACCAAGTTATAACTGATTCCAAATATGTGTTATCACTCCGAAGACTGGGATCAACACTTGGGTCTGAGTGTGACAGGCACTGTGGGTACAAACATCACAAATACATCTCTTCCTCAGTAATCAAATCCAGCATATGACACACTGCAACAAGTGGATTAGACACAGGGGAATGGAAAAGCAACCTGTGGTTATTCAGGGTACATAATCACATAAATTGATATACAGATCGAAGTTTTCTTGAAGGAAGTGAAATGAATCAAATACAAGAAATCTCTGTTGTCGTGTAAAAGCTGGTACAGAGTAAGTTAGTTTGCTTCAGGACTGCTCTGGGCTGGCTCTGCTCTACCACGTGAAGTATTTACTTGTTGCAAAGCAGCATAGCAAGGGAATCTGTCTGTGATCAAGTATGTAATCTGAAAAGCCTCATATTTGATTGCAGCTGCACTGCAAAATAACAGCTATGGTGGGAAACAGTCGAGGCGTTGCTTTTGGATCAGAACTTCAAAGAAAAGTTTCTCATGATCATCTGTTAAACCATCGAGGACCTGAGTAATTGCATATCTAGTGGCATCCCTGCCTACAGGGGAGAAACCCAGTCTGAAACAGAATATATTTTGCCTGCATTTATTTTTGTCTCCAATTATGACACATTATTTATAAAGTCAAAAAAAGTAGTAAAGTAAGATTTTTCTGTGAGGCTTTTTATTTATAAGGAATTGAGTTAAACAAACGAGATAATTATGAAAATTAAGGATAAAAATATCGATTCCATATAAGAGAGATGCACACATGGCTACTCAGGAAATCCTGCTGTAAAAAATTACCTGGGCCAGATTACCAGATAAATGTCTGCTAAAAGATTAAATGAATCCAAATTGGAACTGCACTTTCTCAAGAAACTGGGAACTTTCAAATCACCTCCTTCCAAATAATTCTAAATTCCTGCTAGGTCAAGTAGTTCGAGCTTCTGGCTCGAAGCCAAGCCTTCAATCAGTTTTCGGCCTATTTCTCTTCCTGCTTCGGTAGACATAGCCTTTCGCCAGAGCTTCAGCAGCAATCCTCCTTGGAAAGAAACACAACATGACAGTGTCAAATTAGCATGGAGCACATACAGCTCGCGGCACACCAGGGATGAAGCGCACGGCTGGCAACAAGCGCTCGCCACTCTCCTGGGGACAGTGAAATGTAGACAAAGCTGGAGCTTGCCGGTGGGGTGATAATTGCCTACAAATGTGTAAGGAGACAGAGACCATTCACTCAGCTCAGGATCCTTTGTATTGACAGACAACGGGGCTTGTTCCCTTGTCACCAGTGTTGCAGGTCGAAATGATTGAAGACTTAGGGGAAGGTCTTGGTATGCCCTCGCACATAGCTTCGTGGTTTATGGAGCAATAGCCTGGGAGTTATAATCAGGCCTGTCTTCCTTTTCACTCTAAAACAAAGAATTTTCACTTTCTGCCAGCTAAGACCTGAAGCTAAAGAAGCAAATTATCCTAATACTTTTGTCCAGGAGATAAGCAGTGGCCCTCTAGGAAGTGTGCCTGGCCAACCCAGCCTAACATTGGCACAAGTTTGCAGGATAGTCATTGCTTCCTTCTCACTCCACTCAGCGTTCACCTTTATAGTGGGTAGAGGGGAAATCTGAGGATTAAAAAGTCTAGTGGGAAACCAGGAAGAGTTTATTCTCCTCCTACTCTGCCTTTGGGTATCAGTGAGGGGCAGAGCATAAAAAGTGGATCTGACAGTCCACGGGTAGACCAACTTTAGAAGGCAGCACAGTACTCTCTCGATACAGTTCCTGCTGGAGTAGCAGGGGCAGCTAAACAAAAACAAAGAGTAATCAAACTCTGAATCAAGAAATCAAGTCTCACTCTGGGTTGGATAGGGTCCCGTGCTAGGAGGTACCCTCTATCTGCTGTTGAAGTTTGCAGTACCAGTAGAGAACCTTGTATCTCACAGGATGTATTTAAAAGTTTGAGGAAGCTGACTCTACAGAAACAGTACATTTTGTCACCTGTGTTTTGTAGCACTAAGGTAGGGCCTTTCAGGTCCCTGCTAAGGCTGTGGATCCAGATGCAGTCAAATTTATTTTAAAGCTCCTTTTTCTGATCTGCAAATCAGTTACCAGGCTGAATTAACTGCCATTTAATTCTCAGCTGAATTCAAAGCTCATCCCTTAGAGCAAAGTCAGAGAAATCTCTCCCCTTCAAAGCAAGGGATTTCAGCTATGGAATTCATTATGGCTGCACCTGCATGAAACTTAATCTCTCTCTTTCCTTCCATCTAGAGTGTTCAGCATCCATACATCATTTCCTCTCTCCCTGCAGTGCTGTCCTCACCTGATGTGCTACTCTGGTGCTCTCCTCCCTCCTTCCTGTCCTTCTGGCCATACTTCTCCTTGCTGTGCCCTTCTCCCTTCATGGAGGTTATGTCAAGAAACCCTGAATTGTGCCATAGACTGCCAGGCAGGAGACAGACCTGTTAAAACCCTTATTCAGATTCCAAAGAATAATGCCATGTGAAAAATGTGAGTGAAGCACTCTGTGATGGGAGGACGCTCTTTTGTAGCACTGAATAACTTTATTTCACATCTTTTTCAGCTTTAAATAAAACTGGTGAGAGAATTTTCAGTGAAATGAACAGATAGAAGAAGAGGATCACAAATGCCAAAGCTAGGCATGCTAGTTTTTCAGTGTGTTTTTACGTTCTATTTTCATTTAAGGATTCAAAATAAGTTTGCTTCATAAAGGTCAAACAAAAGTAGCCAACCCAGCAGTATCTAGGAAAGAACTGAATCCTCAGGCGAGTGTAATTCTGTGTCGCACCACTGGATGGTGATGTATGACTAAATTTGGTGAATACGATGAAGCCAGCATTGTCTGAGGATACAGATTTGCTGGGACAGATCTCTGTTAAATCAGAGACTAAGACAAAACCAAAAACTGAAACCAGAGCGCTTGTGGACATGGAAACTGTTGCTCATGAAAATTTACCTTTTTTGTTTTTTTTTTTTTTGTTCAATTGGTCTAATAATTTCATTCACTGCTTTAATGCTTTCAGATTCAACTGGTGAGATACGAAATATCTGTGTTTTTAAAGTTGATGTGAAAACCTTGCAAAAAAGAGTAAGATCATCTGCTCCAAAAATGCTTTTTTCTCACCAAAATCCCTCATATTGTCAGTGTTATCCCACCAGCATTTGCTGTCTAGTGTGTTGTTCGCTTATGGTTGTATTTTTAACTGTTTTACTGTTAGTCTCCAAGATGTGTTTATACTACTTTATATCAAAAATTCACTGTATTCATATGGAGAAAGGTATGTAGAGAGGACAAGATACTAAATATCTACGGACTACAGACATTGTTAGGTCAGGCTCATACCTGTTAATTTATTTGCTTTGTGAAGAGCTGTCAGCGATACCAGGACCTTATTTTGCTGTGGACTGAAGTCACTAATGGAGGGGAGGACATCCTCTTCAACAAGCATCCTAGGGGGCAGGAAAGCCTGGAAGTTGTTTGTGGTTGGTAAATTTGTACAGAAATGTGTGGCAGCAATGAAATCTACAGCATTAGCCCAGTCTTCGCTAAAATGTGCTTCTGGATCAGAGAGATATTTTAAGCTGAAAGAGAAAAAAATAAAAAATGGGACAGATAATTGAACTCTCCTGTAGAACACACTAGTTGATCATTTATACCAAATGTTTTTGTTCAGTATAAAACCCTGAGGGGTCTCAGTGCCACAGTGTCTTAAAACCTCCTTCAGTACTTTTTGCCTAATTTCTCCTGGGACCACAGCCTCTGCCCAGACTAAATGCAGCTCCTGAATCAGGCCCTGGCTCTCAGAGGGGAACCAGCACCTCATTTTAAGCCCAGGGCTTGACTGGTCATCGCAGTTTGGGCAGCCATCTCTCACTGGCCATCCCACACTCTGAGAGAGTGGAAGAAAGAGCAGAGCCTAAAGAGTAGGTGCCTGAAGTACAAAAGCTCATGCAGACTTTGTTAGGATACTATCCTTCCAAAGAGGCGTGGAGGTGGAAAGATCCTCCACGGCCATCTCAGTCATCCTCTTACCTGTCCCAGAATTTGGGGAGTGCGTAAGCAATAGAGTTGGTGTGCGCCTTCCACATGAGACCAAGGGCATCATCCAGGTTGAAGGAGGAGAAGGTTGCAGAGCTCACAGCTTTGTGTTCTGTAGATAACAGGTACTGCAGCAACAGGGAGCAAAAAGGGCAGAGAATAAGAGGAGACGTTTAAACCCTTTTTTTTTTTTAATTTAAGCACATACCTCACAAAATAAAAAGTTTGCCAGCTAAAAGAAATTGCATTTGAATAGATAAAAATAGTTGCTGTTCTTTGATTTCAGCATAAGCAGGGTTTTATCTGCATAATTTTGGTATTTTGTTCAATGGACTCTTGTATCTGAGTGCCATGAAAGATTCTGCACTGAAATATTGGATTCCTTGAAAACTTTCCTATACCCTTTTGGCCACAACTTTCCGAAGATTTTCAGAAAAATAAAAAAATTATCCTTAATTGTTACCATTATGGTTATTTGAGTAGTAGATATTTTACAATAACTTCTGAAACATGGTGCATAGGAAAAATGATCTTATGAAGACAAATCCAGTCTTGCTCTTAAACTGTCTGCCTTCACTCACAAGAGGGACTTACAGTTTAAGCTTTCTGATCATTATCAATTATTTGACTACCAATAAAAAATGTTGACTGCAGTAGTCTAGCTATAAAAAACAGTTATTTAATCCATGCAGTAAGAAATACTGTCATCTTTGGGATTAGAGAACAGCTGAGAGACGAGGAAAGAGAATATCTACTTGCATAAATAGGTGTCCTTCTGAATGATGTTTCAGCATTTTCAAGTTTTTAGATATTTAAAGGAATAAATGAACCCTATAAAACCAACCCAAGGCCACTTCTTAAGGACAGTGTTCCATCTCACAGGCTTATTTTGCATTACCAACATAAGCAGTATTGGAAGAATACAAATATAATTGTATACAAAGCAGTGTCTTGGGACAGGGGCCAAAATACAGAACCATCTCAAAGGAAGAAAAAAAATTCCATAACTTGTAAAAATCCTGTCCTACTTATCTCTGACTCACTATATTATGTTTTTCATTTTTTCTGCTTGTTGTTTTTTGTATGAAGCTGTTATTGAAAACAAACTAAGCTCTCTGAATCTTAAAAATTACAGTACTAACAGCTTTTAAAGCTGTTATATTTTGGTATAATTTCTAAAATTTTGGTATAATTTTGGTATAATTTCTAAAAATATTTTAAAAAACTTATTTACTTCAAAAAAGGCCTTCCAGTCATCCATGAGCTTGGGCATGCGAGACCAACAGTCTTTAACACTGTAACAGAAATCATCTTTTTGCTCCTCTGGCGGCAATATTTCTATCTCGTGCGGCAGCTGCCCGAAGAGACCAGCCTCCACTGCCCCCAGAAAGGGTATGATAGACAGGTAGTAATTCATACCTGTAACAATAATTAGAAGGCAAGAGGCATTAATCACAAGCAAATGAAAAATTCCTGCATAAGAAAATGAACCCTCTCCCCCACCAAATGCAGCTGTTTCAGATTGCCACAAATACAGCTGTGTTCAGCAGCGGAATATATGTACTGAAATGTAATAATGATGACACTTGTATTGATTTAGATATGATTTGTAGTGCTCATTTATGCATTGTCTTTTAAGAGCCTTGCATGAGCTTACACTGTACTTTACTTTGCAGGAAAGGAGAAAACTAATGGAAAAAGGTTAAATCTTTGCAGGCTGTCATGGACAGGACAAGAAAAGTCTCTCGAATACTACTTGCAAACTAAGTATAGAAAGACTAAGGGATATTCCACAAGTATTGTTTTCACTAAAAACCCCTCTTCCATGCATCCTAGACCTGTGAGAAAGAAAAGGCGTTATCTGACTGGAAAATAATAATTTTGCTTCTAAAAAATATTTCACTCACTGTAAATTGCTTGGAAATTACCTCAGTTTATATTTTCAGATTTATTTTATGATGATGGCTTTCTTTTGTCTGATCTATAAGTGGGAGCAGTCAGATCCAGAATGTAGGAAACTCAGGCTCAGTTCTCACCTGTGCCAAATCTTGTCCCCAGCGAGAGTCACCATAGGGCTGTTTGATATTCCTCTCCTTAAAGGAGGATTTTAAGTCCTCCTCTTAATTGTGTCCCCTTTGTAGAAATTAAGTTTAATGGCTTTCAATGAAGAAAGCCTGAGGACCAGCTGTTCTCCCTCTTGGGTGGGTGCCTCTGAGCTGTTGTGCAGAGAAGTCATTTGCTCCTACTTGGTCTCAGGCCACGGACTGTGCTGATATTTTGTACAAAATCCCAGCAGCGAGGACCAAAATCATCAAAACCTGAACACCTACCACCTATCCCTGTCCTCCTGATTGGAAGCCTTTCCTCCACCTTGTGGGGAGAACACCAAAAAACAAAGTTCAGCAAGAAGGAGTGTATGTGTTGGCTATAGCTCAGGGACTGTGTCTGCACACCTTAGGAGCAGGAATAATGAGGGAGCTCGGTGTATTGCTCTAAGGGTGAGATGAAAAAAAGGGTGGAGCAGCATGGAGGTGCTGTGGTCATGCTCTGTCAAAATCGATGCAGATATGAAACAAAGGATGGAGAAACACAGTGGTGTTGTGGTTGTGCTCTGCTGAAAACATGCAGCTAGCAGGAACTAAGCCAAAGGAATGAACCAGATGGTAACCAATATCTGGCCTTTGCTTCATTAGCTTGAAAATACGTCTTGCTTTTCACATGCTAATGACTCAAGCACCACATCAACATGAAATGTCACCAACTGTAACTTTACCTTTTCTCTTCCCTCAAAGGAAGTAATATAAACATAGCTTAAGCAGGGAGGGTGGTCAGAGAAGACTCCATCATAACTTCTGGGATCTGTCAACAGGCTGAACCTGTCTTCTCCCCCGAAGGGATGCCTATTGGGTAAGAACCTCACTCTGTGCAAGCTGAATTATTATCTCTAGCTAGTTTTAATTGGTGATTAGAATTAGTATATTGCTTCAAATTCACTTTTGCAATCAGTTACTATCAACAGCAATCTCTGAACTTTAACCTGTCACAGTGTTCGACTATCAGTGTGTTTGCTAATAAAGTGTGTTATTCCGTAGAGTGTTTAGTGTGAGTCCTTCAAGGGCACTAGGAGAGGAGTGGCCAGCAGCAGATAACACACTTGACAAAACTGATACCAGCTCCAAGTGGGAACATCACTGATGTGTGACCCCAGGTTGGTCAAACCACACTCCGATAGAATGGGCTGTTCAGTGGGGTCCCTGTAACGGGGCGCTGACAGGCTGGTCAGGCACAAGGGTCTTGACTTCCCTGGGGGTGCTGATTGAACACATAAAAAGAGTTCAAGGAAACACCTCGTCTCGTGTCACACACCTCCTGAATGTGGACCTGGTTGGGAATTCAGAAGGAAATGTATGGCCAGTCAGAAGAGAAATGGAAAGCTCTCAAGTGATGAGAAGAGAGTGTCTCACTGAGACTCATTGGTAAACTGGGTCTTGCTTCCTGTTCACTGTTTTCATGAGAAGTGTTGAAACCTTGATCTCACATCCCAAAGTGTTTGTATTCTTTCAGTGTGCTTGCCTATATTATATATTTGCACATGCTTGAGTGACTTAGAGGGCAGAAAACAATTCAGGAGAAGACTATACTGAATATTATTCTAGGCAAAAAAGACTGATATTCTTCAGCAGGTAGTTTCTCAAACACCTGGGGTATATTAAAAATGTGAGTTTCTGGTTTAAACTCATTCCTGGTTTCATGTGACTACTTGTTCCAGAGAGGGCTGCTCTGAAGGCCAGCTAAAAGCATTCATGTCCTCAGAACACTAAAAGACATTTCCATGAACTCTCAAACACTTTTTGCATGTTCTTGCTGCAGTAAGGTAAATCAAGGCTGAGTTTATACATTTTCTGGAGGCAACAAAATGCATATCAAGCAAACATGCAATATTTAGAAGTAAATGAAGAGCAGGAATTCGACCGCTGAGAAAGTAAAGGTGGTGGTTTCTATTCCAGGAAGGTCCCCTGCTTGCACAGGGCTCTGCAGTGACCCTTGTTACTTGTCGCTGCATGGGACACCATCCCTCAGAACACCTAGTGCTATCCAAGCACAGAGATGGAAAACCAAAGCTGGAGTGTGTATCACAGTCAGATTTTACCCTAGATTTACCTTTTAAACTTTATCTATGCCTACGTCTTTGTTCACTTGAAGATATACACATTTAACCACTAACTCACAGCCAGAGGTTTCATCCAAAGGGCCACTGCAGGAAAAAAGTTCCTGTGGCAAGGAAGAGACAGAGCTGCTTGCTGAAACCTGTGGACAGGTCTAGGAGAAAGGGGAACTTACAACAGGACGTCAGGGAAGCTGACGGAGCAAGGGACAGAAGCGATGGAGGGAAAATATGCTACAGGAGAAAGAACCAAGGGTGGTACAAGAACCAAGAACGTTCCTGCTTGACATTCTCTCACAAAGTTTGAGTTTGAATGCAAGCATCTAAACTGAACAAACCTGCTCTGGAGTAATTGAAAACTGCAAATATCTACAAATATAGATACTGGTCATGGTCTTCACTGCATTTTTTTTTCATAAATTTTTATAATGGAAACATTTTTAGGGCTGCAAATTTGCAGTTTTTTCCTCCTTCCTCAAATAAGTATTCAAAATCAATTAACTTTCATTTACTCACTCACACTTAGGTGTCTTGATGCAAGTTTGTGATGGAGAATTACTGAAATTATATTGTAATAGAGAAGTCTAAGGGGAAGAAATATTTTGAAATGACCTTCTAGGACACTAATTTATTTTGGAGAAGAGCAGTGTAATAGCATATACTTACAGGACCACCAGCTTCTTACAGATTGACACAGGTGTTCTCCATTTTCATAGCCACAGGAAGTCACACCAGAAGGATCTGCTAACCTACCTGAATGAATCAAATGAAATAATAAAACAAACACTTTTCAAACTTACACACAAGAAATCCAACTGAGATTAAAAAAATATATAGGAGTAAAGCATGCACGACGTTTGGTCAGAGAAACAAAACAATTACTGTTGCTTTGCTTCATAAATTACTGTTCCAAGAGCAGTTGAGTTTCTCAGTGCATAGTAATTTGATTGTGTTTTACAGTATGAGTTATCCCTCACTGTAAATGTATTCTGTGAATTTATGGAACTGTTTGAAATCAGGGCATCACAGTATTTCTACAGAGATATAAATATATATCCACGTACAGATACAAGCACATGCATAGCTGAGGCATCATTTCTAATAGACGTAGGGCTGTTAGTTCAGGAGAGCTGCTTAATGAGCAGAATAGCACAAACTAAATGTGCCAGTAATTGTCTCACCTAATTGGGTTGAGTGATACAGAATCACTTCCAGTTTAATCATGCAGACAAACATGGCCTTACTGTGAAGCTAAGCATGCAAACGTTGTTGTAACTAATTAGCAATGTTTGCAAGCATCTGTGCTGTAGAAAACAAGTGAGACATTTCACAATTATTCGTGACAGAATATTTTACTTTAAGCACGTGGCATGAAGAAATAGCCTAAGTCCTCAAAGAATACCATACATATACATTAAGGGTTGTCACACAGAGTGTCGGGAAGTCTGCTTTAAGTGCATGACATGCAATTATCATGGCCTTGTGCATTGACTTGAGCTATCCAGAAGCTCCCAGACTCTGTCCTGCAGAGCACTTGCTCTCTGACGAGTCAGCTGAATAATGACAATGTAATTTCTGTCAGATTAGAACCAAACCTCATTACCAAACCAAATTTTCTGATCCTTTTACTCAAGAAGAAGAGACAATCATGAACAATGTGCATACAAATTATCCTAATTATTCTCCCTAGCTGACTGGGCAGAGCTTGTGCTTTGGGGCATGCTAGCCACTCAAACTGTATCTTTCAGTAGCCAAGCACTGAGAGCATGAACTTGCAGTGATAAAGTTGCAGTTCAACCCAATTTTTTTTAAATGAAGACTATATTTTTTAATATTTACAGAAAGAGTCCATTTTTCAAGATTTTACTTCAACAGAGACTGTCAAAAAATATTCAGCAATAGATCATTGGTGTGCAAAGGGGATGAATGGGAAGGAAAAAGGCTAAGAAGAAAAAGAAGACAAAATGTTGCAAAAGAACTGTGCTTGAGATTTACCAAATATTGTTGGCCTTGGTGTTTTGGGAAAATGAAGAGTTCCCAGGCAGTATCAGTGATAATTATAAGATATGTAGAAATTAGAGCTGGAAGTGTTAACTGCACTTAGAGGTCTCCACACCATTTTTGTTTTCTCTGCTTGCCTCCTATTCCCCGTGCTTAACATCATTGTTATTTCAGTCTTCAGATCTACCCAAGCTAATCTGTATTGACAGTGCCTCCCAGCTGTCTTATTGGTAACTACATGCAACCTCATCAGCAAGATTTCTCCACTATTTTTTGTGGAAAGGTTGTTACTGAAAATGCTAGATGCAGTTATTCTCATCTTGCTGATGAAGAACTCTGTGCACATCCTCCACTCTGCTGTAGACTCCTTCTAGCAACAGTTATCACTAAATTCTCCTTCAGGTGTTCCTTTACCAGATTTGCAGTTCCCTTATCTTACAAAGTATCATTAAAATTTTTTCATTTTAAGTTTCCTTTTACAAAGGGAGTAAATGCCTTTCTGGACTTTGATAAAACAACACTTACATCATAAAAGAAGATATCAAGTTGGCCAGACACAATCTGCCTTTGATTCACATAACCTGTGCTTTATCCCTTTTTCTGTCTAGTTCCACGTAGTTAAATATTCTTTCCTCTGTACTTATTCTAATGTCTATACTGCTGATATAAGACAAATAAATGTATTTGGGTCCTCATCTCATTTTTCCTTCTTCTTAAATATAGGCACAACCTTTCCTTCTCTGCAGACATACAGTACCACCTGAATCTTTGTTAAAGCTCTTGCTCCTGGATTTGTACTTCTACATGTGAAGTGGGGGTAGAGATTATCCTGTTTCCTCAGTTTCTGTAGGTAGGACTCTCAGTTTAGCTTCACCTCCCAAGTGACAGTTTCTGATTCCACTATCTCATTCTTAACAGCCATGCTGTCTCAAGATCCTTGCCTCTGCTGTAAATGTAGGCAAATTACTGATTTCATTTTGTGTCCTTGAGTGGATTATCACAAATCTTTGTACTGCTCTTATTAACAGCTTCACTTGTTCTTTATGATTTATACAGAACCACATCCATAAAAATATTCTCTCAGTAACATAACTTTCAAGACCAGACAGAACTGTTGATTCAACAGTTTGTGTGATATTTTCAAAGATCTGTTGTCTTGCACTACAAACTCAAATCCTGCTTTTTTTTTGCCCAAGCTTATTATGTTGATATACAAATGCTTCAGTCATTCCTCACTAATCTATCCCACTGCCTATCCGGGTTAGGTTTAGCCCTTTGCTAACCTCCCTACTGTATGCACCAGAATTATGTCATTCTTTGTCCCTTAACCATTTATCCTTCAACTTCTCACTTTTTTTTTTTACTGTAAATCTACTTCCAGCTATGTGATATTTCCCCTTTTAGCACTGTCTTAACCTTCTGGTCATGCAAATTCAAAAATATATCTCATTTGTCTAAGCACCAGTCCTATGACTCTTTGGCAGGTAAGAGTACATCTTTACCTGTCTATGCAACCAGGAGCAAATCTTCCCCTCACAAATTATGTCCCTCATCTCTACTTGGAGATTGTCACTGCAACAAGGCACATCCTCACTTTGCAGATGAGGCCATACTCCATAACTCCTCCTTTCCAGCAGGTCCCCACCCAACTGTAGCTGCTGTATCCAGTCATCTTTGCCCCTGCCACACACTGGGTCAATTCTCCTGCTGTACCAGCCACCCTCTTCATCTTCTCTTCCTTTTGTAGGCATAAAGAAGGAAAAGAGGGAAAAGCTTGCCTAAACTTTAGCCAAATTCTTCTTGTTGCTGTCTGTTTGCCAGCTGGTTTCCTGCTTGGATTTTGCTTACTATCTTGTTTTCCTCATTTTGACTAAAGAGTAAATTTTCCATTAGGTGTGACTAAGTGCTGGCAGCCTTCCTTCACCACCAGCTACAGGACCTCCATCTTCTTTCAAACCTACAGTGTCACCCAAACCTCCACCACATGTAACTACAGGTTACATCCAATGAAGAAAACAACATGCAGACAGATGCATTTGCTTAGACCTTGTTACCACCAAGCACAAGGTCCTGAAAATATCACTGACTCTTACTTCTTTCTTCCCCTCTTTTCTGGTTGCTGGAAAAGGCACTGCTGTGTGTGAAGCAGTCTGTGAGGGAATGCATTCTCTGATAAAGCCCCTGATAAGATATTGCAGCCTTAGCCTTAAGGGACCTTTCACGTGTGTTTCTGTGTCTGCTCTGCTGGCAGGGACAACAAGCAAACCAGAATGATTGCCCTAGACAACAACCAGCTTTTAGGGGATAGACCCTTAGAATCTGAACATAATTTAAAATAAAACAAAATCAAGTAACCAAGCAAACCCCACAAACAAGCAAACAGGAAAAACCCCAACGAACAGAAAAAAATTTCATTTTTGTAAAAAACATATTTAGAAAATAAGGAGGCTACTTCTAAACTGATCATGAACAAATGGAAATAAGTTCCCAGAAGGAGATGTGGACTTTCAAATATCTGTCTTAGAAATTAAACTCAAACTGCCTATAAAAGATTGTAACATTAACAAAAATAAAAGCCTATCAGTTAAAAATTTAAGAACAGCACTGTAGAATGCATGCCCTGAAATCTGTCTATATAAACTGAAGCAACTGGGAATGCCTTTTCAAAGATTTTCAGTTAGCTGAAATATTGCCCATCTACACCACAAATCTTGATTCTGACCTCTTCATATTAGGAATTTCAATAGCTATTGCTCAACAAGGTAAGGATGTTCCCTTCACTCAGCATTTCTTTTTCACATTGGCAGCTCTGTCAAAGTTTACACCATCTGAGGCTATACTGGCCTTGTGAGGCAGAAACCTCAGAAAGGAAGCCTCTAAGCAGGTCTGGTAAACATTTTGCTAATCCAGCATTTTAAGGAAATAATTCATACCTGTGCGAAATTGCCACCCGTGCTGCAGCGGTAATCCCCAGAGAATATTGCCATGGTTTTGGGGTCCAAAGGCACCAAAATACTTGGCTGAAGCATTTAGCAAGCTCTTATACACTCCCAGTCGCTCTTGATAGTTCCAAGCACTGATGACAATTTTGTTGTCCTTTACTGGGAAATCCAGCGGGTTTTCAGGGGCCAGGTCCCACAGAGGAGGATAGACATCTTCTCCAGTGGCATGGTTTTCACTCTGTGCCGCGGCAGTCACAGGACTCAGGGTAACAGTCGCTACAAGAAGAGCGTGTACACCAAAGCAGGGCCACATTGTGAAGGTTTGTGACCCAGGTGATTGTGGCTGCAGGGCTTTTATCGGGAAAGGGCTGGGCAAAAAGGGTGACTCAGACGCCACCTTCCCTCTTCCCAGCAGTGACCCTGACGTGGAGTTGCCAGATTAGCAACTGTGAGCAGTGCTCTGTCCTCTCTGTGGGATCTAGGGAGCACCAGCAGACACTTAGGAGGAATCAATCTAATCAGAAAATGTCCAAATCCGTGCTGCCCATGACATATACACACACTTCCAAATGGTTGAGGTGCTACAATCCTGATTGTACAGTTGCGCTATCAAATTTTCTATGTCTGTGTTTCCTACTTGTTGTCAGCTTCCCTTTCCCAGCCCAATTCCTTCGGGTAAGGAAGGGACAGCAGTGCCACTGATCTCACCTCAACACACACACAGTCAGGGTTAGGCTGTGGCTGAGGTATTCTGAGGAGGGCTCCAGGCGCTGACCAAAAAGCAGCAGTGACAGACTGCTGGTGCTGCCACTGTCACCTTTGACTTTCGGCCTCGGGACAACTGCATGCAGCCTTCAGGTCATGAGAGTGTTGGAAGCAGCCAGATCAGCCTGTCTTCAGGCCATGTAGCACCTGGCTAGATCTAGTTTTAGTATTGGTTTTTCTTACATGGAAATGGTCATCATTATAAAGTCCTAAGGTCTCCTATTAAACCTCCACAATCCTGTAGACTCCAAAAGGAACACAAAGGCCATGCCTCCAGTGATAAAATTGGTGTCCAAGTTATATTCTGACAAAAGTGAAACTGTCCAGCTGCCTTCATCTCACCTACTTCTAGTAATTCTAGGACTTTATAATCTTCAGCTGCTTTTTCTCAGATAAGCAATGGTTGCAAAAGAACACTCAGCAAACAAACACGTGGTTTGTTATCTCTGTAGTCTTTTGTTTGCCTGAGAAAAATTGCAAATGCTGCTTTTCTTTGAAGTAATTCTGTGAGTTTAGGTTGGGCTCTATGTGCCTAAAGTACTTTAAACCGTGGGTGGCAGCAAGTCAAAACTGGCTGCAAACTTCTGATAATAAATTCAAAAGAAATGTGTCACTTCGATTCAAATTTTTTCCATTTACTCCATTTATTAAGGAGACTGTCTAGTAAATAGCAGAATTTTTCAGTGATCACATATAATTTTTTGGTATTCTGAGTGATTTCTCTTAAGGTACCTGAGGTAAAGAGAGGTTTAAACACCATTTTTTTTTTGTGGAGATACTGTGTATTTACATCCTCATGGCAGATTACCTGGCACTGAACTACTGGTTCCATGCTTGTGTGGAACTTCATTGTGCATGAAAAACTGTTCTGCTGCTCTGCCATCTAGAAAGGCAAATCCTATTAACACTGATCTGGGCAGGCATGAAAATATTAATCACTAGTGTAAATGCAAAAACATACTTTCTCAAAAGACTTATAATACAGAATTGAGATAAATTAATTACATAATGCTTGCATTATATCAATTTTTGAGCTATTTGATAGAAATAAATTTGTGTTGTGTACTAAATGGCAAATAACAAAACAAGAATACATCTACTTGGACAGACTGCTTAGTTCCTTCAGTTTTTGAAGTTTCAGCCTCTTGCCTTATTATGGTAATAAAAGGACTTATACAACCCAATTAATTTTTAAAGGGTGAACAATATTTTTTTACTAATAATTAAAAATTCTTCCTGAAAAAATATTATAAGAGAGTTTATAGATCTTACTGCATTTTTGCACTTATCTGTGTGTGCAAACAAGTTTCTGAAGTTTCTGTAAGACTTTAAGGACAATAGTTTTCCTTTGAGAAATATCTGAGCTGGTGTTTCCATTTTGGAATCCAGTCCAGGTGGTTTTGCCCTGAGGCGGGCAGAGGGGAGGATACATGTGATGTCAGTTGGATTTGAGTGGTGTTGGTGTTGGGTGTTGAGTCATAGCACCTCTCCAGGGATGCCAGCAATTTAAGCAAGGGGAAGATTAAGGAAGACTATTAGTAATGTCAACACCACTCTTCTATTCACCACTCTGTTAGCAAGGATGTGTTCCTATGGACATTGCAGCAGAATCACCATAGAAAAGACTGTAGAATATGATAGGTGGTAATTTCAGGTCTGATATGTAATTTTTGTCAAGTTTCAAGAGAGAATGCTGTAATTTTCAGGTGGGCTACAGATTTTACTTCAAGATAAATGCAGAAAAGCTGATAAACATCAACTAAATTAGTCAAAGTGACTAAACAAGAAATGGTAGCCCTAAGCCCCCAAACTACCAAAACACAAAGTTGCTTTGTCCTGATGGGATACACTGAGGAAGGAGCTGGAAAGCCAGTAAGGAAGGGGCATCAGTACTCCCAGTGGAATTAATTCAGAACTGAAACAGAGTTTTGCAGGTGAGAAACCTTTACATAAACTGGGGATGTCACTATCCTTCAGTCACATAAAATAGCACTGGAAGGAAGGGTTCACCCACTTCATTTTAAGGTAACAGTCCTAAGAGGAAGAGCAATGAGTTTTCATTTAGATGGGATATTGGTATGAGCCCCTCTATCACATGGCACCTTTTTTTCGTGCCCTGACACTCCCACCAGTAATTTTAGGTGCCCTTGGACTGTGATCTGTCTCAGGGAAAAAGGACTATATTGTAGCTAAAACTATTCTTCATGTATTTCACTGAATAAACTTAAAGCAGTGGATATATTTAGGTCTCTTACTATCTCTGTCATTACTGTCCACACCTGTTGTCTTGAACAGACTTTCTATTTCTTTTTGTCACAGGCCTTTAATTTTTGGCAGGGAGGATCTCTCCAGCTTCAGTATCCTCCAGCAAAACCCCTTAACAGGGCTATAAAAGGGTTTATAAATTGCTACTGGTGTTGTGAGTAAAGGTCATCAGCCAAACCCTGTGGTCACATGAGTGGACCCAACTGCTAAAGCGGCAAGACACGTTGTGGTAGGAACATCAGACATCTGTGGGGAAATTGTACTGTGTGTGTAGTGGATCTAGCCGGAGGTGCTGCATCATCATATCCTGGCTCCTTCATACATCCCTGGACCTAACATTTCTCCTTCTTTGGAAAACATCATTCTCGTGTTGTCTATTAATCCCATTCTCCCCTCTGCAAAAGCCTTCCTGTGTTCCCTGCTGATCTTGCCTCACCAAAAGGAAGGGTTCGCCCACTTCATCTTAGGGTAACAGTGCCAAGAGGATAAACAAGGAGTTTTCATTTAGATGGGATATTGGTATGAGCCTCCCTATCACACAGTACCTTTTCTCGTGCCCTGACACTTCCACCAGTAATTTACACCAGTAATAACCTGTGCTGCAGATCCTGACAATTCAGACTGTAAATTGTGCTGATTAATCCTGTTGGTGAAGGATGCTTATAATAATATATTCACTTTGTCTCTCTCTTCTTTTTTTTTAGTTTGGGCATACACAGTAGAACCAAAAAATCCCCCCCAAACAAAGAAGTAAACAAACCAATCAACCCAACCCAAGCCGGATAATGAATAATGTTCCAAATCTAGTCCAATCACACCTATTTTAGGAAATACCAGATTCATGTCTGTGGTGGTATTTTACCATATATAGTTTTTGTTTCCCAAATGAAGCAGTGTTCTTTCCATGAGGCTGGCTGGGTGGAAGTCTGGCTGGACAAATGGCTACAAAGGTGAGTGTAAATCCAGCATTTCTAGAGTTCCAGTTCATGATAGTAAAAGAAGATTAACTACTAGCGAGGGAAAAATATGGGTTGAGGAGCAAGCTACACACAAGATATGTAATGGGTACCTGGTGCTGTCCTAGGTGTATTTTTGAGATCACAGTGCTCCAGAGGAGTCAAGACCATACTCAAATTTCCTGAACAGGCTTGCTTGAAGGACCAATGTTAAGATGTGCATTTATATATATGCATATATATATATATGAAAGCAACCAACCAGCCAATAATAAAAAACATTTATCAGACCCAAACCAGGAAAATTTGAATTAATTTACAATTTTCATTTTTATAATGGTATTATGGAGGTGTATTTACCTTAGGGGTTAGTTCAGATGATACCATAAACTTCACATCTTTTTTTTATCTTCAGCTTAGAAGGTGAAGGTGAAGCTGATCACAGAGTCAGACATCTGTAGTATTTAGCACCTACAGATCTATGATCTTCAGCATCACATCTTCCACACCTACCATAAAAGACTTCAGCCTTATTTTCATAATGTGGTGGAATTCATTCTGTTGAGTCAGACCACACAAAAGCTCCACTCACTGAAACACGTATTTAAAAGTTGATATAACCAAAATAGAGAGATATATTCTTGAGAGCATCTGAGTTGTAAACAGCTGTCTAATGGAGGAAGATGATAATAAATTTTCAATATAATGTGTCTATTTTGTCTCAGAAATAGTAACTCAAATACAGCCTAAGACTGCTTATGAAGCCAAGGAGGTCTTTTGGCTTTTTGCTTACACATTACCAGGGAAAGAGTAAACTGCAGCAAAAACTACTAGGATCACATTGTGAGTTAGGTTTATTTTTCAATCCGTCATTAATTATGCATTCATTTATAAGACAAATAAACTGAAACTTCACTTATATTTTCAGCATGACATTTTAATTAGATGAAAATGAGAATAGGTGGGGATAACTAATTAGAAAAAATCAACATAATGGAAAAGATTCATTAAAAGAAAGGCACAAATATCCAAAGCAGTAAATCTGTAGCTAGATGCTAGTGCCCAGATTTACTGATGTGAAGTATGCAAAATGACTGCATTGATTAGAAACTTGGACCAAAACAGATTTTTTTTTGCCATTTGGAAGGAGCAAACAGTTAATTCAGGAATTAAAATCAGCTCTTGAACCTCAGAGACTGCAGAGAAAATTTTCGGAAGACTGTGAACCGTCTTCTTCCAGCTGCAGCCATTTTCCTTAGACTGAAAAATAAAAGGGAGGGGGAGGGGAGAAGCTGTCTTGCAAGAAAGGAAAGGAGAGCTGACCAAAATATTTCTCAAAGAAAAAATTTAGTCTTCATTGTGTAAGCAGGAAAAATAAATTTTAGTACAAGACGACTGGAAAGAAATGTTGTAAAATAAAACACGCGGTATGAATTAGCCTCACATTTCTTGCCTAATTTTGCTTGTCATGGGGAAGAATAACGCTCTTGTTGTTTCTAATTGATATTCTGTGTTAGTATACAACACAGTATTTTGGTTCTGCTGTTTCATTTGCAATGAGGGAGGAAATAAGGGTGATTTTCAAGAAAAACAGATTTCAGTCTTGTTTAGAGAAGTCTGAATAATGCAAGAAAAATGAATTCCAAACCTATTTGATTAAACTAAAATGTATATTCAACATATAATTCGTAAACCAAATCAGTCATTTTTGAAACATAATTATGGTTCTGTAAACCTAGAAAAGGTGTGTAAGGAACAAACATGTGCATGGATATGCATTAAAAACCAGAAATGACTGGGTATTCGCAGATGCTTGCACAACAAAGCTAACATTGAAATGAGACCTAATGATAGCATGTGGAGAGTTGACACATCACCAAGTTGAGACATGACAGAATACAAATATTTTTTCTAACAGAATATTTTGTCTGGAAAACATGATAAATATTTCCATTGCCCAGTTTTTCGTGCTTGTCTTTCCCTTAACTTTTATTTCTTCTTTGAGCACACCCCAAATTCCAATACCTGGGTGCTCCTGAGGACTCTGCTTCTGAGATTTCTCACATGACATGATTTCATACATATCAATTCCATAATGCAAGTGTCCAGTGCTTAAAGATTCATATGAAATACATTTCCTGTATCTGACAGCCACCTGCAAATGTTATACAGCAAATATAAATACCACTAAATGCCACAAAGGCCACCAAGTTTGGTACCATAAAAAAATCTCTGAGGCACACAACTGGGCAGCTACTGCAGGACAGGGATTTCTAGTCCATTGTCCCATGTCATCAAAAAATTAGGCCTTGGATTATCAAAAGGGTGCAAGAGAAACATATGTTTAGTTTTAAATAGGTTTGAAAGGAGTTCATTTAGCTCCTAGGTATTCCCATCAAACAAGAACCTCTCAGAACTCACTGATTTAGCTAGAAAAAATGTCCAGCTTCCCAAATATTCCTGGCCTGCTCCGAAGTGCTGTTTCCTCAAATGAGTGTGTCACATGACCCTACTCATCTTGAGTCATATTTAATTGTCCCATTTGATTCTCCTCAGGAAGACAAGAATAGTCTTTATTGATAAAAAGGTGTGCCTCCCTCAGGCTCCCATCTGGCTGTCTGTCCTGCTCCCACACTCTTTTCCAGTATAACCTGTCTTTGTCTCCTCCCTGCCTGCACCATCACTTGGGTCGTGCTCTGTGGTCTTTGCAGGGAGACACAATATGATCATTACTCACAGGGGATGGCATACCATGGGAAACCATCCAGCAGAAGAGCCTGGGAAGATGTGATCTGCCTTTTTTCTGCTGTTTGAGTGGTGAAGGGAGCTGCTGTGCTCCCTAGGAACAGAGGTTGCCTTTTGCAGAGTGATGACACCTGTTGGGAGATGCTTAGGAGTGTCATTGACACAGATACAAGAAAGTCTTACGCTGTAGCCCAGATTTAAATGAAAGACCAGGGATAGTTTTTTCTTCTCCTTTTTTTTTCCTTTTTTTGCATTAGATAGACCCCTCCGCTGGGCATTCTGCACATACAAACACAGTACACGGTTAAGCAAAACCAATCTTAAAATCTTGAAATCTTAAGCTTTTAAGAAGAAGACAACCCCCCTCGAGAACAGTGAGCGTAAGCAGACACGCTTTATAGAAGGCAGGTTTCTGAGCTCTGTGATGTCCTCCTGGATTTCTATTGCACATCGTTCAAAGTAATTTAATTTAGAATGCTTAGCCTTGGAGACAGAAGATTTGGATTCCTGTTCTGATTCTCTTTCTTTGAACAAGTACTTA
This sequence comes from Oriolus oriolus, assembly GCA_013400235.1. Classification (NCBI taxonomy): domain Eukaryota; kingdom Metazoa; phylum Chordata; class Aves; order Passeriformes; family Corvidae; genus Oriolus; species Oriolus oriolus. Next base: position 1,469,928 of record VXBT01009933.1, on the reverse strand, counting down.
AAAAATAAGGCATTATAATTTATTTTGTCAAATCAGAGTGAGTATAGCAGGCTCTGATCGTGGGCTTTTACCATGCTTATACTAAAATCCCACACCAAAATACTTTGGCTTAGCCTTATCTGCAAAAATGCTTGCAAGAAGATATTTAATATTCTTGTTCCACTCCTGTGAATGCTAACAGCATAGGTATAACACAGCTCTTTCATTTTTTTTCCTTCCTTAGAGTCCAGGGGCCAACAGCTGGAAATAAGGAATTTATCTCACATTTTCCTTTCGAGTCAACACTGGTGCCAGCTAATCTGAATAAGTGAGGGCGGTGAAACTGCAGGCTCCTGTAGATTTGTAGATGAACACTAGATGATGCTATATAACTTTTCAATCTCCCTATTACTTTCACATGTAACTGAAATAGAAATAAAATAAAATCAGAAGACTGGACTAGAACATGTTTTTAATACTGGCAAGTATGCATATATGCCAAATGGTAGCACTGAAGTAAAAAAATCTACATTTCTCTCCCAGTCAGCTGTCTCCATCTCAACTGACAGGTGCAAAGAGAGGGTGCATCTGATTTTCGGGCTCCTTGTGCCAGATATTGAGGAAATGTGCTACAGAATGATTTTAAACAAACGCTTAATAGCAATGATGCTTTCCAAATGCTTTGCCAAAAAAATGGCAAAAAACCCAGCTTTGCCCAGAAGGTTTTACTCTGGACCAGGTATCAACTACTTTGCTGCAGTCAGGACCATTCCTTGAATTGGCATAAACATCACATCCTGTACTTGGACTAAGTTAGCTTGGTTTTTGGCCCAGATGTAACTTGTGCTACCAGGTAACATGGTAGTGTACAAAACAAAGGCTTCGGCTCAGAGAAAAGGCTTTGGAGTCATTCTGACTTCTGTTTTTCCTGTAAGAAATATCTCCTCTGATCTCAATGATCCTTGAGTGTATGATGTCCTTACAACAGTTCAAACACTAACCAAGTGGTGAATCCATGCCTCAGGGTGGATATCGTTACAGATACAAACAAGTCCCTGCCCAGATACGGTGAGTCTTTCATAATTTTCACGTATATTGGAGGAGAGAATCTCAAATGTTGCTGTCTGGGAAGTGGACTAGCAGCTGCTCTTGCCCCAGGGAGGTACTGATCTCTGCAGTTTCCAAAACTCCTTGGTCAGGAGACAGTGCCCATGCACCAATGTGCTCACCAGGCAGCCATGGAAATAACTCTGTGCCATGCTCATTTCACATCAGTGGTGCAGGTCACCATTATCTCAGTGGCTTGAATCAGAATATTTGAAAGGGTAGCTGATGAGACCACATGGGTTGAGTTACACTTTAAACCTGCTTGAAGAAATAGTTTGATCCTTTGCCAAAGCTTTGAGAGTATTTGCAAGATGCACTCAGACTCCCAACAGCTCACAAAACATTCTGCAATGAGAGAGAGTGTCAACACAGCAGTCGTTCAAGAAAACACTTATTCTGTAAAGAGAGCTCAAGAAAAGTTTTATCATGTGTCTTTTTGAGGGCTTTAATGGTAGTGAAGCCTTCAGAACTGGAGGTTTTGGTATTCAAGCTATTAAAAGTATGGTAAACAAAATGAAAGCTGAAATTTTGCTTCAACTCAGTTAAGCATCTTTAAAATTATGATGGATTAATGGAAAGTGCATGCAAATGAAAAGTGGGTAAAAAATGTTTTAGGATTTTTTCCTTAAAAGAAATTAACCCAGTCATCTTTGAGAGAAAGGACTTAACTTCCCTGAGTTAGTCTATACTCCTATCTCATTCCAGAACTAGATCTGAAGGGTAGGAGAGGAAGACATGGCAGCAAATATTATCATGACTTTAGAAGACTGTAACTGGAAGTCATAAGGTACATGGCCAGCATCAAACAGGAGATGGTATGCACTGTTTGGCTCTGTGCCCAAGCAGAAGCAGCTCCAGCTCAGCAGAGAGAGCCTTCCTTTCCAGTAACTACAGATTTCCTCTTGAAAGAAAAGCTTCATTATAAAACTAGGAACATCTACTTTGCTGCATTAAATGATTTTTGTTTTCCTTTTTTTTTTAAGTCAGACAAAAATTTTTTAAATGCAAAGACAATTGATGTTTTAATAAAATCCGTTCCTAGTACGATTCATTATTACGATTCACAGAAGTTCTCAGATTATATGAAGTATTTTAAGTGAACCGAACACTGTTTTTTTCTAGTCATGGCAGAAACAATCAGTGATTTGAAAATATATATTTACTTTATAGCAGTTGGTTTAGTAAAGCTTCTATATTAAATCTGTCAGTTCTCAAATAAGTGTGAAGAATCCTGTTCCAGCTTAGAGGAGACAATGAGCAAAATGTCCAAAGAATCCTAACGTTTGGGGATGGTTATTTGGATGACAATGTGAGATTAGCTATTGACCTTACTGGAGCCAAGATTTAGTCCCAGAAGATTTAAAGGAATATCTCTGTATAATGAGGATTTGTTGCTTCCTATACATGCCTCTTTCACAATTAGAAGACAACCTGGATTGTGGGAAAAGAGCCTGAGTTTGGAAAGAGTGGATTACAGCTCTTTTGAGCAGGTATGGCTATATGACAGGGTAAGTTTATGTGCCTTCCTTGGACTTCCTCCCTCAATAATGAATGAAATCTGTGGGGCATCCTGTCCTGTATATATGTCTCATTAATAACTGATTAACTAGGCCGAACAGAAACACTTGGATTTATTGCTGACTTTGCTGGGATAGATACCAAGTTAACCTCACATTCAGATCAGAGGGAGCAGAAAGACTCATTCTGCAGCACCCTTTTCAACACAAAGGCATTACCTTAAGCTTAAGGGTCAATTATGCTTCAATTATGGTCTCTTGCACCTCAGATCAATAAAGGATTATCTCAGATCTGTCCTGAAATATCCTGATTCTCTGTGGCAGCAGCATCAGCTGTCCAGGGTTTACATATTGCCATGGCAATGTGACCCAAAGCCTTGTTGCAGGACTCCAGTGTCACTGGCCCTGTCCTTACTCCACAAAGCTTGATTGTTTGCTCATAATCGAATTACACCAGGGTAGATGTGCTGTGCTGAAAAACATTACTCCACAGGGACTCCAAACAAGATCAGGCTACCAGCACTTCATCTCTGCCGTGCTTTCCGTGAGATGCAAGGAGCTCGGGAGGGGGTTAGGGTGGAGGAGCCCAGCATCTCCCTGGAGCTTGCCCTCCAGGGTTAAGGTCTCTCCTCTGTCCGTTCCCTGACAGTCTGACACTACAACACACCAATACTGATTTCCCAGGCTCCTCCTTGGAAATACTCCTTCCTTGCCTCTGCCTCCTCTCCCTCCCCTGCACCAGCTCCATGGAGTTGAAGAGGGGCTGCTTGATGGGGTAGCTGCAGGTAAAGTCGCCATAGAAACAGGGACTGTTACCTCATTCACACAGCAAGCGGCTCTCCCGCAGCCCGGAGAGAAAACAGAAGCTGTTGCAGGTACAGTCACAGCTGATCGATGCTGTCTGCCATTTAAAACCATCCAAAGCAACATCATCCTACACAAGGGAGCACATTTGGAGAAAATAATTTTCTCACTTGCTCTTTAAATCTGAATTAAAATTCAGTCCCTCGGTCAAAAGCCTTGCAACAAACCTGCCATGTGTGCTTCTCAATACACCTACAGAGCTTTTTCTGTGCACATGCACCAGCTGGAAAACCTGATATCCTGATTTTATTGTTTTGATGTGTGCCAGAGTCTTCTAATTTCTCCAGAAGTACTAGGGCATTATGTAAGAAGCTTGGATATGATCCAGGATGTAGATAACAGCATAACAGGCCTGATAAAAAGCCCAGCAAATTGATGAACAAAGGATCTGATTCACTGCTGGTTTATTAATTTGCAGCTTGTCTAAATACAGTGATTTTTCCATAGAATTTGTAAGTATAAATGAACAAAAAAAATGTCCAGTCACCATGCACAAAATCCACTAAGACATAGAAATGAAAAAACTTATTTTCAGAATTACTTATGTTGAGGTCTCACAGGTGTTTAGGAGATAAAAGGAACAGAGATAAATTTGACAACATTTTTAAAAGTTCCTAGTCCAAGGGTTGTCTCTGAAAATTGCATTAGGCTCACAAATGGTATGTACAAAAATCCACTGATCCTGAAATGCAAGTCATAGTGAAAAATTAACAGAGAAACTGAAGATAAAATAAAAAGAGAGATTATCCATAAGAAGAGGACAAAAAGGCAGAGAGCAGTTCAGGAGTTATCACAGGTGGAGAAGCAACTAATTATCTAACATCAGATCTTGGAAAATCTAGGTTGAATTTTGCATCTGGAAGCTTATGTGTATGGTAATGCGATGCCACCTGGAAGTCAGAGAAGGAAGATACAGTCCCAGCCTAAACAATTATATGCATCCACAAGTTATCAAAACAAGCATCCCGAATTAACAAGGAGGAAATAAAAATTTAATTAACATTAAATGAGGAATAAATAGAAACATAAAACACTCTCAAGCCTCTCAGCTAACAAAATGCAGACTGTTTATTCACCTGTTTCCTCACTTCTTCCCTGTCTTTCCAAGATAAGGGCCTAAGTCCCCTAACATTCAAAGGCAATTGGTCATTCTAGTGACACAGATAAATGAGACCTTTTTCAATGTCTTAAGTTCAAAATTGATTTTTTTTTAATCATTCTAGTAACATAAGGCATAGCAATTCCAGGAGAGACAGAGAGAGACTGATAGAAAGTTTTTTAGCATTAGAAATGGTTGAGCAGCACCAGCCTGTTTCAAGGCGTGTTCAGTTCTGTCATTATCTCTGAACAATAAGTTCAGTTGATTGCTGTAGGAATAAAAACCAGGATTATGAAACTTTCTGAAGCCTTTGGAAAGGCTGAATGAAATTCATGATAGCAAAATTAGAACTAAGCCTTTACTTTAAAACAATTTAGTTATTAAGAGCAACAGACTTAATTTCACTTAGTTTTATTCTCCATTGGCGGAGCCAAAGATCCCTCTAATTTTCATTACAATTTCAATTTTCTGTGCCTTCTTACAATCTTGTGAGTCTGAGAATCCAGTGAGGTGATTGAACCCAAGGGTTAAACCAAGAGAGGTATGACACAGTGCATGAGATCCAGACTTCCCAAACTGGGATATGGGCGATCCCTTAGATATGAAACCTGAAGATGCTTCCTTTACATAGCAGCAAAAGGCAACATGACCTACTTCTCCCATGGGGGTGAATTGCCAGGGAGGGTGCAGATGGCATTGCTGTACCTTTGGTGGGGCATCCTGTCCCCTTGGTAGTTAGGGTCTGTTGATGAACAGAAGGTGCAGCCTCAATGTGCCGTGCTATAGCTGTCTCTGGCTGAGGAGCAGCTGTTAAGGAGGAGGAAAAAGGAGGTAAAAAATGGCAATCAGACCACCATGATTTTATATAATGATCTGGCTAAACGTGTATGCCAAACGATGCCTCTTTTAACAAATTATTTGGTGCTGTTACTTCTTTTCTATTGAGCTGTATGAACTTAAAATATTTGGGGTTTAGCTTTGTTCCTTCAGCCAAGTATTATTCCTACCTAACATCAAGGTTTCTTCTTTTTGAAATATGATGATTTGGAGCTGTACAATTCTGCTATGCAGTGCATCTGGAAAGCTTTTCCATTTCCAAGTAAATAAGAAAAGAGAACTGTTGTAATGTATTCGTTGTTTATTCTCAAATTACCTCTTGGGGTACTTAGTCAACATATTAGAAATTGGTGAACTAAAGTCTCAAACTTACCTTTTTTTTTATGGACAGAGAAAACGGGCCCTGGACTGGGGTATAATTAGTTGTGTCCAGCACATCCTCCTGGGCAGGGAGATAAACTGCAGCCTCTGCCAGCTGGGGCAGTGCCAGTACCATGAATTAGCACAGCATGCTCCAGAAGCTTCTCTTCCTGCACCAGCATAACCCAGCATATTCCCAGGAGGGCAGAGGAGGTGAGTAAGCAAGTGGTGAAAGTACAGCAATTGCGAGCCACCCAGGCATTCTCCTGGAAAAGCATCCTCTCCAAGCCGCTTCTGTAATCTGTTATTAAAGTATTCTCTACTGAAAGCTAGGAGGTCATGCCTCGGTCACACTTTTAGAGTGTTATGTAAAGGGATTCTCTTCTTCACTTAGGAAAAGAAACTTACATGGCTTAAACTGAAACTCTGCTTGGAGGAGAAATTCTTCCTCTCCTTTCTCTTCCTCTACTTTCATCTCTTGCATAACTGCATACAACTGAATGCATTTGTAGGCTGAACACAAAAATGTGTCTACATGAGCAAGCAATAATGCGGACTAGAAAACAAGGTATTCATAGCTGTAATTTGAGTCAAAACACTTCTAGCTATTGAAGGCAAAAAAGTCATGAAAAAGTCATGGGTATGCTCTACCAGGGTGCAGCAGGTTGCCAGTGGTCTGCATGAAAATAAATCTAAGGTGGAAGAATGAAATAGAAATGAAGAAAACAAAATAAGGTGGAAAAGAGAGAGGGGCAAAGCTAGAGGGTGATACTAACAGGATAAGAATTGCCATACAGAGACAGATCAAAGATTTTTTAGCTTACTGATAGGTGTCTGATTGTGGTCAATAGTAGATGATGGAAGAGAATATAAAAACACATACTAATACCTCTCCCAGATCAAAAAAATAGTCAGAGGAGAGATGGGTTTTGAGCATGTTTGCCCTTTTTTGTCTCCAACTAATTTTCCTTCCATTACTTTCTTCAATCACTTTTAAAATTCCCATAGACCCTCATACTTACAACACTCTGTGTCAGGGAGTTGAATACCTTAACCACAAGGAGACTGTTTTCTAGGGTTTTGGAATCCATCACCTGCTTGTTTCTTTCCTTCATGTTTGCATCTCTGCACTATTTGTGTGGGAAGAGACTGTGAGTAACAGTGAACCTTTTACACTTGTTTACCTTCCTTACTAACGATTGTAGGGACTTGCATGACATTCTCCTCAGTCACCCTGTTTCCTGTCTGAAGACTCCTACCATACCTCATCATTCCTTATGCACAGACACTTCAGGCCCTGGCCACCCTTCTCTGAACCTTACCCCCTTCCACCATGCCTGGTTTGAGATGGGGAACCGGAACTGCTCTCGGTAATCAAAATCACTCCGCACCATGGAATTATATGGGACCAGTAATTATATTTTCTGGTTTGTTCTCTACTTCTCACTAAATGATTTCTAGTATTTTATTTCCATTGTTTTCCCTGACTAGTGTATTTATACAACTGTTCTGCACCATGCCAGTGTTTCATTTCTGACTGGCAATAGTCAGCTGAGAGCCCCTTGTTTTCTGTGTGAAGTTAAGACCTTTCTTTCTGTGTATTATTTCAATCCACAGGTTTTTAGAGACTCTACAATAAAACCCGCTCATAAACTGAATTTTTACTGTATTAACTTGTATATATGGGTCTCTTCATACTGCACTTATTCAAGGGTAGATATAATTATTGTGTATTTTGTATCATGATCTGTTAGTAATAGAAAATTCCCACAGAGATCTGGCAGAAAGTTTCCTAATGGAAATATAGCTTATATTAGAAAAAGAGTACTTTAACTTGTGTAGATTATACCCATTACCCCCACAAAAGTAAATGATATGAGTAGAATATTTTTGTGCCCATGTCAATTTTTACAACTCTGTGAGCACTTAAGTTTAGCCAGAATGGAAATTTTGAGAATAAATTCAGCTGTCCCAAACCACACTGAGAGATTGGCAATTTTTACTGCCATAAAATTGATCTTTACTATCAGACATATGGCCTGATAATGTAGGTGAAGATAATCTGATCACCTGGTTTTCATTTGGACACTACTACAAGAAAATAAGAATCTGTATCTTTCCAAAAGCACGATAAAACTTGTTGTAGGTGGTATAAGACACCATCACATCCCACAATTGTTTTCCGCAGAAAGTTCATCCAGGCAACTCACCCACCAAGGGAGCAGAAAGGATGCTAATAATGTCCAGTAGGGATTATTGTGCTTGTCCTTCTGAATGATACTGTGTAAACAAAATGTTGTGCTGTTGTGATGACCTTAATACTTCTATTCTGTATATTCACTGAGATCAGGACCTGGATGTTCTAGCAGAATCTACCTAGTGCTTTCATAGGAAATTTTCTCAACTCTATCTCCAGAAATACTTTATATTTTCATTCCTCATGTTTTCAACCAATTATTCTGTTTACTTGGCATGATTGCAGTTGTTTTTTATGAGCCTCAAAGTCCTAAAAAATCATTAAATATTAATAATTTTAAAAGCAGCTTTTCATCATCCCGGTGATTTTCTTATTCAGCATTAATGTTCCATTTCCTATTTTCTGATTGTCCTCAACTCATCACATCTATATATATCCCGTTCATGCAGTCCCTAGGCTCGAGCCTGGAGGACATGCACCTGCATGGGGGGAGTACCTTTCTGCATGCCGGTGGTTTAGATGTGTTGAGTCCTGCTCAGCATATCAGGAGAGGTGGAGAGGACCGTGGGGGGAGTGGTAGCTGGAAAGGGGGCAGCTGGTCTCCCCTGAGCTTGCCCTCCCACAAGGACCACACAAGAACCTCGGAGATAAGTATGGATGTACATACCATGTACAAACCCATGCCCATGTATGTATATTTTATATTTTATGTGTATGCCCGCACGTTTATGTATATGCGTATGCACGGTGCATATGTGTACATACAGGTTGTACATAGATGTATGCATGTGTGTATATGCTGTTATACCTGTGGCCATGAAATCATCACTTTATTATCCTCCGGGAGGAGTTTCCAGCCCGGAAACCCAGTCTCCCCACGGCTGGAGGGAAGTGCCCCCGGCGCCTCCCGCCGCGAAGGCGCTGCCGGGGCTGAGGCAGAGCCCAAGACCTCCCCTGGACCCGTCAGCTGCTGCAGGAAGAGGGAGAGGGATCCCAAATGGAGCAGTGCTCCTCCTGAGACTATTCCTGCTGGGTGTTCACACGGACACAGGTGGGTCCGGGACACTCCCACACACAGCCATCGCATGGCAAGGGTCCCTCCTCGGAGGGAAGAGAGGGGAGGGGAAAGAAAGCGAGCCTTTCTCCGCGTTTTCCTTTGTTTGTAATTGGGAGAGACTTCAAGCGCAAAGTCTTAAGAGCCTTCTGAGGTGCTTCAGAGCAAAGGTAAATTCACCTCACTATTGAACAGAGAGGCAAAACAGATTTGCCCGCCACAGGAGTAAAGAAAGGGTCAGTGGCCCGTTAGTCCCTGTGTTGAGGCGCGTGAATAAACCTAGGGAATGACCTCCACCAGCCCAGAGACGGGGTTGCCTTTGTCTCTACCCCTCCCGGCGGCAGCGGGTTCTTGCCGAAGGGGCGCGGGCGAGGGCGGCGAACAAAGGAAAGAAAGCCCCGTCACGGCAGCCCTGCCCATAGAGAAGGTGCCCGGCACCCCTGCCCGGCCCGAGCAGGCTCCCCTGAAGGGGACGCTAAATAATTGATCAGAAGCGATTGCCTGAATGCGTTGGGAAGCGAAAGCGGGCGCATCCCTTGGTTGCATTCCCCCATTTGCGCTGTAATCCTATTCCACCATGTGCAGATAGATGAAGGGACGTAATTCAGCCTTCAGGCCTGGGCGGGGTTCTCGCCGTTTAATCTTTTCCTTTCTCTTCCCTTCGCTGCTTTCTTCCCTTCCCCCTCGCTTTCCGTCTCCCAGGCCCAGTGAGGTCAGCTCATGAATATTGCTTCATTTTCCTGAGAGGCTCTGGCAGCTGCGGGTACCTCGTGTGCGGTGCCCGGCTCTCCGTGCATGCATTTCGCCAGCCGGGCAGCGGACAAAGTGGTGGTGAGTAATGCGGATGCTTTAGATCCAAGCCTTTTTTTCTTCTCCTTTTTCTTTCTTTTCTTTTTTATTTTATTTTTTTTTTTTTTTTGCCCTCCCAAAAAGCAAATATTACTCCGGATCCAGATGTAACAAACGCGCCAGGTATGAGGGGGGACCTTCGAAAATCCCCTCCGCTCCTTTAAACCAGGACAAAAGGCAGAAGCGCTCCTGAATCTTAAGCCGCGTTTGCGAATTCTTGGAGGGTCAGAGGCAGGCGCCCGGTGGGGAGAAAGGACCAGGGCCAGGGGGATGCCCTGCCCGAAGTCCCGGGCATGGGAGAGCCCCGCGCCGGCGCGTGCAGCCACCGGACTGCTCCCTTGTGTTGCTTCCATTTATTTACCCTTTTTTCCGCCTGGACAGCTGTTCCCGACAGGAAAACCTGCGGAGACGCCGCGTCCCGGCGCCACGTGGGTTTGCCTCTGGGGAGAAGGTCGAGCCGCGGAGTTTTGTGAGGACAGAGATTTCGGACTTGGTCTCAAACGGGGCTTTCGTTGTGCCAGTTAAAAATAGATATAAATACATGTATATATATATATATATTTCTAAATTCAGCCAACTTAATTGTAGGCGGTAGACGATCCTGGATTTTGGGGCATGCAGTGTACTGGTTGTGTTCTGTCAGGTCGCGCTTGAGTCTGGTGACTTACTTGCAGTGAAGTTCCCGAAAAGATTCAGGTACAGCGTAGGGTTCCCCATTATTAACTTGCATTACATTTCTTATATCTCATATCTGTATAGCTCCAAACAACGGTAGGGTGGGAATTCTGTTTGTGGTGGCTAATAGAAATGCAAAGCGAATCTTTTATAAAGTGTTGTCATACAAGTTGTATAGCTCTACACTCCCATGCTTTCTTTTTACTAATTAATGCTTGGGAAGTGTCTGCCAAATTGTGTCATTTTGAGCATTAATTTCCAGAATATTGGTTTAAATCAGGTTATTAATGACAGTGCATTTGAGAGGAAATGATATGCTCCTGCCAGTGAGAGCAGAGCAAACACAGCCTCATTGTCTAGTATGTTCCAGGGAGTAAACCAGTTGTCAGGGCACGGTATAGTCTCTGTATTGACTTTGCCCAGCCGTGCTTCCTTCTTTAGTCCCTGTTCTAGCAGGGAATGGTTAAGCCACATTCTAGGAGGGAATGGGCAGGCCGTGTCAGGAATGCTGGCATTTCTGTCATTGCCCATGTTTACCCGCAAAGGAGAGTTGAATAAAGGCAATGTGAAAACAGTTTGTGGATCATAGCCATTATTTTCAGAGTATATTGAGGGACATTAGCAGCATCATATGGTTTTTAACAGCCTTTTTTCATAATCTGTTGTGGTCATGAAAACCCTGATTGTGTCATCATAGGGGCAAATTGCCAAGTGAGCATCCTTCAGAGAATGCCACATAACATTTTGTTGTGGGTGAGGGTGTATTCCTTGCTTCCTCTGTTTTGAAAATCTGCTGGAGTGCAGATTCTGTCTGACTCCTAAACAACCTATTGATCTGCATAACTGGTAGCAAACGTGAATGGGTCTTAAATCCTGACAGCACCTCTGGATAACGAACTAGGGCAAATGTATGTTTAGAAGCTGATTGCAGAGCCCCTTTATGACCCTCGATTCCCAAGTCACCTTGCCCCGGAAGAGTGGCTGTCAAAGCTGAAGGGAAATCTGTAGCTGTTTCCACGTGTGCAGCCCTTTGTACAGCAGCTTTCCCCTACTCGGCTATGATAGACACAGGGAAGAGGCCTTTTAGCGGGTAGACATTAGCAACCCAGGCTTGTTGGTGAGGACGAGGGAGAGGGAAGTTTGGGCGTGGAAGGAAATCCATCCCTGGTGTGGCGGCCCGGTGGGGGAAGGTTCGGCATTAGGGCTGGGGAAACGCCCCTAGGTGCACACAGAGTGGAAACAGGTCTCAGCCTCAGCCGAGCCCTTCGGGCCCTTCCATGAGCCGCTCCGGCTGGCTCTGGGCTGCAGCCTCGGCCGGATTCTCCCCGGCCGCACCGAGGGACCGCTCCGCCCGCAGGTGGGCGCGGGTCAGGGCTGGGGGCCGGCGGGACGCCTCGGCGGCGGGGAACGGGCAGTCTGGCCGCCGCCGTGGCCGGAAAGCCCGTCTCCCCGTCCTCCCCTCCCCACCCCGACCGCTTCTCCGGTTCTCCTCCCCCAGCTCTCGGGGCGGCGGCGGCGGAGGAGGCGGAGGACACCGCCGGTGATGGACGCGTCCCCGAGATAGCCGCCGCCATGAGCCAGCCGCCTGCAGGGGGCGCCGCCGCCGAGCCGCGCCTGCATCCCGAGG
>VXBT01009933.1:1360249-1457151 GCA_013400235.1 Oriolus oriolus | reverse complement strand
AGGAGATGCAGGAAGAGATGGAGAAGCTGCGGGAGGAGAACGAGAGCCTCAAGGTGAGGGGCCGGGGCGGCGGCGGGGATGGGGGAGAACCGGGGCCGGGCGGGGACCGGGCTGCCTCCTCACGCCCGCGCCGGGAGGGGTCTTCCCGGCCTCCCTCTCTCGCGGCAGGAGCGCTGGAGGCAGCCTTAAGATGGCTCTGTCGTGGGGCGCGCGGGCAGTGCTGCTTCCCTGTTTCTTTGCGGTGCTTTTAATGAGCTGGGTTGTATTTACCGGCCGTCCCTGTGGGGCGGAGCTCCATTTTGGCTGCCTTCCCCTATACGTGCCGACATTTGTGCTTTTGACCCACCTGTTGCATCCCTGTCCCTTTCTCGCCCCGGTGCCAGAACGAGATAGATGAGCTGAGGACAGAGATGGACGAGATGAGGGACAGTTTCTTTGAGGAGGATGCTTGTCAGCTTCAAGAAATGCGCCATGAATTGGAGCGAGCCAACAAGAACTGCCGGATCCTTCAGTACCGGCTGCGCAAGGCCGAGCGCAAGAGGCTCCGCTACGCCCAGACCGGCGAGATTGACAACGAGCTCATACGCAGCATGGAGCAGGACCTCAAGGTACAGACGTGAGCACGTGTCAAGGGGAAGGGAGCATCTCAGATGGAGACACAACCGTGCTCTTGGTCCTCATGACTCAGGCGTTTCCATCCATTCCACTGTGCACCCAGTGCAGCTCATAGAATAGCAATGGTCAAGCCACTCTTGGCAATAGGAGCCCTTCTTGTATGTAGATAAGCTATTTTCAGCTTCAGTCCTATCATTTTTTATAAAGGTAATGTGTAAGGAGTGGCTCAAATGCAAATTAGGAGCTAAAGGTTTTGGACCCTTTATATGATGAATGCAAAACATACCCTTCCAACTGCAAAATTAAACCAACCTCACCAAACAGCCCCACTGACTTCGAGGGGATTATGTCACTCTTTAGTGAAAGATTTTAGTGGGCAAGCAGATTGAATGCCTGCGGTCACAACACTAGATCCTTACTCTGTTGCTGCCAGTAAAAAAACTGCTGTTATGTGCAGTGAATCCAGGGGTTTTCACATCCATCTGAAACCTTAGACAAAACCCATCAAATTTCAGTGTGTCATCAACTGCATTCCATCCATAGGATCTGAATGAGACACGGCCCATTGCTGAGGAAAAGTTTCAGTCCTTTTTTAAAGATTGTCATTGGTGAAATACCCATCATCTCCACTCTACATTGGTCCAGTTACAGAGAAAAAACACCTTTCTTGACATAGATGGAAGTTTAATTTCTGCTTCCATTTGCTAGACATTGAAAGACTCCTGCTGAACCAGGACACCTAAACATTTTTCAGTTGACTGCTTTCCTCGTGGAAGTGCAGACCTCTGTATAACAAATGTGAGCTTATTGGCCACACTTCTGCCTAGGGCTCTAGTTACCCGTGGCACATGGACTCTGTGGGCTGCCGTTTAAATTGTGAATTTAATGCATGATTATGAGCAAGGTAATTTTTTATCTTCTTTCTGATAAGTATGATGGATTGAGAATATGTTATTCCCAGGCCTGGTTTGGATCATTTTTTCTGAAAGTTTTCCAGCTTGTCATCATTATTATTAAAATTTCTATTTGATAAACCTTTTCTGTGCATATTCAAAACCCACGTTTTCTGTTGTGGCTGTGACAGTTCTATAAATACAGCTGTCCATGTAGTTCTCTGCAAAATAGAGTCTTCCTGGTCAGAAGCAAAATCACCCCCTTTTCATGGGGATTTCTGTTCAAAACAAGGGATATTTTGCACACTTGGAATGCTGCTTAGGTGATCAGTTGAGATACACATGTTTGCAGGCAGAATTTGAACATAGGCCTTCATGTCCTAAGTGAATATTGTGATTCCAGTTTGTAGGGTTGCCTTCTTTGTTAGCTCAATGTTGCTTTTATTAGCAAGTCATACACATGCAGGCTGGGGAGGGAATTGTTGAGGGCCCCTCTGCTGAGGTGCTTGTCTGCCAGTGTAGGAGATAGAAGCTAAGGCCTTGGATTGAGCTGGACAAAGAGCTCGCTTTAATTAGCGTTTCTCCCATGTGTTTCCCAATATGACTGACTCTTTGGAAACGAGCAGTGTTCCTGCAGCGTGTTCTCACCGTTCATGAATGTGTTCTGCTTTGGAGTAGGGATGAATGCCCAAAGCCAAATTTCTGCCTAATAGAAATCTGGGTGCTGGCTAACCATAATTATAACTCATGTGTGGTTTTCTGTAGTGTTTCCATGTCCTCTTCTGAAGGATGACTATCCAAATTGACGCTGTTCATTTTGCATTGTTCATTTTGCAATGTATCAGGGAACTTGATCCTTCAGAGACACAGTCTTGCAGATAGCTGTATTAAACTATCTTGCATATGCCTGTATTAAAATGTATCTTGCATAAATGAGTCCCATTTCCCATGTGATCTAGAATGCTCTGTATTTTTTCCTGCATTAGTAGCTATTCCACCAGATTTTGTGTCAAAAAATTAGCTACTAGTAATGATATTACAATTTGGTTTTATTTGCTGATCCAGACTGTATCTATCGACTGAAGACAGGTTCTGTTAGGGTGCTGTTTTATATATCCCCCATGATTTTCCATTTACTTTGGTTGGACAACTAGATGAGCAGTTTATTACTAAGCATCGGAAAAGACATCAAGCTAAAGCCCTGTGGTGTGTTTCTCAGCTCATTCTGCAGTCTCTTTGGAGTGTGGTTATAATTGAAATTCCCCTCCACTCGCTCTTTCTGTTGGGCATTATGTGCCTTGAGTGCGTGTGCGGTGGGGGAGGTTATTGAATGATCTTGTGCTACACTGCAGTGTTGTATCTGTAATTCACACACACTGGGTGTCTTGTCAAGGGAGGCTGAGTCACTAGCTGCCGCTGATTTCTGATAGATTGGATCTTTCTAGACGCTTGCTTACAGTTATTATTTTTTTCTCTAGTGTTTTAGTATGTCAAAGAACTCTCTGACATACTGACATAAAGATGGTTTGAGGGAAAGCCATAAAGGATAGCTCGCTGAACTCCCCTAGCTAATGCTAAGTAGGATTAATTATGCTTTCAGAGTTCTAAAAAAAGCAGGAAATGAGGCTTTTCAAACTGTGTGTCTATGTGTCTAAATCACCATCAACACAGTGATTAGTGTATATTTAAATGTTTTTGGTGTGTGATTATAGTTTCTGGTGCTTTCACAAAATATAGTGCAAGTGGCTTGCGGGGCAAGAGTCTCATTAGTTTTCCTGAGGAAGAGGAATTAGATCTTGTCATATGCCTTTTAACTATTCCCATCAAAATGTGTTAAAAAACCTCAAACAACCAAAAACCTTAATGTTCATTTCCATTCATAATATTGGACATCATTTGGGTGAACACAACATCAGTAAAAATGTTGTTTGTTCGTATTTTAATCTTAAAATGAGCGAATAGTAGTAAATATTTTCATTAATTGTCCACCAAGGAGAGAGAAACTAGCAGAGTCAAAATAAACGTGCATCTCTTTGTGGTCACAGGTAGACACAGGCAGGGAAGGCCTGGAGAAGATGGACCTTGCTTTTAGATGTTGTTGCATGTCAAGTATTTGAAAGGAATGTGCTTTAGGGCATTGAAAAGCATAAGCTAGCTGTGGTTGGGAGAAGATAGATGATGCTCTGTCTCCAGGAGTAGTGACGGTCCTGTTTAACTGTTGCTGTGAGAGAACCTAAGAAGGAGCTGGGGTTTAATGTCTAATGTGGCTTCCAGTGAAGTCCGTAGGAATAATGTACCATTTTTTGGAAGGAATTTGCTTGAATTTGGAGGAATTTAGAATTCTGTCTGTGGATGTCCTTGTCTACCTGTGTGCCTACATACCTCTTCCATCAAAACATCCAGAATTAACTTCTAAGTGGTTGCTTAGGCACTAAGCACTGCAGCAGTAATTTTTTTTTAACCTTACTTTTGATATACCATTTCATTTAGGTTGCAAAAGATGTATCGGTGAGACTTCATCACGAGTTAGAAAATGTGGAAGAAAAACGTACTATAACAGAAGATGAAAATGAAAAATTAAGACAGCAGCTAATAGAAGTTGAAATTGCCAAACAAGCACTACAGAATGAACTGGAAAAAATGAAAGAGGTTAGTGTTGCTATTTACTTCTACACCAATTATTTTAAGATCTCAAATTCTTTCTGCTGAACTGTTTTTCTTCTGTAACTTGTTTTGGGGGTAAACAACATGGCAGCCAAAAGTTGAAAGTTGCAAGGAGTGCTGAAGTGCAACTTGATGATTGCAAAGCTGAGGAGAAACTAAAATATTTGGTGTTTTTTAGGCAAAACAGCAACCAAATTGTGGCTTTTTTTTCTTTTTTTCTCTACTAGGAGAGAAATGGTGAAACTAATGGTAACAAGAGTTCAGAGGCTTTGATACATTGTACCTACAAAAATATTAATACAGGAAGTGTACTCAAGTGTGGCAGAGGCATCTAACTTTACAGAAGATGTTTCCCACAGGTTTTTACAAAGACCAGTAGTTTTTCCCTTGCTAACTACTGCTAGGGACTAGCAGGCACACTGAGACTGGGGATCTAGCCACCTCCCCATCGTGTTCAGTTACGCTCTTTGGAGTACTGGGAAGTGAGAGATTCTACCTTGCCTTTCAATCTCAGCATAATTTTACGTTGTATCCAATTAATCTTCAGAATTACTCCATCTGCCATTATATAGATGCAAGATACCACGCTGTTAAGTAAGCAGAAAATTGCATTACAGCAGTAATAGCCAGGCTGACAGAGATAACAAAGCAGGCAGTAAAAGGAGAAACTGTTGACTGACTTCTCAGAAGAGATTTTAGAGACAGCTCTCCTATTCAATGTTTAAAAATCAGTGAATGTCCCCGATTTTCACTTTTAGGTATGTACCCTAGTAGGAATGCCGATGTCTTCTTTGATCTTGTACGAAGCAGAAGAGATGTATTTCAGTTGTCAAGAAAGGCAGGAAATTGTCAGTTGTATGATAGTAGGGCATTTTTAGGAACTGCAAATGAGTTCTTTAAGTTATGTAGTATTAAAAATATTCAAATGTTTTCTTTAGAGGAACTGAATTTCAAGCATATTAGTACAGGTGATTTGTTCCACCTTCTGCTGCTTTCCCAGATAACTGCAGATTTCAAAAGGGCATGAAAAAAATCTGAGCCTTATTCAGCTTTCCCCTCATCTCCTCTCAACGGAGACTTTCATCTTCCGTTTTCTCTCTGGTTACTGCCATTAAATACAGCTTGGTTTCCTGGACTAGCCTCTTGATGAGAGCATAATCTTTCTGTAATTATCCTTATAGCTTGTGTTTAAGATTGGCTTTACTCCATTTTTCTTTGTTATTCTTGTCCATTCAGACTCTACTTTCTTTTAGATTTTCATCTCTGGCTCCTCCTTCTCTCTAATAGGTTGTACTGCTGTAAAATTCTTTTGCCTTGCTTTTACTGAAGCACCTTCAGATGACAGTGATATTTAGTGGCAGTTTAATAGTTTATGTTCTTTGATATCAAGCCAGTAAACAGGCTTCTTCATCCCTGTCATCACTAGTCACTTTCTCCTTATTGTGGTTCTTCCCTCTGGACCACTCTGTGGAATTACAGTTCTGTTGCTCCCACACTGCTCTCCACTTCTTTCTTTGGCTTAAGTGTTTAGCCCTTTCTGTTTTTGCTGTTGGTGTCAATGAAAGGGTACTGGAGACTCCAGAAGAGACAGTGTCATGTTTAGGGTCTCTGTTACACAATAATGGTTTTCAGGAAGCTGAAGCAGATGGATGATTCCCAGTGGCACAGAATGGGGGCACTGAGCCAGAATGAAAACATGAAGTAAGACTTGACACCATAGTAGGGATGGAATGGACAAAGAGTCAGAAATACATCCTTATACTGAACTAGGGAGAACTGCCATGCACAGTCATTGTATGTGTCATCATAACTATGCAGGATTTATGTATTTCAAACAGGCTGCTGGGTCCCTTTCAGCAGGTGAATGCTGCCTTTTAGACTAGGACTTTCAGCCCAGTGTGGGGAAGTTGGAGGGTAGTTGAGGAGTTGCAAGTCAGAGAAAAGCAAGTTTGAGGCAAAGCTAAATTATTATGCACTTTGCAAATATGCCATGACTTGGGGGACCCATGGAAACGTGCTGGTAAAGAATACTAAATCTTACAGAATTGAAATTTAGAATCTATGAAGAAGCTATGAAAATGGTAATATGAAAAAAACATGAAAACAACTCAAAGCAGTCTGCATTAGAATTTTTCCCTGACAAATAATTTTTCTTCTTCTCTGGCAGTTGAAGGTTTCATGCATTTTAAATGTCATTGTCAGATAGTCATAATGTTAATTTTCTGTTTGCTTGTGAGTTATTTCCTCTAATTTCATGGATTTACAACCCTTTCTAATTTCAAGACAGCCGTTATAACCAATGGAACCTCCTGCTTAAGGGAGTTCTACTCAGCTTAAATTGAAATGCGGGGAAGACCTTTTGTCTGGATTGTGGTCTTTGCTTTATTGAGCTTAGAATTAATAAGAAAGTACCTCTCTAAAGATGAAGAAGCATTTTTGTTTCACAGCATAGTAAAAATACTCAGAGATGTAATGATTGATTTCTGTACTTTTGTCATCAAATGTACTGCAGAAACCCAAACCTTTCCATTCTTAAAATCTATTTATGTACAACTGCCATGTGAAATTTCTTATCCTTTTATAATGAACAGTGTGAGATAGCAGAGAATTAAAATAAGACTTAATAGAAAATGCAAGAAAGAAAGCATAATTTTTTGGTAGGTAATCTCCAGGGCAGGACCAAAGCCAAAGTTCTCTCTGTGTGGATTCTCTGTTGTTTCAAAAAGAGTGGAGACTTGACTGAAAACATGTAGAAAAGATAAATGCTAGCAGATGTGTTGGTTTAGAGTCAAATCTGGAGTTCTCCAGTGAACATTTGGGTGAATATACACATGTGAATATATTTGTCATTAATATAAAGAGGTAATTGCTGTTTGCCTTCTTGATTTGGAGCTTTTGGAAAAAAAATAATTATGATAAATTCCACAACAAGTTAGAAATTGTTGTTGATGGCAGCAGAAGCTTGCAAGCATCCAGGATTTGGAAGATGTTCCAGCAATGCATACATTTTCTATCAGTTGCTTTTACTTTTAGTCCCCCAAACTGCAGCTATTTGAATTAATATTATTCCTGCATATGTCCACACGGACACACAAGATTTTTAATCTTTGTTGGTTTTATTTGTAGCAACTGCTGCTGATTTTTTCTTTAGTATTGGTTGCTATCAATTGTAATGCTTTTTGGGAAGCCGAAAACAAAGTAGAGGAATTGCTTCCCAGCAGGAAAGAGAAACAAAGAGATGTAATTTTTTCAGATATTAAAAAATAAACACATTAATAATAATGAACATGTTGTTCATTGATTAATTAATTAACTTTCATTAATTTGTTGTTAACTGGTAAAGCTTAGCTAACACTTGTAGACCTTTTTGTTATCATGAGCTAAAAATTCATTTGTTTGCTGTAGCTATGTAGCGAACACTCAGTGAGCTGTGCTTTAGTGATTTGTTGTGAGACAAATGGAGTCGGGGGAAGATATGACAGAGGTGCTGGACCCTGGGCTTTACAAATCCTTGTTGCAGTGCAGACATGCAGTTGCAAGAAGCACAGTGTTTTTCGGGGACATGTGTCTTTCTGGATGGATATAGATTGCTCTGCTAGCGCTCCAAGCCGGGCAGATGCAAGGCAGCTCAGTTCTTACAGCCGCTTTAGGGTGATGTTGTCAAGCCCCCATTTTCTTCTTCTAAGCACAGATTTTTAGTTCAGATCCAGAACTTGATAACCATGGCACATGAACCAGAGATGTCTTCTGTCCCTTCAGTTCAGACTGCAGGCAGAGGAGTCTGTGGGTCCCTACATGGGCCTATGTTTTGCTGTGCCTGCCTTGTCAGCCAGGTTCGTACACTGCGTGGAAATGAAAGAAGGCAACAGGATCTGGGGAACTGGGCACTGGAGCTGGGAGGAAGAATCTGAATTCTGTTCCTTATTTTGACACTAACCTGCTGTGGGACCGCAAGAAAGTAATTATACTTCTCTGCTTACTCTTGCAACCTTTGCCTTCCCTGTTTAAGCACAGATTAGCTCTCTATACATCTCTGAGTGTTCAGGTTGCACAGACATCAGAAGCAGAGCTTGAAATTTCGCCACAAAGGCTGCTCTAAAAAACCCCCAAACAACTCCAACTTTCTCCGCCCTCCAAAAAAAAACCCAACCAAAAAACATCTCAAACCAACAAACCCACACTGCAAAAGATCTGGTAAGATCCTGTCCCAGTCCCCTTGATCGCCAGTACCAGTTTGCCTAGCTTTTCTTGGATAAAATTCCAGTACCTCTTCTTTCTTGTAAGCCTTTCTCTCATTAAGCCCCTTCTCCTGCCATTTACCCACAACCACTTATTTCAAGTCTTTCTTCTATAACTCACAAAGTCTCACATTCTGCAGATTCTTTCACTCAGTCTTGATCCTGTGTCTGGTTTTTTCCTCTCCCTTTCCATTTCCTTTCCCTTTTTCCCTTTTTCCCTTTTTCCCTTTTTCCCTTTTTCCCTTTTTCCCTTTTTCCCTCTGAGAGTAGTGGTTGTTTTGCTGTCTTCTGGTTTTTAAGTCCCAATCTTGTCCTTCTCTCCCACCATTCCTTCCTTCCCTGCATCCTTCCAACTCTTCATGAGTGTCCAATCTCCTCTCTGGATTTCAAGAAATTTCTAGTTCATTTTGCTCTTATTCTGCTTCAAATATATTATCCCCATTTGATAGCTACAGCTTCTATCTACTGTGAAATTTTTACTTTTCCACTGGTTCCTCCACCCCCTCATGCAAATCTGTCAGCTTCCTTGGTTTCTTCTGTTCCTTTCCTTGTTTCTAAGCCTTAGCTCTTCGTTTTTGCATCTGGACTGAGAACAGTGGAGGATAACTCCCTGTGCTAGGAAACTGCAACTGTATCACTGTGAGCACCTAAAGGAAGGCTTCTGGTTCTAATGCCTCGCTTCGGCTTTATCCAGACCCTCATGGAACAACAGTTGCAGGACTAGTTAGGCTTTGCTTCCTGGCCCTGGAGTTGGAACATAATCTGTCGGCTGGAGAAAATGTGCAGATTGACAGCTGGCAGTGGGAGAGGGTGAGGTAATTTGTAAATACTGAATATTCAGCAATTCAAACTGGTAAGCTCCAATAAATAATTACCTGGTAATGTATAGGAATGGAAAGTTTCTAAAAGGTTTTGTCATCCTTTTGATGAATTAGGAAAGTATGAGGTATACATTGTATATAAGAATAAAAATGTTCCAGAACACAGACATATTGGAACTTCTCAAGAGAAAAGTTGCTAGAAAAACTTACTATTAGGAAACAAGAATATTCTCATCTTAAAAAGAGCTGAATAATTTGCTGAAATTTCCCAAAATATTAACAGTGTTGGTAACTTATCCCAGGACAGATGCTTCGTGTGGAAAATCTGCAATGTTTAAAATGTAATGAGGTTCAAAGAAACTGGAAAGTAATGTCATAAAGAGTGGTGGTTTGCAGCATTTCCAACAGAAAAGGCAGCTGTGTCCAACCAGTAGCATTACATTTTTGGTTGCTTTCAGAACTTTCTCGCCTGGTACTTGTCTTGGTCCCTTCTCTCAGGACCTTAAACTTCACCATCTCACAGTCAGTGCTGCCAGTGCTACCACTGACCATCAAACCTCTGACCAGTGATTCCTTGTTTGCAAGAGGTCCATCAAAGTAATTGCCACAGCTGACTTATTAATCACCTGTGGCAAAAATTGTCTTCAATCCATTGCAGAAATCATGTGACTGCTAGTTGTCTGAAAAATGCATCATCTATTTCCCCTTGTGCATCAGATGATCAGTAGAAGACACTCCAGAGGATGCTCCTCTGTTCTGATTCTTGCCCATGGCTCACAGTTGGCCCATCACTTGTCACAGGACATCACCAAACACAACTGATTTGCTCTTTTGTGTTGAGCACAACCCTTCTTCCTCACCTTTCATCCATCCATTGCTGCGCTACAGGTGTGTGAGCTATCTTGACAGGTCTCTGTGATTCCAGTGAGGTCATAACTGTGCAGGTGTTCATGGATTTCTAGCTTCTGTTTGCTGCCCATGCTGCACGCATATGAATCGCTAGAGATGGGTACTTGGTTGTTCTGGTTTGAAAGGGAAAGTTTAAGTCTCCTCCATCATACTGTCTCCCAAGCACATCATAATTGCACCTCATGTTTTCATTTTTCCTCAGAGTTAGAGCCTCATTTCAAACAGCTGGCAATGGAGGGAGCAAGGTTAAGCAGAGCAAGATGAGAGGCTGCTGTAGCTGCTCATCCTCACAGGCTCAGTGCAGGAAGTGGAACTCTTTGGACAGTTACAGTAATTTACTTGCTCCTGGCACCAGATGGCAGCAGGGGAGGATTTAATAGGGCTCTTACAAGACCAGTTCCTTCCTGTGTCTTTCAGAGTACCCAATACGAAGTCAATCAGCAGCTCTTTTACCAACAGTCCCTTTAAGCAGAGGGTTTCCGTGATCTGGAATTTCAGTTTGCTGCGTCACGAAAATTCCATTTGCTCTGATGAAGAGAGCAACAGGGTAATTAGAAGACTTTGAAAAAAGAGATGAGAAACAAGTGTCTGCCTGAGTTTGTACGGGAAAAAGAAAAAAAGTCCTCTGTCTCCAAGCACAGCTCAGTGATTCCTAAGCACCATATCCCAGCAGATGCATAACCCCCAGTCAGACCTGCTTGTGTTGTATTCTGTTACCTTTGGTATCTTGCCCAAATATTTTGTTCCTTTAAAAACAGTACTCAGCAGGGATGCTATTCATAACCTGTGAGGGTGTGACTCTGACATACTTGCTCAGAGCACGCTGCGCTTTCCCAAGGAGCAGGATAAGCAGAGTTTGCTTCAGTCTGGCTCTTTGAATTTGAGAAAAGAATCATAATGGAGAAAGAAATTAATCTCTGTTGCAGAATCTGTCGTAGTAATTCTCTGAAAATATCACACCATAAACAGGAAAAAAAAGTGCATTTGAGAAGCAGCTTAAACTTCATAAAATTAGATTTTAATTGTGTATCACCATCAATAATTCACATGAGCCATTTGCTTCAAGAGAGTTACTCAAAATTGAGTATAAACAGCCTGATGGTCAATAATAATATATTCCAAAACATATGTAAAAAATAGGGAATGGTTTCAAAAGAATAAAGCTCCATAAATATCTTACTGTGAAGAGATTTTGTGAGTAAAGGTGCCTGGAAGGGTTATTTTTCAGTCATTGAAGCTGGTGTGCTGCTTTGTGAGTTCCTATGGAATGGTCTGAAAATTCGCAAGGGTGTGTAAAAGGAGTGGCAGAATTGATGGCTAATTGGGAAATAATAATGAAAGAGCGGCAGCTGTAGTGAAGAAGAGTATATCTGGAATAGGTTTAAAACAGAAGTTAATTTAGCCATCGCAAAATAAGGTCTGATCAGTTCTTTCAAATCTGTAAACATAATGCTGCTACTCTGATTTCATGGGGACATGGGAGTTCCTTCCTTATGTCAGAATCTTATTTTATTTTCTTTCGCCTCTGTGAAAGATAGCAGCAGCTTTAGATTTGCAAGTTCTCTTGTCCAAGGAGTTATTGATACTATGTACAGTCTTCAGGTAAAACTAGAGTCTCTTTGCAGTAAGGTGTATTTTAAAGAAAAAAAAAATTAATGATCATCTTAAGAAAAACCTAACTAGAATGGAAGCATAGAATAGAACCTGAGCTTCCAAACATACAGAAACTATGTTTTAGAGAAAGGACATGAGTCCCAGCATTCTGGTCTCGAGCACCTGAAACCCTTCTTTTTTTTGCTTGGATCATTCTTTTCAAAGTTGTTGTTTGCTACAGAATTGCTTCCAGCAGTCAAAAACTATTTATGTAAAGTAAAGGAGCTAAGGAAGGGCCCACACACTGACAAGCAGTTGCTAACATGTCCCTTAGATGGTTTTGACCTGGGTCAGCTACCGCTGCTTCAGTGCTTGGGCCTGATTTGGGGTCTAGCCTGGGTCAGAGCTTGTTACTGATTGACAGTTTGGATGTGATCCTGTTTGTTTGAAAGGAAGCTGTAGGGAAGTTTAGCTGTATTGTCATCATAGCTGAAAGGAGACTGAATTGTGAAGTGCCAGTTGGCATCAGGTCCTGAGAACAGTCTCTGACCATTTCGTTTACTAGTGTAAAAACTAGGCAAAGGTTCTCTGACTTGGTATGGAGCCAGATGAGATGGCAAACGAGATGCAGAACAGCAAGTCCAGTCTGTTGCTGCCATGTGATTTCCTGCTGCTGGGAATTACTTGGCAAGGGGCAATCACCAGCAGTGACAAAGCCAATGCAGCTGGCATGCCCAGTTGTCTGTGGAGGTAATGGACAGGGTGGGAGCTGTGGATCGGGTGGTAGATGGTAACTGGTTATCAGAGAAAATGGTTTGTTTGAGAACTCACCATAGGGCAGGCTGTAAAAGATGTATTTCTCTTGCTACAGACTTCAGGGTATGACTTCCTTGAGGTATGAAGGAGAAAGCAAGCCTTTTATATCTCTTTGCTGAAGTAGGCAATCTCACTTCTGACTTCACTAAGGCTGCCAAAATATGATAGCACACTAACAAATGGAGGAAAGTCTAGGAAATACAGGCTCTGTAATGGTCCCCAGTCACAGAAAAAAGAGGTTTTTATTTTTGTACTTCCCAATTTCAGTATTGCTTTACTCAAGTGGACATTCAAGTATCCATACATGTAATTTAGACATAGGGGTACCAACTTGACTGCTCAATTGAAAGAAAAAGTTACAAGGTCATTTAAAGTGTAAAAATGAGCTCCCTGTTTTAGGTGATTCTTAAATAGCTCTATTATATTGCTTTTCACAGTATCCATAGACAGTATACAATCCACCCTGGTTCTTTTGTTGTTGTTTTGCCTAAGGGGCATTTTTTTGTTTGTATTTTTTTTAAACATACACACTGCGCTTTTCAAATTCCAGTTCACATTATTTTTGCTCATTTTGTCATTTTTGGCAGGAATTTTTTTTTTTTGTAAGACACTATGTATGACTTCTTTAGATATTAAAGAAAGAGATTGCATGATAGAGAGGACATATTCAATATCTTTCTACTGGTACAAAAACATGGATGGGAAAACAGATGTAGGCCAGGATTCTCTAGATTTAGACGAAATCCATATGACTTTGCAAAATTGCTTTCTATCACTTGGAAGGCTTTATAGAGGCAGAACAGAGACATTTTCTAAGTGCTGAACCAGAGGTCTAGATGCATGCTTTTGTGTGGAATCAGTGTACGCAAAATGTCATCATATTACTGGAAGTCCCACCAAGGCTTTGATGAATAATAGTTATACATGCTTTCTGTCCCTTACACCACTGTATTTAGTGCTGCTTAAGTGCACCTGTCCCTTCCAAGAAACAACTGAAATAACAGAGTATTTGCAATGTGCTGATACAGGTCAAAGATGAGCAGGCTTTAGATTGAAAGAAAAATTGCCATAGCTCTGTTGTTGTTCAGTGTATGTGGTCATTGCTGGCTTCAGGGCTATCTTTCTCATAGTATTAAACTGAGCTTTTCAGAATCCCCACATGAAACCATTTTCTGTCTTTACATTCTCTGGATGTTCTAGCGAATCTACAGTTTAAAAAAACCTGCAGAGAACTCTGTAACCTGGTAGATTTTTCAGTTGTTCTGCACATGGCATTTCCCAATGTGTCCTTCAGGTACCTGTGTTCCTGACAGGAGTTAGGCAGAGCCTCACAGCTGCGTGTAGCTTGTCCTAGCTTTAGGAGAGTCAGTAGGAAGCAGCACCATGGAGGTTCGTGCTGCACTGCATTTTGCCTGAACTCAGCTGTCAGTGTAAGGAAGGGGAGCCTTGTCATGTCATAGTACAGATGGCTGTTCTGAAACATGTCACAGGCCCTCAGGGAGCAACCTCAGCGCAGTTTCCACTGTAAAAACAGGTGAGAAATCGGCAAGACCTCATATGGAACATGGACAGCAGAGATATATACAATAAAGCTATCTCAGGAGTTTCTCAATTTACTATTCAATAGTAATTGCTCATTACTTTTTTCAGAATGATGGTTCTGAGAATTTAGGTGGCTGGCATAAATTACCCAGTACTTCCAGAATCAGAAAAGCAGAGCAAAGCAAGTAGAGCTTCTTTATGTGCTGCTATGATTAGTATGTAGTTCCTGAAGGAAATACTGTTTGTTAACTAGTATCCTAATGGCAAACAGTAGGATGCAAAAGATGTAGTATGATACTCTGGCCTTTTTATGGGGCTTGCTCCTTCTTCAAAGCCATCTTCCCACATCCTCCTCCCTGCCCTCGCTCTCACTCAACCCCCGCAAAATCAACCCAACTTAATGTTTTGTTGCAAGTGCTTTATGATACCAGTTGTGTTTGCCTGCAGTGCATTTAAAAATAAAAGATTATGCAGTCCGGATTATCAGCTCGGTTCAAGGTGATGAATCAGTTCTAAGGTTCCGCTGGAAAACCAGTCCACACGTGTATCACCAAAGTCTGTGACTGGTGACGGCAGCAACTGTGGTGAGCTAAAGACTGACTCAGACTCACTGCATCTTACATAGCTCAAGCAGGACCTAAGCCTGGGCTGAGCTGAGATGGGGCTCCTAGGCCTCTTCAGAGATCTATGTTTCTCTGAAGTATCTGATAGGATGTAAAGAAGAAGGAGTCAAGACTCTTTTCGGTGTCATTCAGCAACAGGACAAGGACTAACTTTTTTGTGAAGGTGCTCAAACATTGAACTCATTGCCTGTAGAGGAAGGAGATTCCATCTCTGGAGAAACTGAAGACTGCACAGGACATAGCCCTGAGAAGCCTGCTTCAGTTGTCTCTGCTCTGAGCAGGAGGAACTGGAGTAGATCTTCAGAGGTTGTGAGAGACTGGACTATTGATGATTAATGACTCAAAACATTTACCCATTTGTGAAGGTGCCAGGGCACTTTGCTGAGGCCAGTTTTGGGAGCCGGTCATAACAGAGGTCTCTTTCAGCCTCAGCTGTTCTGATCTGTTCTTGTTAATAGCAAGCAGAATCTATTTTCCCATTTTGCAGTGGAGCATACAAGGGTTAGAAAAGGTCACTTCTGGACAGGGAGAAAGGAAATGGTTTCCAGGTTACTTCTGCTGAACAGGAGAGCTCAGGGTTTGTCCAAGCAGACTTTTTCTGAGGCAAAACACAGTGAGTGAAGAGATCTGAGGCAGCTGCATGCTACCAAGCAGGGCATTTTCCCTGCGGCACTGTTGCTGCACAGTGGCTTTTGCCTCTGCTTGTGTTCTGTGCCGTACCTGTGTGTGTCTGTGGGCAAAGCACTGAGCTCTCCACCAGGCACACACCTCACATGCAGTACGGGAGCAATGCATCAGGAACAAAGTGCAACAAGGGAAGTATTGTACACGGTGCAGTGGTGGGGAGCACTGCCTGACAAATGGCTTCTGTGTGTCACTGTTCGAGGCAGCCAGCTGATTCTACATCAACTGGCAGAGTGCTGGTTGTGCTTTGCCTCTGAGCTGCCCTGGAAGAATATGACATCCTGGAGAGCAGAATGCCGTGTTCTGACCCTCTTCTTTTAGACCCTGTCATCTTTTAGACCCTGTCATCTTTTAGACCCTCTTATTTGCACACATTTATCCCTATTTGCTGTAGTGTATGTCACTTGACAGGGAGAATACCCAGCTGTAGGGTGTGCTGGGTTCTGGAATCAGCTCAGCAGCTCTTCTGAATCATGTGGAATCAATGCTAGCCAGGAACAAAAGCACCAGGCTTTTGATGTTTTGGGGTTTTTTTCACTTACTTTAGTGTTCATAATATCAAGAAATGCAAACTCCTGGCATTTGAGAAGTTCAGATTTTGATAATGTTCGACAGCTAAGAGCTCCAAGCCCTGTATTTCTTATTTTGAAGTAAAGGGCAATGGATTAACCTCTTAAATGTGCAGATGTGCTTTTCTGAAGTGTTTGTTTCTGCTGAGACTTTTTGATATTATTTCCCCACCTTTCCACCTCCGTTGCTAGTATTAGCAGCTGCATAGATCAAGATGTGTGGAATAAAACCTGCAGGTATCAAGTCTGTTTTGCTTTGCCTGATCCTGGTTGCATGATTGTCTTAATTGACTTTGGCTAGCTTAGCAATGAATCCAGGTTAGGATAACAGCAAAGCCCTTTGCTTAGGTCACAGATGAGTACCTGCACTTAGAAAGTATTTGCCATACATCTGTTTCCATCAGTGTTGTCTGTAATGAGAGGATTTTACATCCCTGCAAAGCATGACTGATGATGATATCCAACTGCCCTGATTACCAGCAGTCTTTTATATTACAGACTGGTCTAAATTATTTTAAATTTACAGATGCTAGCAGTTTAAATATGTGATTAAATGATTAATTAGAAGCACCAGTAACAGTCCTCCAGAAAGACTTTTGAACTGAAATATTGCTGATACTTATAGATACACTCACAGGTTTATTTTTCTTGTGATGTGCTTCTAGGAGTATTATTGCTCAGTTCCCCAGTTTTGGTCAAGTTTCAAGTGCTCAGAAATTATGAGGACAGAACTGTCTTATGTAACAAACCAGTCTGGTCTTCTGAATAACGCAGGTCATAAAATACCCCAGCTATTTTATTCAGACTGGTGCCTACTTTTCAGAAAAGGGTGTTGATCTGTGTTAAAAATTGACAGCTGAGAACAGTCTACCACAGCTCTTCCTAAACTCTCCCAGGAACAGGTAAAAATTTTCACCTCCCTTCTCATCTGAATTTGCTGAAAGTTAGTTACCAGGCAGGAAACGTACTTTCTTTCTGCTGTGCTAAATTCAAGAGTCCAGCATCAATGCTCTGGTGTTTGTTTTTTTCCTTTTTTAAAATCTTCATGCTTAGGGTTGCTATCATTTAGCCATGTAAAAATTAAGCATTTAACCCATGTAAGGAATTTGACCTCCCTCAAAGGAGAAAGGTAGTCAGTACTTGGAAGTGACTCTTTCCACTTGCCTGAGGCTAGTTTGATTGTGTGGAGAGGCACATCCTTTCTAGTTATTGCACAGTGAACTTCAGTTTTGATATCTACATCCTATATTAATAAACCTTTTGGTCACAACATTACACCTCTATATTATTTCAGCTGATTATCTTCTATGATAAAACCTGCAGGTTTTTTTCAGAGATGTGGCTTTTCAAGACATCTTCTTTGTACTCTAGGCAGTTCTGCTATTGTCTTAGCATAGTTTTTACTCCTTGTTCCTACATCTGTATCTTCATATTTAGTCATATTAAAACAGATATTATTTGATTGCACAAAGGTTTGTATCAGTGACCATCACTTTCAATATTTAATGTTTCTCCAACCTTTACTCTAGCTGCAGTCTTTATGCAGTATTATTTTATGTGTCTTCTTTCCAGTTAGCAAGAAAAAATGTTAATTAGAGTAGGACCTAGAATTGATTCTTGTATAACCCCATTAGGGCTGCTGTGGTATTAATTTGCAGGTGATTTGCTGGTTCAGTGACATTTATGATAAATGCTGAAGAGTCAAATATTTGTTCATGATAGCTAATTAAAAATACATTCCAGTGATCAAATATTTATAATGAGCTGAAGACTGTCAAGCTTCTTTTCAGAATGAGATTTTCACATTTCTAGCAAAGGGAACATTTAAATAATAGTTTTAAGTCAACCTCTAAGTTAAGGTTTTAAGTCAGCCTGAGAACCACAGCCGCTTCCCTTGCTGGGAATAAGCATTTCCCAAAAGAACCTGAGCAAGTTTCAGTTAGGGTGAAGAGTCATTATTTAGGACAGGACGTGGGGCTCCAGTCACTGGTCTCATGAGCTTCTTGAAGTCAGTGAAGCAGCTGGACACTCTGCTCTAACCAGGGCTGCAACATCCTCCCTCCCCTCATCTCCATCTTTGCATTGTTGAAATACCAGGAAAAGTACTGAATGAAGGCTTAGCTTATGTCAGATCAGACTCATACCAGAGGGAGAAGAGTAGGTGTAGGGATGTCCAAACTGCTAAAACATCTTCTTTCCATTTCAGCTCCTAGCCTCCGTGGTTTATTTTTCTAGAGCACCTCCTTTACATGAGCTGCTCATCAAAATGTATCTAATTTGCAGCTGGATCACACTGGCATAACTTCAGAGCACTGCAGAGTCTGATCCTCTGTTTTCAATGACCAAACTTTCCAAACACCTTTGAAACTTCCCCATGTGTTGTATTACGGAGAGTACTTTTCAGCCAATTTACAAAGAGCTAGCTTTACAGAAGAGCTTCCCAAGTAAACACAGGCAAAAGGAGAGACCAAGAGTAACAGAAGACCCCGCCTTATAGTCAGAGGACAGAGTAGTGTTTGCTGACATGTGATAGCTGGATTTCTTTCCCTTGTTAACAGAAAATTTTCTGCTCACTGCTCAGGCTTCAAGACAAAATGCTGATTTCAGAATTTTTCCTCCCTGAATTCATCTCCAATTTTTGCATCCTTTCAAATGAATCCTAAAATCTGATTTTTTGGTGAGATGTTCCCATAACTGGAAGTTGTCAGAAGTGCAGAGTCTCAGAGGGTGAGCTTCAAAGCTCTTTTCTCTGCTGTGTGGCTACAGATGCACATGGATATGCCTGTGTTTGATGCTGTCCCACCCTGTGAATCCAGGTGAGGGACTGTAAGTGTTGTCTGTGCATCTAATGCAACTCTTTAGTATCAAATGAGCATGAACACAAATAGACATGTGTGATCAGCCCACAGCTTTGCAGAACTGGCTTCTCTATACATTTCCAATGAGCAGTGTAGAGGTGCACATTATGTGCAGAATCATTCTTATTTTCCTTCTCATTACTTTTCACTTTGACACAAACCTTTTTTGTTGGGATATTGTAACTACACTTTGGTTAACATATATTCATTTGTGTAACCAAGGCAATGAACCCAATCTGGTTGTTGGCACTCTCCCCTTCTCCTGAAAATCTATTTGGAATCTCTTCTGAGATATCCTTCTAAGAAGACTGAAAAACTCTACATGTGGTACTAGGTGTGAGAAAAAACCACTTTACATTTGATGAAATCTCATATGTATTTAATTTATAATTGCCATATACGTGTCTGTGCCTGTGATTATTGCTATTGTTATGTTGTAGGGGTTTTAGCTATGTTGACGTGCTGTTTGTCATGCTGTCAGTGCCAGATAAAGGTTGGAACAGTACATTGTACTAGGCATTGTGCAAACCCTGACAAAAAGCCTGAATCTCTTCTCTCAGAACAGACAAATAGCTGAGTTGGCAAATAAACACCAACTTAGGAAGCCCTAGGAAAAGTTTAACTAGCATCACTATGCAGTAAAATTCCTTATTCCTGCACTTGCACTTCAAAATATTCATTGTGTTCTAAGATTTTCTTTTGCATTTCAGGATTAGGGAGCCAAGTGTAAGATGATGGTGATTTCTGCATCTATTACAAAGCCTAGTTGGTTAGCATTAGGGAACCAACCATGTCTAGGTCTTCCATGTTTTGAAAGGTTCAAATGGAAGAAGACCTCTTCCTCCTCAGAGAAATTGCTTTCACTATTTCATGATATCCTGGTAGATGAAGGAGTGTATAATCACAGAAAGCAAGCTATCAGTTTGGCCAGCTATTTGACCAGGAAAAAATGAGAGCTTTGAAAAGGCAGCTTTCATCTTCTGTCACTGTTTTGAATAAGGAAAAGAAGGAAGCAAATGTAATGGAAGCATAAATATGCTGCTTCATTTATGCACTGCACAGAATGCGTTTACCTAGTTACACCATGGAGTTGCTACAATGTGCTCTTGCAATGTGGTTTTGGTTCAAATTGCAAAAGGTTTCTCTAGGTTAAATGCAAATGTTGCATATATTTTTCCCTTCTTTTATTTTTTTTTTCTCATTTAATTGGCAAATGAATAATGGTAAAGGATCTGAAAGTGATAACTGAAATCACTAAATAAATGCAACCTAATGAAATGAAACCTAAATAAATGCAAATGAAATAATACAAATATTGAAGGGCAGGTCCTCTTTTCTCTTCTACAATATGAAGTCATTAAACTACATGAGAACTGCTTTTCTCTCTCTAGTGGAGTAGTAAAAGTTGTTTTCATTTTGTATTGCTCCTCAGCAGTGTTTTGAAATATGTCGGTTTTAACGGGAAGAGAGCGTTGGTACAGCTAATAGGGACGTGCTTAGTGTTTGCTTTGTGGACAGGTAGGCTGTGCTTTTTGAATCTCAGTTATCCTCTGCTTTTTCATTCCTGACTTAATTTTGCAAGCAAGTAGAATACAGAAATACTCCAGACTCCTCCTGCTCTTGAATGGTGGTGGAAGGAGTAAAGTATTGTACCATTCTAGGTACTTGTGCCAATGACAGACAAAGCCAGGGTCTTGAGCTGGTTGCTGGAAAATTGCACTGATAAGAGTTGCAGAATAAGGAAGATTTTTTTTTTTTTTTTTAAAGTGGGGATTTTTTTGGTGGGAGAATATACATTTTCAATTTGCCAACATGGATAGTGTCAATTTAGTTTTTACTACATTAGACCCAGTGGCAGGAAACTAAAAAACTGTCTTGTGTCTGATTTGATCCAGCTCCATGAATTACCCAGACACATTGATTAAAGGGAAAATGCAGAGAGAGGCTTATGGCAAATGTTCATTTCCCTGGTCACAGCCCCTCACAGAGGCAAGTTTATGCAGCCCAAACATTGTTCAGTATTCACTGACTTTTCAATACTGTAAAGATGGTGTTAGGTTTACTCTGATTTTCGAAAGCTCTGCAGATGTGTCACATCAATTGGGAGCCAGCTAACTATAGCCAACTACAGCACAGTTTTGTTCAGATGAGAAAGTTCGTGGTAGCTGTGGAGCTTCAGGGAACTGCACACCCTTTGCCCTGTTCTGTGACGAGGGATAAAGGCTGCTACGAGGCCTCTGTGCATGCATAAGTCCCTTGATGTGTCAGGAATTCCTCCCGTGGCTGCCTACAGTGATTTTTAGACAGCACCCCCAGATCAGACTTGAAATAATCAAACCTAAGCATCTTGAAAAATCTTGGTAGGTTTTGCTTAAGGATTTTTTATTAGTTGCTGAGATATTTATTGTAGCTTAGAAAAAGGCAGGAAGAACTTGAGTTCATTTTATAGCTTTCCTCCTCAGTGGAGTGTGATGCAATTATCTCTGTATTGTGTTATTTTTAGACTAGATTTCAGGGCTCTTCCCACCTGAGAAGCACTGAGGGTGACAGGTGATGTTAGGACTGCACAACTGGCTTGCAATTTAGGGCTGGAAAGAGAAGGATTATGCCATCTTGAGAAGTGCTTAGCATCTCCAGCAAGGCACTGGATAAACTCCAGTGAAGGTCACTGGAGAACTGATGGTGCTGAGCACCGCAACAGAATTGCCCTTTGCGTGTGATCTGGTTTGCATCTAATACAAACATTATCTAGGCTGTGGACACTTCTGAATAGGATTTTTTTAATTATATGGAAAAAAAATTGTCTGAGCCCACAAACTGTCCTTCACAACAAACTCTCAAAACCAATCCCAGCATATGAGGGGCAGATTTTTTGCTGCAGTTGAGAAAACAGCAGAGGTGGCTTTCAGTGACAAGCAATGTGCAGGCAATTTTTAGTAGTGTCCAGTCTCAGGGTTAGAGTGA
Organism: Oriolus oriolus; assembly: GCA_013400235.1. Classification (NCBI taxonomy): domain Eukaryota; kingdom Metazoa; phylum Chordata; class Aves; order Passeriformes; family Corvidae; genus Oriolus; species Oriolus oriolus. The sequence continues at coordinate 1,435,362 of VXBT01009933.1, read as the reverse complement.
AGATTTGCATGCAGGAGTTTGAGTTGCCATTTTTTGGTTCTGCCATATGTTAGTTTGAACATGTTTTCCTTTTTCCATTTTGCTGCGATGAATTTCATCACTTATTTCATTAGCAGCAATAAATTTTTTCATGTTGAAAATTGAACTGGAAGAGTGCAGTAGTACAAGGCTTGAGAGAAACGACAGCACGAGTATCCACTGTAAATTGTGAAATGCACATCTGGAAGAAACTCTCAAAAATTTGGTATTTATAGCAAAAATTTAATATTTATAGCAGAATATACTTCTTGATATGTGGCACTCTTTATTTGGTGATATTGCCTCAGTGTCCTGACATGATGTTGTGGGACAGTGTGATTGTGAAGATATTGTCTGTCAGCTGAGAGGTGTGAGATCTTAACCTCTAGTGATCAGAAATTGTCTCATGGTGTTTTTCATATGAAAAGAGATCATACCAGTTCCAGCTAGGCCTAATCTGCTTACCCAAATCATCTTGCTAATTGAATTGTACATGTTCTTCATTGCTTTCTGCTATAAAATTTTTGCTAAATGCTGAGATTTTGTTGGTGAATAATACAAGCTCTGGAGGGTTGGTTGTAATTCAAGTAGAGCAGAATCGAAAGTAGTGCCTAATCATTACATAGCCACAACTACTGTTGTAATTAGAATGTTGCTATCCTGACTACAAAAAGGAACATCAAAAAAATAGAGTGAGAAATGAGAAAAACAGTGGGGGTTTGTTTCACATCAAACCTGGAAAAGTACTTTTTCTTACATCTCTTATCTTCTGAAAAGTTGTAGGGTTCACAAGAAGTTTCAGCTCAGCATTCCAGAACTTCATTACTTCTGGAGAGATGCTGAGCTCAGGAGGGTGAACAAAAGGCATTTAGGTGATAAAGCAGAAATATAGTTTAACTGTAGCTTATTTATTTATTTATTTAATATTCTTATTATCAGTGGGTGGTATTAGCATGAATATGGGGCAAGGAAAAGTTTGCAGTGCAAACTGATTTTAAAAGGGTTTTTTTCAAAATGGTGATACATAGTGGCATAATTAATGGTAATACAGAGGAGGCACCTACTCCTTTGAAAGTCTGAAGCTTTATAAACTTGCCAATTCTAAAAGAAAAACAGCAAAACAACTCTTCCAAAAATTGATGTACCATTTCTACAACAGGATAACTGGTGGGTGGCTCTGGAAAAGAACCATTTTGTTTGTAGACTGGATCCCAAAGTTGTTTGGTTTATACTTGAAGGGAAAATTGAGTTTATTTAATTATTTTCATGTCTTTTCTGGATTCCGTTAGAAGCCTGTGTTTTACAGCTATCCAGCTGTCCAGCTATGATCTTTGGTTTGTTTTATTGTTTGGTCTATTGAGAGCATTCAATATTTCTGCAAGAGACATAAAAATTTGAATTCTGATTCTTGGTGCACACATTGAATTTTAGTTCTGATTCTGAATCTGACATGATATTTTTTAATTCTTGCTTAATTCTGCGGTAAATTTAAGCAGAAAACCTAATGAAAAGTCATCTCTTGTGGTTGCTCAGATTTACCTGTGAGTGTTTCTATGGCATTAACTTTTTCTTTTGAGTGAGCTGTCCATGAGTATAGGAGCTTTTAATGGAGTTGATCTGCAGAAGAAAGAGAATTATTAGTACCAGCAGGCAAATGGTGCACAGGATTGTTATGCACAGCACACCCACCCTTTGTACTCTGTTTCTTGAGGATTATGAACATATTTTAGTTCCCGGTCTGTGGAACTGGATGGCTTTTAGATAGAGGTGGATTCTCTCCCGGCTGGTGCAGGGAAATGTCTGTTTCTCGAAGGATCTTTCTACCAGAGCACAGTCTCAGAGGGAGATGGTGTTGGTTATATCACTGTCCTGCCTTGAGGCCTGCAGTTCACCTGGGGAACATAAAAACTGGGAATAGCTGCAAGTGGGCATGTGTTATGTATTAACATATTCTCTCATTCGCTTGCCTCTCTCTGGCTGTTTTCTTGATGACCAGTGTTGAGTCTTGCCAGTGGGATGGTGGCAGTTGTTTTTGACTGCTGCTGCTTTTCCACTATCGAAGTTTCTGCTGCCAGCAGCTACAAGCTTTTTGCTGGATACACTAGCGGGCTTCACTCCCAGTGCATCCTGCTCTGAAAGCAGGAGTTTCTTTTCTACTCTCTTGGCCTACAGAGCGGATGAGAGGACACCAAAGAATCCCTCTCATATGGTGGTGCAGACCTGTGTTTGTGTTTTGTGTATTTCTGTTCTTGAGGGGATATGATTTGTTTCTCACTAGAACTTTGTAGTCCGAGCAGTTTTAAATGGTGTTTACTTGAATATGTTCTGAAAACAGAACAAACCTAGCAACCAGACCTGTATGTGTTTGTCTGCAGTGTGCACTTAGGGAGGTGTGACTGCAGTACACTGCAAGCTTGGAGCCTGAGGGTGGGACACAGAGAAGGGCGTGCTTGTAGATATACACTGGAGTCAGCTGAAAGATCTCAGTGGCACTGTTTTGTGTAGCTGTCCTACCACAAAGTCTAAGACTAAGGCTTTTTTAAAGTGCCTTGGCCCCACCAGGGTTAATAACAAATGGGCAAGCTGGGTTTCTCTGCTTGTCTCAGTTTTCCTATCTGTAAAAGTTACCACTTGAGATGCCTGCTTTCCTACAGCTCTTGTTGTGTGTCAAACATTCATAACGCACTAGTCTTAAAATGTGTTGAATAAAAAAGGTAACAGACTGATTCAACTAAAACCTTATTTGTGTGCCACTGCTGTTTCATTTTTGGGCGATGGCATCTTCCCTTTGTATTTGGTATCTCAAAAATTACAAGAAGTTAATTACTTTATAGTTGCATAGTTGCATTTGATATGCTATATTTTAAAATGAATGATATACAAATTATATACCTCTTCAGTATATATTCAGGAAAAATTCAGCGCATGTTCTGTTGTTGTAATTGCAGCAATCACTGAAAAGGAGAGGAAGCAAAGACCTACCAAAATCAGAAAAAAAGTCACAGCAGACACCAACAGAGGTATGTTGCAGTCACTGTAGCCTCGATTCTTATGTGGCAACTTCAGGGAACTATGGAAATGGGGTACATGGTTTACATATTTGCACTTGGCTTGCTTTTTGCTTTGCCCTGTGTTTTCCTGTATGCTGTGAAATGGAAGAGCTCTTACCCCAGATCTGCAGTCAGACGCCACTAATCTCAAGGACCACCTAGACAAACCTGGTGCTGCCACAGAACCCGCCAGCTTTCATCTACTCTGTATTTTAGGCAAAGTAAATGGCAGCACCAGTGAAACAGGATTTATAGGCTCTCTGTGTGTTGACTTGGGGATTTTTGAACACTGTAAAGTCTGATAATGCTGCATGCATAGGAAATATAAGGGTTTTTACAAGCCCCCCTTTTCTGACTCCCCAAGATATTTCTGGGGACTGTGCAAATTGTAGTCACTAGAAAAGTAGTGTTTTCCCCTCTTTTTAATTTATTGATCAGTGAAAAAAATATTGCAGGAAAATATCTTAGTATCTAAAGCCATATACCTGTGACTGTTAATCTTGTAAGTTAAGGCAATCCACTGGAGGTCTCCTGTTCGACTTTAAGTTTCTTCAAATACTGCTTTTTTTTCCTAAGGATGACAATGAAGACCTGAAATGCCAGCTACAGTTTGTCAAAGAAGAAGCAGCCTTGATGAGGAAGAAAATGGCTAAAATTGATAAAGAGAAAGACAGATTCGAACATGAGCTGCAAAAATACAGATCATTTTATGGAGATTTGGACAGTCCCTTGCCAAAAGGTGAAGCGGGCGGGCCACCTACCACAAGAGAAGCTGAGCTCAAGCTCCGATTGAGGCTTGTGGAGGAGGAAGCTAACATTCTCGGGAGGAAAATAGTGGAACTAGAAGTAGAAAATAGAGGACTGAAAGCAGAGCTTGATGATTTAAGAGGAGATGATTTTTCAGGGACCACTAACCCACTCCTGGGAGAGCAGAGTGAATCCCTGTCAGAATTACGACAGCATTTGCAGCTAGTAGAAGATGAAACAGAATTGCTGAGGAGAAATGTAGCTGATTTAGAAGAACAAAACAAACGCATAACAGCTGAGCTGAACAAATACAAGTACAAGTCTGGGGCCCATGAGAGCTCTAGGCACCACGATAATGCCAAGACAGAAGCGTTACAGGAGGAGCTAAAAGCTGCACGAATGCAGATCAACGAGCTGAGTGGCAAAGTCATGCAGCTCCAGTATGAGAACAGAGTCTTAATGTCCAACATGCAGCGCTACGACTTGGCCTCCCATCTTGGTATCCGTGGCAGCCCTAGGGACAGTGATGCAGAGAGTGATGCAGGAAAAAAGGAGAGCGATGATGATTCCCGACCCCCTCACCGCAAAAGGGAGGGTCCCATTGGTGGGGAAAGTGACTCCGAAGAGGTGCGCAACATTCGGTGCCTGACGCCCACGAGGTCTTTTTATCCAACGCCATCGGGGTGGCAGAAAAGCTTCACTGACAGGCAGCAGATGAAGGACATTCGCTCTGAAGCGGAGCGGCTGGGCAAGACAATAGATCGCTTGATTTCCGACACGAGCACCATCATCACGGAGGCGAGGATTTATGTAGCTAATGGGGACCTCTTTGGGCTGATGGACGAGGAAGACGACGGCAGCAGAATACGTGAGCACGAGCTTCTGTACCGGATCAATGCGCAGATGAAGGCCTTCAGGAAAGAGCTCCAGGCTTTCATTGACAGACTCGAAGTTCCAAAGTCTTCGGACGATCGGAGTGCAGATGAACCTTTGTCAGTGAGTCAGGTAGACTTTTACTTATTACGGCCTACAGGTAAAAAGGCTCTGCCAAGCAAATTAAACCTCAAATTCGATTTATGGCACAAAAAGAAAATTCTTTATTCTGGGCAGTGGACAAAAATCACTGTTTCTTATTGTACTTAAAATCCTCATTTGGCCATATGAAAAAATATTCTACCAATAGGGTTGTTTGTGAACGGTGAATAAGTCTGGTCTCCTGGAAATTAAAATTATGCTCTAGGAGGTAGAACACTCCTTTCTGGCTTTGCAATTGCATTTGACAGAGTTGGGCCTTCATTGCCACTAAAGGCAGTGCAGACAGTATTTTTGGCACATATGGACATGATTGTTTTCTTAGTGGTTGGATTCCTATCAAATAATTAAAAGGAAAATTTTATTAATTTTAAACAGCAGGAAATATTAAATTTCAAAAATTGTAGAGAATATGGCAAACCACAGATTAAAAGAAACCATGCAAATCTACTTTATAGAGTCACAGAGCCACACAGTAATGTGAATATTGTAATTGCTGTAACAGATTGCATCCTGTTGAAGGCCTGTTAGTCACTGCTTGCATGCGGCAGTAACAAGCATCTTTGTTGTGGTTTGTTTTTGTGCAGAATTGTTTCAGAGAGGTTTTGGGGAGCAAACTCCTTGCTGACTCAAGATCTTTTGCCATGAAAAATGAAAATTACCTACCCTTATCTTATCATGCAATCCTATAGTTGGCATATCTTGTTATTGCTAATGAAGTTATCCAGTGTTTTGTAAGTCTCTTGCTGTGTTAATTTACTTTGTGCTGTCTTGCTAGTTTACAGTCGAAGTAGTTTCCAGGTGAAGCTGAAAGCTATTCTTATTCCTATGCTGACTAATTAGTCTTTTGTTTCCTTGTATCAGAAAGTCACAGACGCAGTGAGTTTAAAGCTAATCAATTACTCTACATGTATTGCATGAAATCAAACAGAGATGGCGTTTAGCATGCACACTTTCTGATCTAGCAGTAGTTCTGAGCTTGTAGAGCTCCCATTAGCTTAGCGGCAGAGCACTGCATGGAGTTACACAAATGTAAAACAAACTAATTAGTATTTTCTCTGAACAAATAACAACAATTGAACATTTAACAATTGGGCACTTCAGGGCTTGACCATGCAGAGCTCCTACTGAAGTGAATGGGAGATGGGCACTTGGTCCCTCCACAAGCACAGTCCGATTCACTATTTATTTTGTTGAAACTTTGGACTTGCTATTCCATTAATTGACTGTTCTCTTTGTCTTTGTATTTACTTTCCCAGATGTTCCAGCCTATCATTTTACTTATTCTCATCCTTGTATTATTTTCATCCCTTTCATACACAACAATATTTAAACTTGTCTTCCTTTTTACACTGTTTTTTGTATTGTAAGTCATTCATCATTTACTGTTCATTGTAGTGTTATTTTCAGTTTGTTTATTTTGTCCACCCTCCAAGATAAGAAGTGCAAGAGACATAGTTTCTGTAATAGCCACTGCTGTAAAAACACTGAAGACTACTTGTTTGCCAAAACCAAAGCCAAACCAAAAAACCTGCAAAAAACATACCAAAAAGTCACCCAGTTGAACAGGAAACCTGCTCACCACCATATTCCAGGTAAGCAAACAGAAAATGGAATTTTTCACTTTGTCTGGTTTTATGATTTTTGAATAAAAATTTCCTGAGGACTGGAACCAATTTAATATTCATTAATTTGCACGAAATCAGAAACAAAACAGAAATGTGCAGAGTGGGTGTGAGGGCTCTGTTACTTTCCTCTTCCCACCCACATATGAATAGTACAGCCACATTCTGTGTGTATTCTGCAGTTTGGCGTCAGAGCTTGCATATATATTTGCGTAATTGTGATGATAATGTTTCTCAGCACTGTATTATGTGGATTAGGCACCACAGAGGGGACAAAATCAGACTGGTTGGTATATAGAGCACTATATCTGGAACTGTGGCTAGGAGCTGGAGCCTCTGAGAATGAGATGCCTGAGGAGAAGGTATCAGAGTAGTTGAGGAGTCTTCCGAGAGATATGGGCTGGCTGCATTGCCTCAGAGGAAAATGGCCATGCAACAGTCTGACCTGAACTGATGGGAGTGGTATAAGTCACCTCAGCTGACACTGAGTTTGTCAGGTAACATTTCCCAGGCTGTGGCCACCATGGCTCTCCATTCTCTCCCCAGGTTTCAGCATGACTTTTGAACGGACATGGTAACTCTTGGTTTGCTGAGTGACCCCTGTCTAATCATGCCATTGGTAGCCAGCAGCCGTAGCGAGGGAAGCTTGTGTACATAGGTGTGCATCAATAGTCACTGAATACTCCTATCTTGCCTGTGAGAGGCTGAAGTAAGAGTACAGGTGACTCATTTCTTTCTCTCACACTTACATAGGCAGCTCCTACAAGCAGTAGATCTCCCACTATGAAAATCTCATCTGAAATGCCTGATGGAGCTCACTTTTCTGTTTTATTCAACCCATGTTGAAACCACTGAGTCCCACAAATATGAATTCTCCAAAGGTGAACAAGTATGTGTATTAATGACACCTTTTTTTTTCTGCAGTTGCCATGTTGAAGAATAAGAGTGGTAATAAATAAAGCAGCTGTTTTTCCAGCTGGCAGTGAGGATTTCCTTTGATTTACCATGCTAGCTCGCTGTTCGCTTAATTCATTCCCCGGTGAGAACAGTCCATCTCCATGCGTGTGCTGTGCTCTGCTACCTGAAATAGTTGAGACAACATTTTGAGGGAAAATCCTCAGAGAGCAGCAAGAGATGGGGCAATAAGATTTTTTTATGAGAATGAAAAAATAGTAAACGTATTCATTATTAAAAAATGCTGTATTTCTCTCCTTGTTTGTCTAGCTTTCCCTCAACATATTCTGCAAGTGCTGTAACCTTGATCAGCTAAATTACTCAACTCCTTGATTTAATCCAAACATTTATTCCAGGAGATGTTGTCATCATTATCTATTTTATAGTTACTGAGATGTCTAAAGGAAATTATAATCAATATATATGAGATTAATAGATAGCTTTGACTGGTTTCCTAGTTAAAGTCAGGCCCAAGGTAATTCTGAGGCGTTTCTAAGATGCTTTAATTTATGCAGTTACCTAAAGTTAAATTCCACAAATTAGAAACTATTATGGCAAGGTACGATCAAGCTATAATTCACAGTGAATTTCTGTAACTAGTAAAGGCCTTTTGTGTTTCAGCAACTGCTGGAAATACTAGGGTCTTTTGCCCCGTGGATTTGAAATTTGGACACTAAAGATACAATAATTTGAGGCTTAAACTTGTCATACCAAATCTTAGCACAAGACTGACTTTTTCAGTTTCTTTCTGCTTTAGTATCTCCCGTGGAGGAAAAAACAATAACTTGGATTTTCTTAAATGTTGCTGACTCAGTTCCCGTAAGAGAGAAAAAGTCATACTTGAATCTAAGATCTGAAGTTCTGGGCTTCTAGATTTTAACCCCCACTTGTTTATACCTTTCTTGGTGTTGTATGTAGTAAAAATGAGTAGAGAAGATTTGATTTACAGAGAGTGTATCAGTAACAATAATACTCTAAAATAGTAATACACTGAATTCATACATTGAATAACTCTTGGAAAGTAATTATGAAAGATTTGTTTCTTTATCAGAAATCAGAATAGGTAGGAATGAGCTACTGAGATGAGAGGTGGAGATAATCTCTGCACAGCACTGGCAATTGCAACCCCATTGATTTCTCACAGTGTTTTTTCTTGCACAAAAGCTGGAGCTTTCCATCAAGCATTAACAAAGCAAAATCAAAGCCAAGACCTTTTGGGACATACAGAAAGCTATTGCACAGGCTGCAATCTGAAATTAAAGCACACCAAAGCATACAAAATCATTTTAGAAGCTCCCCACAGTCTCTGAATCTCTCATGAGCAAGGAGAATGGTGAGGAGCCCCACAAACAGAGAAATCTCAGTGAGAAATGAGAAGTGTTTTTCCTGTCCTTTTGCATTCAGCTTGAAGGGAGTGATTGGAGTTGCTAATCCGTTTCGCACTAGATATTGTGCAATTTTAAAAGATGCTGAGAAAGCTAATGGAATGAGTGTGGACATTTATCCATAGCCACAAGATAAGATCTAGCCAAAGAAATAAGTGTTCTATGTCTTGCTAAATTGAAATACCTTGGTATTATGAAATGCAGTGATTATACTTGCCAAGAAAGGAAGCAGATTCTCCCCACTCGGTTACTGGCCTGGTGGGCAAAGACCATCTCACAGGTGAGTGAGCAAATGCAGCTGAGCACATCAGCATCCTCTAGCAGGACTGCATTGGAGTCAGGCAGGGCAGAGACGGAGAGAGCACTGCTGATTCACTGATTCTGCCTGCTGCATAGCTTGGGGTTCTGAAGAGAAGTAGTAAGAAGAATATAGATTTTGCTTGCATGTGGCAAGGAGCTGGATATGCCAGGTTACCTATCAGTTCAAATCTCACTTAGCAGATTCACAGTTCCCATTTTGGAATATTCTGGTGAAATATTAATGTTCCGGGGGAAAAAATCATTGAATTTGAACCATGAGATTGCCTTAATTTAGCACTTCTCTGAAATGTTAAATTTTGTTTCCTGTGTTCCCAGGGGATTTATTCTGTGTTTTTTTAAAAGGAAAAGATCTTGCTTCTATAGATCTAATTCTGATATTTTTACACTTGGCACTATTTGGAAATTGATATTTTTACACTTGGCACAATTGTGGAAATTGGCACTATCTCCAATAAATTTTTATGTAGTTTAGGGAATAGGTGCAATTGTTTTCCTTTAATGCAGCCAGAAAAATTCAATTAAATTTGTTTCCTGTTTAGAGCTGGCTCTGAATGCCCTGACAAAATCCCTTTACAAATATTTTCTTTTACTGCTACTGAAAAATTCCCATTATGTTAAAATGACCGTTTACTCCAGGCTCAGAGATATTTCTTTCAACCAAAAATATCCCTGCCTGAAGCTCCAGTTTAGAGATAGAATAAGTGTCTGTTGACACATGTCACCAGTGCTTCAGAATCAAAACTAGAAGAGAGCAGGTGCTATAGTGCAGAAATATGCCTGGCAGTTGGAAAATAGAAAATTGCCAAAAACATGACTGTCTAGATATGTGTTATAAAAAGAGATGAACTGCACATGAACTTTAGGAGTTGTTTACGAAAACAAGCAGAGCTTCAGGGTATTACATGCCCTTCTCCTTAATCACCCCAGAATCTGATAGGTGAGTAGGAGACTTCTAAAGGCATCAGTATCAGGGACGTAGTTCCCATTGGCTTACATTTCTGTCTCTGGTTTAATGCCAGGGGAAGTGATATTCAAACCCAACTTTTGCCATTACACATGCGGTTGCCTATGGGGAAAATTACGGTGGCTCTATTTAAAGCAGACATCTAAAGTATCTGCCACCGATTTCCAGTGTAACCTTGGAGCAGCGACATGACATAACACTTTGTTGGCTCTGTTTCTCCGCTGAGTTACATCCTATTGCAGAAGCACACAACAGTAAGACGAGACAGAGTTTGTATTCCCTTCTGCCCACTTCCCGTTGTGTATATCCACTCCTGAGGTGTATATACCAGGATTATCAAGGTGTACATCATTCAGGAATCTAATGTTGTGGTTGAATTGATTGCAGTGGCATCAGTGCTCTTCTTCCTTCTTGTCTTTTGTGGCCACAGCAAAATGGGTGTGCCATAACCAAGCTGGTGCAGCAGAACTAAAGATGCCCTGAAGTGGTCTTGAGTACATTTTATTAGCCACTGCCCTGGGTATATAACCAGATTATAGCCCATGCTGAAACTCATGCTGCTCTGTCTCTAGTCTTGTATGATCAAGAGAGATTTAGCAGCGGTCTTGTTTAAAATGCCCTTGTACCTTTTTTTGTTGAGGTGCTAACTTTTGACACAAGCAGTGCTGGTACCGGAAATGGACAAAATACACTTTTTCTGTGGAAGCAATATGTTGGATGTAATAAGCCTGAAGTGCTCTTCCTGCTGATTTTACCTGTGCCAGAGACCAGAAAGCCACATTTGCCCCTTTGTCTGCTGATGCTGGGGGAGGGACAGTAGGGACAGTCTCTGTTGAATAACTTCTTACCCTCAAAAGCAGAAGTCTCTACTGCTACACTTAAGGGTACATGGAACAGTGATCCCATGTTTTTACAACTCACTTCATGTTTTCTTTGTCTCACCTTTTCCATATTAGGATGAATTTAACATGTCCCTTTGACCTATGAGGTGGGTCCAGTGCTTGTCTCCTAATGAGCTCCTCAGTCCCACACATTTCTGATTCCTGACGCTGACAGAAATGTAGGCTTTTGCCTGACTGAGAACCCAAGCCTGGGATTTAGTCCATTGTTTTATTTATTTTTACTGTTTTTGCTTCAAAGAGTCCACGTAGCAAGACGAGAGGCATGGAGTTAGCAATATTAAAGACATAAGAATAATAGCCTATGTTGATGGATAAGAGTAAAAAAACGTGTCTTAAGAATCTGCCTTCATGTGCAGTAGTGCAGCTGTGCTGGCTTCAGGGAGGAGGCAGTGCTGTGGTGCCTGGCCCCCAGCTGTGGGCTCAGTTCTGCTCCCAGGCACTCCGGCTTCACTCCCAGCCATGTCAGCTGGCACTTGAGACCTAACCTCACAAAAGAACTGTCTCTTTAGATTTAACTCCTCAGAGTTTAGAGTCTGGGGATTTTCTTCAGGAACAGTCTGTTGTGTACTTGGGGCATATTTGTTCAATTTTTAGATCATCTTTACAATTTTCACAAATAGCCCGAGTCCCATTATTTAGGTTACATGGGAGCAGAATAAGCACCCAATTAATGTACTCACTGAGACTTACAGCTAGACCATATAAGGAGAAAAAATGTGTTTTCCCTGAAACCTGGTTTGGTATTTACTGTAAAATGCACCCAGAGTTAAAATCTTTATGCTGTGCATGGATTTTATCATGGATTTTATCATATAAAAACTTACTCTGCTTAAGGGGAGAGTGCTGACTAAGCAAAGGGTGTGTGAATCCTCATATCGTGCCCTTTGTCTCACTGATCCTCTTGTCATCAGCTGCACTGCTCACAAAAATATATTCCTGCTTAGGGCATTCCAAGACATCTGTCTGACAGCAGGATTTGTTCAGTTTTATGCTGCCCAAATCAAGGATTTTGTGGCCCTCCTCCAGGCACACGTGGGGCAGAATGTTCCCTGAGAGGTGAATTTGCTGCCGGTCTCAGTTGCTGTCTGCAGAGACATCCAAGCACCAGTACCCAGCAGGGCAGTGCGTGCGAAGCTTCCCCCCAGGCTCTCTCTCCGGGTGCCAAAGGAGAGCAGTTTAACCCACGGGGCAGCAGGAGAGTTACCATGGTGGGCAGAGACCTGAGCAGCGAGCTGGGCTCCTCCTGCCTGCGGCTCAGCAGGGGGAGCAGCTGAATTTTGCTACTCTGGCTTCAGGGTCTCCTGTGTACTTTCACTTGCTGGATCGCTTTTGTCACGCTCCCTTCCCTTGTCCCGTGCCAGCACTTGCTGTGGACACTCCCAGGGATTTATATCCAGCCCAAGGTGTTTTTGGACCTTCTTCACCAGCCTTGTGCCAGAGATGAGTTTCCCTGCTCAAGGGAGATTCTTCATCCAATTTCAAGCGCTTTGCTTTGCTGAGACACAAAGTGTCTTAACAGACTGTAGAATCTGATCCAGAAATGTTATAAAGTATCAGGAATATTTGGGTATAGCCCAAAGAAACCGTTACTGCCATTCCCAGAATGCAAGACAGTAGGATTACACAGTGCCCAATAATTCTGCCTTTCATAAGTGAGAGCATATTTAGAATACAAAAAAAGATTTTAGGGAGGAGTGGTTTGCTTTTAGCTCTTTAAGATAGCTGTTAACCAACAAATCCACTGCTTTAAACAAAACTCCCTTTATAAAGCAGTTAAGAAGGATCAAGTTGCAAAGCTCGAAATGATCATACTGTAAAATATAACCCTGAAAACTGGGTCTGGAAGACAGCAAAAAATCTTCCTTTACAGCATGGACAACAATAAAAGAAACCCAAAATTGCTTATTGTCATAGCTTTAATATTAACACTAGCTGCTTTGGCAAGCTTTACATACTGGACTGCACTATAACACCTAAAAATGTCCTGGACTTGGAGTTGTTTACACAAAATATGAGGAGATATAAAGTTACAAAGCTGGGGGTTGGAAGAGATGGCTTTAAAGCCATCCTCCGTGCACTGACGTCACGTGGAAGCCAGCTGCGGGGATGATGCTGAACGGAACTGTTTTCCAGTTCGCAAAAGTTGAGGAGTTATTCAAAGAGAGTTGCAAATGCTGCCCCAGTTGAAAGGCTGTGTCTTGCTTAGCTTTCTTATTTCTTTTAAAGATCAAGATTCACAGAACAGGATCCCTGCTAGCTGTGCGTTTCATTGCTTTCGCTGCTGCCTAGAAATGGACTGAAAAACTCTTAAAGGATTTCTTATTCCATGAAAGGTATGGTTGCAGTTTATTTTAAATCAATGGTTTTGAACAGCTAAGATTAAAAAAGAAGGCAAATTTCTGATGTGGGAAACAGTTATTTAGACATCCCTCTAATGTTATTTATATGTAATGTGAAGTTCATATATGTTATATACAGTCTTTATTCTTAAAGTTCAGTCAGTTTTTTTCAGTGCAGGCAGAGATATATTAACAGAACAGGGATGACAGCATTGTGTGCACTTGAGTCCTCTCTTTTTCTTTCTTTCTTTCTTTCTTTCTTTCTTTCTTTCTTTCTTTCTTTCTTTCTTTCTTTCTTTCTTTCTTTTTCTCTCTCCCTCTCTCTTTCTTTCTTTCTTTTCTCTCTCTCTTTCTCTCTGTCTCTCTCTCTCTTCTTTCTTTCTTCTTTCACTGTCTCATTTCTCCCTCTTTCTCTTTTCTTTCCCGTCTCTCACTCAGCTGTGCTTTCTTTTTGTGTATAAAGTGCATGTTATCATGACACATGGCACACATTTATAATTGAACAAATACATATGTTTACAATTTTCTTAGTAATCCAAAATACAGCACTTATTTGGAAATATAATTTGACTGCATTTTTTTTCTGTAAAAACAAGGGAAGATTTCTGAATGATTATGCACATCCAATCTGATTAAAATCTATTGAAAAATAACATCTCAGCTGATGTCAAGCAGATTATTTTCAGAAGTTGCTAGAGGTTGTTTGCAAACTATCTTGCATTTTTAATTTGTGTCTAGAAAGGGTAAGATATAGAGGAATAATGACTAACATCAAATAGTTGCTTAAAATATTTTTTGCTCAAGAGGAGGAAGAGCTAAAGGAAAAGTTAAGGGAAAATGCAGCTGATGCAGACAAAATTGATTATTTGCTTAATTTGATTGCTGTAATGAGCTTCTGACCTTGTCTAGGACATGCAGAAATTGCCAATACTGCAAGAGCACAGATATTGTTGTGATCCACAGAGCAAATGATAATGTGGCATTTTACATGCCTTTGGGTTGCTTAAGCCACGTGAAATACCCATGAGGAAATCTCGGTGCACTGTGCACACAGAGGGTGTATTACCAGGACTGCACATTGTACTATACCAAAATAACCCCAAACAAGCCCGAAGGAAACACCAAGAAAAAAGCAAGGGGTGGGGGCAGGAGAAGTAGAAATAGGAGTCAAAGTCTCTGAGGAGCTGATCTACTGTACAACAGCAGCAAAGCTGAATAGTCATCCAGCTGCTAACATCAATAAACATGAGTTTTCTTCTCAGAATTTGTATCAAGAGGAAATCCAAGAAGCCTAAGAAACAATACAAGCTTTTTGTGGATCTTAGATCTACAAGTTACCATCTGTGATTTCTGTAACTACCCCCTTTCAAGACTTGATTTCCCTCTGACTGTCTTCAGTCTCTTTTTATAATCAGAGTTCCATGTGAAACAATTAGAAAATTGTTAAGATGAATGCCAACATGGCAATAGTAGTTTCCAGCATTAAGGAAACACCAGAGGCCTTTTCAATGCGATATTCATGCTTGAAAGGAGTACGTATTATATGTATTCTTACATGCATAAAGACAAATATGCTATACAGTATTGACCTTTCTAGTAATATGTGGCTGATTAAAGCATGGTCATTATTACTAAGTGCACTAGCAAAATCACTATTTATGCAAGTTGTTGACAGATTGTGTCTGTCTGTCTTGTTCATGACTTTATCGCACTTACATATGGGGGTTTTAAAATTTTTTTTTCTGACCTGTATTTGTGTAAGTATTATAGCAGAGCAGAGAGTTGACTTTTGTTTATTCCTCAGAGGTACCCTGAAAGGTTATAAAGACATAAGTGGAGCCAAAACCAAAATCAAACCATGGTGCTGAAAATTACAACCTTTGAATTAGCAAAGTGAGAAAGTACTGCAATATTCTTAAAGTTCATTAACAATAGATATTTAGATTGCAAGAGATCTTAACTGTAATAGAATTTTTTTGCAAGCAGTTTTTGGTCAACGCTTACTGGAGTCTGGCACAAAGCCAAAATGCTGGCCTGGAGAGGTACAGTCTCTGTAACCTGGCTGCATTCCCCAAGAGGCCATGATCAAACCAGTATCTGACTTCTTTTTTGATGAGAATTCTGTGCTGTCTTTCAGCATCTCCTAGTTTCAAGGAATTTTATGGTTTTGTGAAGTTGCTCTGTATGTTTTTAGGCAGGGGAAAGAAGGGTTTGAAATCTGTTTGTTGATAGCTGAGGGACAGATTGTCATTTCAGCGCTCCAAGGCAGGTGCTTGGGAAAACGGTTCTGCAAGCCCTGAGCTGGGGCTGGGCCCATGATGGCTTGGGAGATCCTGTGGGAGGATTTCCTATAACCCGACGTCCTGAGTAACCTGCTGGGTTTCATCTGAACTCTTCTGCTTACTTGTACATCAAAGAAGCTGACTCCAAGTTTGACATCATCTTCCTAGTCAGCTGAACTAATGCAGACACTGGTAAATGGTGATTACATGGCAGCCACAGCTGAATCAACAAGACTTTGCCAGTAATGTACAGGATGGAGAAGAACTTTGCTCAAGAGTGAATTTTTATTATGTCAAAGAAAATGTGGGCAGTAAAATCAGCAGTTCCTGTGAGCTGACAGTCACTGATCATCAGTCAGGGAAATGAACAAATTGCAGGAAGGTAAACTGGGCTTACCCCTAGTTAACTCTCTGATAATTCATTTGCCTACCTATTCGGTTTCTGCCAGGAGAAAAAAGCAGTGCAGAGGCATTTTATTACTAGAACTAGATTCCATGTCCACCTAGATAACCCAACAACTGGCTTTGAGAGCTGAAGTTAACAAACTCAAGTATCAACACCTGTGTACCAGGCATTGTATCACAGGGGCCATCATAACTGAATGAATGAGTGTATTTCAGCCTTGCTGGCATAGTAAATGCTCTGATGGTAGTGGGGTTTCTAGTGTAAAGCCTAAGAAAGCAAGAGGAACATCAGGCCCATAAAACCTGTAACTGCTTTGCTCCAAAGTCAGATAAGCAGATCTAAAATATTTCCCTTAAAACATACCTATTTAGTGGTTCAATTAATAGTTTTTTTGTTTACAGACATTAAGATGCTAAAGACTTCTGAAGGGAAGAAACTGAAGCACAAATTAGTCAAATATTCTGAGAAAGGTTTTGAACAAGACTAGAGTTAGTGCTATTGGAGAATATTTTCTAGTTTTCCCTATGCTGGTCCTGAAACTAACATTTATAGATTCAGATTTCTAAATCCAAAATTCTTGAACCCTTTTTAGTGACCTACTGTCCTTTGTATATAAATGATTTCCACTGTATATGTGTTTGTAACTGTTATTAGCTTTCCTGTCCTGTCTTCCTGCATGAATTCCAAAGCATTCATGTAGCCATGAGAATTCCCTGTGTATATCAAGTTTACAGTCTTCAGTTGCCAAAAGAATGTAACAGTCTCTGCCACGCTCCTTGCATGCGTGCAAGGAGTGCGTGAGCAAACATGATACCTTTACACTGGCAGTTGTCTTTTGAACAAACACAAAAATAGCTTTCACCCTCAAGGGCAGATAGTGCAGGATCCTGAGGTCCTGATGTGCCATTCAATATTATATGGACTCAAATTCATTGAAAACACATTTACAGTGAAGAGTAATGGCAAAGGTGCAAAGCGATCATGGTGCAGATCCCCCTGTGGCAGATGTTACTGAATTCTGTGCTGCTGAATGTGGGGTGTTCCACCTCCCCTTTCCAGACTGGGCATTTCTGCCTTTGGGTTTATGTCTTATAATGCTTAGTTCATCCATATTTCAGTCACATTCCAGATAAATATCAAGTAATCGTGTAATTCTGTCTCCTGCAAGCATATTTGAGTTATTAATTTTGGGAATTGGCTTGGCTGTCTTTGTTCCCTGAAAGCTAGAATAAAACATAAGTAACACTTACTCTCATAAACTTCCAGGAAACATTCAAGGAAGAAAGAAAAAAAGCAGAGCTATCTTTGCTGTTGCACAGACTGTAGCCATGGACCTGCGTGAACAACTGGAGAACACCGAGAGGAACTGGAATAAAGAAAAAATGGAATTGCTGGAGAGATTTGACAATGAAAGGAAAGAATGGGAATGTCAATGGAAGGTCATGCAGAAGAAAATAGAAGAGGTACTTTTAAACAAAAATATGAACACTACCATTTTCACTTGGTGTGAAGTGACATGGAGTTGCTTCAGGTTTTTTTTCTGCATTTTATCCTGTTTCTTATATGTCACTGGAAGTTTCTAATAGCTGATGGTAGAATGAAAATCCTGGGATTAAGCAGTATTTGCAATTGCTAATTTAATAGTCATGAATACAAGGTAGGAGGTGAGATGTGGCTTTGTGTGCTGTGGGATTATCGGTGTACATACTGCCGCCAGTTTGACTGGGCATGAGCCATGCTGCCTATATTATATGTGCTTTTTTCAAGTACATACTGAACAATATGGGGATTAGAAAAATGCATATTTAGTAACAAAAAATTCAGGTATCATAATTGTCTAGCACAAAGGATTTAGATGGCACGGGTCTGCAGGGGCAAATGGTAATATTTAAAATAATATATATATTAAAAACTGCGTGATACAGAATTATTCTGGCTAGAATCTGTTCCTTTTATGGATGACTTTTGGGACAGAAAACAGGTACAGTAAATAGTGTGAAAGTTCTGAAACCACTTGTGTTTACACATACTAGCAAACAGTCCCTGCCATTTGCAATGCAGCTCCTTCCAGAAATAGTCACAGCAATTATTTATTATTCTTTTATCCTCAAATTGTCCCTGCAGCAAAACCCTCTGACACTCTCTAATGCATTAAGTGAGTCTGCTTGGCAGCATATAGAGGCAAGTTTTTTCATTAGTGAGCTTTCCACATTTTTCATCTAATGTACACATGGGCTGGTTTTACTTGCTCTCTGCCAGCGCTGTGTGGCTGAGCAACACAGGAATGTATGGCAGAGATTGCTCACATGAAAGTATGAGAAGGAAAAGGGTCAGAGCCAAAGGAATTGCAGCCATACACTGCCCATTAAACCAGTCTGCAGCAGAACTCCATAATGTCAGCTCTCTTATATTTTACCCACAGTTCTTGCAGACTTTGGTATGATGGTCTTTGCCACATTTTGTCTTTTGTGTTAGGACTTTTCTGTGCAGTCTTCCCTAATTTCACTGCCAGGCTGAAAATGCTTCAAAAGTAATGTGATCTGTGTATGTAGTTGAATTTCATTCTCTTAGGTATAAGAACTGGTTCAGAATGATGGTAATGAAAAGGCATTCTGGCTATCAGTAGACCTGACAATGTCAGCAAGGACTGTTTTCATCATATTCTTTATTAGCATAGGGCTTAGGAAAGCATGACAGAGACAGAAAAAGAGATAAAGAATGGAATGGAGCTGAGGGGAAGTGAATGAAGCAATTTGCTGGCTACTGTAGGGCCAAACAAAACTGCAGATGATACCCCAAGATTATCGGAATCCTAAGGTCCCCTCTTAAGTTGTGGCTATAGCTGCTGCTGATTATGCCTGACATTTCTTCTCCAAAAGCCACATGACCGGAGAAAAGGAGAGATAGATACCTTTTAAATGCCATTATCTGTAGAAGGGCTTTCTCAATAATACTTGTACTCCCTTATCATCTTGTATTTTAATTTGGTAGTTTTCTCTAGCCCACCAAACCTAACTTAATTCCTTCAGGGAGACTTGTGGGGTTTAGGAGTTGCTATTATAGTTATGGGGTGGTATCCTTCCTCCTTACGGCTGAGCTGAATCTGTATGAGGCTCTTATTTCTTGGAAATGGCAAAGTTCAGCCCTCAGTTTCCATGAGCAGCTGGGCTTTGTGAGTGAAATCTGAAAACCCAGGATGAGGTCAAGTGTTAAGTCTCCGAACGTGAGAATACTTCTAATCCACAGCACTACCCGTGAACTGGCCATATGTCCTTCATGTTGTTATTCTTTTCCACTGTCCTTCCAAAAGCTGTTTTGATGGCCTTGTGCACTGTGAGAGGGCAGGCAGATGGCTGTTCAGAGGTGCCTGTGTGCTTTCTTGGTGAGAGCAAGTTGAGAATGAATGTTTATAAAGAGCAGTGGGATTCTTGGCACTGGAAATTATTCTGTAAGCAGAAGAGATTTTTATGATGTTGTTATTGTTTCTAATTTATGATTTACCACAGTTCCTAGTTTGAATGTGCTGGGTGACCAGAATTAACACCTCTTCATTTACTAATGAAGCCACTGGACCTCAGCAGATATCATGAAAGAAGAGGGTCACAGCACATAGCCAAATAATAGCATTCTGCAGTACTGATTTATCACTCCTGTCACAGGGAAGAAATCCACTTGTCTGAGATCTGAAAGAGCCTGCTCTAGTGCAGATGCCACGGTATTTGATGAGAATTTGCTTCCCCTCCTTCAAATAATATACTGTAATAGGCTGTAACTTAGCCAGAACACTCTCTCTCTCCCTCGCATTCCCCCCTCGCATTCCCTATCCATCCCATCACGGTTGTGTCCACCACAGTGTGCTGATATTACTTGGAAAACAACCATGCGGCTTTCAGCTCAAGGCAGGGCCAGTTATCTCGTGAGACCTCTCCCAGTCGCAGCCATGAGTGGAAGCCATACATTAAAACTATGGCAGAGAGGCTGAGAATAGTAACAGCCCTTTCCTCATCCTGTGGCAATGATGGCGTGTGAATTATCACACTAGGTGACTCAGCACTTTTCTACTAACAAGTGTATAGAATCTTTCTAATCAGTGCTACTGAGTGAAGCATCATTCAAACCAGAAGATAAATATGGGGGCTTTGCCACAAAGTTTGTTACAATACCATGATTTCATAGAATTTCTATTGTCTTTTCAGCTGTATCAGGAGGTAAAACTTAGAAGAGAGAGCAATATGACCATCCATGATAGCAGGGCCATTCAGAGCAAGATGCTGCAGCTGTCCATGCATTCCCCTGCTTGGCAAGAGAGTGACACAGTGGAGCTGAACCATCAACACAACGTGGCAAACGACAGAATGGAGAAAGGGAGTTTGTTCAGTACAACAGGACACGAATGGAAAGAACCCAGAGACAAGAGCAGAAACAATACTCTGTTTATGGACAATCTGGCCTTTGAGAACCACAAGGAACCTGAAGACAGCCTCAGGATTAAAACTGAGAAAAATACCAAGAATTATATTGGTGATCTCAATGTAGTAAGTAAAGTATGAGCATGTCTCAGTTACATGGGGGAGGAAAACACTGAGGACTTTGGCCTGCTAGGTTGAGCTAAAGAACCGATCTCCCTGAGTTTAGCTTTCCACAAGTCACTGTCTCTACTTCCTCCTAGGTTTGCTATCACTGAGTGTCTTCTCACTGTTTAAATGTGTTAACAGTTTGCTCTTTCCCTCTGTGCACAGGCTGGGGGCATTTCTGTATCTTTTCTCGTACTACTTCCCTCTGCTGTGAATCTTAAATGCAAATGACCACAAGTTTCAAATTAATTCTGGAGATACCATTTAAAATGTATATATTAAAGGACTTTTTTTATATTTATAAAGGCTCTTAAAGAACTTGCAAGAGTCAGTGAAGAATTATGCAGCTATCAAGAGGAAATTAGAAAGAAATCATATCACAGAAGGTAAAAACATATTTGGACTTCTTACATTTGAGGAAAAAAATTAATAATGCACTTATGCTTTTTACTTTGAAGGCAGGTTTGCTGTTGATTTATTAGTAATTGGGCGGTTCCTACCCTCCTAGGGTTTCAGTGCTCAGCATAAAACATTCAAATGAAATATGCTGAAATATGATACAAAGGCGCGTTTTACTATTAAAATGGGTTTTATCTACAGAACCTACAAATTCAGATTAGTATTTATATGAGATGAAATTGTATTTGTTTCTAATGGCTGTACAGAGGATTGGGAAAGTGAACAGATATTTCCGTCTGCTCTGGCCCCATTTCCATGGAGTTTTATACAACACTGTATGGGTTTGTCAGGCCGGGAAGTTTCTTACTTAAAGCCCAGATCTAGCCTTAGGCGTGGGGGATGTGTCAGGAACTGACGATCCAAGAGTACAAAGAAGGCAAGAGAGGGAAGAACCACTGTACATTTGTACTAATGGAAAGATGGCAAGTCAGACCCTGAAAAGTGTGGCCGGTGGACATTCCATCGTGTTAAAAATTCAATGTTCAGGGTCTTCTCTAGCAAAAACCAGACTGCTTCTTGAGTTGTGCAGAAATTCTCAGGTAAAACTGAACCTTCTCAGATGCTCCCAAAGATCAGAGGGATTTCTCACACTCCACCATGCAATCAGTTGAATGTCTGTCACTAATTTATAATTTTAGCTGGGCTACTGTTTGTATCTTTAAAGCAAATGGATTCATAGCTGATGCATAACTTCTAAAGGTGCTTTTTCAACAGATCTCAAAAGACAAATCTCATGTGTAAGGTTATGAAACCTGCACAAGGGATACACTGTGTCCCACAGCTTTCTTCATTCAGTTCATAGTCAGGCAGACTCAGGAGCCATTAGAACACAAGATCCTACTGTCCTTACTGTAGCATAGATAAGAAAACAGTCATCTAAAAAACTCAGAAGAAGAATTTTAGTGGCAAAGGAAAGGAATACAAATTCCTTTTGTTGACCTTTCCTCAAATTTTTCACATGTGTTTCCATTATGCTGGGCATATCAGCTGCAGGAAAACTGCTCCCAAACCTTTTTAAGTAGCCAATGTTAAAACACCTGCTCTTGGAGAGATTTAATCCATGCTGAGGTCCTCTGGAAGGCTCCTTATTGCTCATCCCTAAAACACCTCTTCTGTTATTTCCAGAATGAAGTCACTTCCTTTCCTGGGGGAGTATGAGGAAACCCAAAACACAGTTATTCTGCCTGAGATGAACCATGTGTCCAGCAATGAATCACAGACTTCAGTTGCTTTTGAAACAGAGGAACATAATAATAGGAAGAATCTGGTGAGCTCCACCAAGGCTTTGAAAGACATTTCTTGTGGTGGTCTTACTGGTGACATAGGAACAGATTTCAGACCTTGGCGAAAGAAAGAAGCTCCTCCAGTTCCTCCTCGGAGCACTTCTCGGCACCTAACAAACTCACTTTCTGCAGTTGTACAGCTTTCAGAAGCACCAATAAGAGATCCAGGCATCAAAAGCAATTGCAAGGATCAGGATTGCTGGAATGGAGGGAAATTGAGGAATCCTTCACCTGTAAACAAGAAAAACTCTGCAACAGCCTGCACAAATGAAGGGCAGGCTGTCAAAGTCCCTGTGATGGTAACTGCTGCAATACCTGTAACCAAAAATGAGTGCAATGTTCCAACGAGTTTCTGCCACAACACATGGGCATATGATATGGGCAAGCTTGG
The DNA here is from genome assembly GCA_013400235.1 of Oriolus oriolus. Taxonomy (NCBI): domain Eukaryota; kingdom Metazoa; phylum Chordata; class Aves; order Passeriformes; family Corvidae; genus Oriolus; species Oriolus oriolus. The sequence continues at coordinate 1,412,630 of VXBT01009933.1, read as the reverse complement.
AAAAGACAATAAAAATGAGCCTTCCCCACTGTCGGCCCAAAAGAGTTGTTCAGATGGAAATATGGCCCAAAGCAACAAGATGCACCAGAAACAAAACACCAAGTCTCACAACAGCCCTTTTTACAGCAATGACTTTTGTGCCCCTGCTACCTTGCACAATGATCTTTTGGAAGACACCAGGTATACTTTGGGAAAGACCCAAAGAAATGAAATGCTAGCAGCGAAGATTGATGAGTTTAATCGGACTGTATTTCACACAGATAAACGTAACAATGCTCCGCAGCAAAATCAGGTGCCTCAAACAGCATCAGAAGATCACAAACCCTGTGGTCCACTGTGTGACTCTCCTACAAGCAGTGCAGAAACTGTAAATACATCTTGTATTTCAAGCCCCAAACTCTCTCCAGCAAAGGAGCAAGAAACTAGCAACCCCAGCAAAGCTGTCAGGACAGCAGGGCAACAAAAACACGTGAATGGACTTCCAAATACTAGTGGTTATAGGCATATGCTTCAGGAGCATGACTGGAGACCAAGTAATTTATCCGGTCGCCCGCGTTCAGCTGACTCAAGGTCGAACTATGGTGTTGTTGAAAAGCTTTTGAAAACCTATGAAAAATCAACAGCGACTTCTCCATGTAATGCAAACTGCTGCAAAGATAAGTGGACACAGGCAAATTCTGAATTCACCAATGGGGGTTGTGAGACACTGAGTCAGTATGTAGAAATGCTCCAGATTGAGCAAGAAAAGCAAGACTTTCCAAGGAATTCAGCCAGGCATATTGGGCAGCAACTCAAGCAAGGAAAAGAGAGACAAAAGTTACCAGAGGTAAGGTTCATAAGAACGGCAAAAACAAAAAAATTCTGTTTCATAACAAGCCTCAGACTCTAAAATGGGGCAGACTAACATTATATTGTAAATAATTATGTAAAAATAGGTACTTTAGGCCAGGATCTGGATGAATCAGGAGCATTTCCTCTGCAGATTATAGAGTTGTGGGAAGACAGGAGCCTGTAAGTAAGAATGAGCAGTGAAGGCATGTGCCAAATTCTGATCCCTGCTGCTGTTCTGTAAAGCTAGTTTTTTACTGCAGTGCAGTTATGCTAGGATTGAACTAGTGAGAACTTCAATCAGGTTTTAACACCCTCTCTCCTTCCTTTAGCTGATGTGTTATGTCATGAGACTTCCCATAGGGCTTAAGCAAACTTGGCCATGCCCCAAACTCTGGAGGTCTTAGATAACATTCTTCAGTATCCAGGGTGCTCTACGGTTCAGGATTTCCTTGGAACTGCCTATGACAAGGGGTATTGTGACTCCATAAAATTTCCATTAATAAAGCAACCTTCTCTTACTCATGTCTCAGTTTTAGCTTCTCCTATATATTCAAGCATAGGCTTACAGAAACAGAAGAGCATGGCATGACTAATTAATTTATATTTGGCTGAAGTTTATTTTCAGAAGTTTGGAAATACTGCCTTTGCCAACATTCTTTCTTAATGAAAAGACAAACAGATGGTTTGGAAAACACACTGTAAGTTGCAGATTCTGTAAAAGTCCACAAAGAGCACAAAGAGATATATGCCTCCTAGAATCTCAAAAAAGAGAAGGCAGGTGTGTTTTGAGCTGAGAAACTTAAATGGGTTCAGGCTGTCAGCTGGTATGCCTTAAACTGTCAGAAATTCACACACTTCAGTGGAGCTATATGGATTGAAGCAGCTGAGAATCTGACCATGCAGATTTTGTTCTGCCTGTCTTTCTGACAGCCTTGCAGTGATGCAATGTCTTGCTTAACAGGTACATCTTTCCTTCAGCACAGAAAGAAAAAAGCCGTGGAGCTTCTGATTTCTTTTTCATCCAATAAACTTTTGACAGGCAAACAAATTTTCATTAATGAATATGGAGGAAAGGAATAATGACTTTTTCCACAGGCCCACATTTGATATTGTCATTTCTATCTGTAAAAACTCTGGCCTGATCAGGAGTTACCCTTTAAGTCCAGCAGAATCAATGTCACAGAGATGTAAAGAACTACATGTGGCATGAGGCACTGGGTTTATTTGCATTATTTCCAATTTACATCAATGTAGCTATGATCAAAATCAGTTGGGTTTCTTCTGCATCTATGGCTCTGCAGGTAGACATGACACTGTATTAACACATAACCATTCTGAATTAGTCACCAAGTTAAACAGCTTCACACTGAACTAATGGAAACATAGCTTCCTGAAATAGGATCTATCAAAAAATACCTGAAAAGTATGTAGATCATACTCCAGTAATATCAGATGGTATTCTGAGTTCTACACTTGGAATAGTTTACAGCATCCATTGACAAAAAAACTTCCAGAAACTAAGAGATAAGAGGCGAATGTTGGTTTTGTCCTGCACTATTATTTTATACATTTCCTTGTGTCTGACACTTGTCTTCATGTATTTGAAACCACAACTGATGTGAGAATCCCTGAACATAGAAATAGCTGTTCTTTTGCATTCTGTGCATTGCTGCACTCCTTTTAATAGCTTCCAACCACCTGTTCTGAGGTCACCGCAAATGTCTTCCTGCATTCACGCTGCATTCCACAGAAGCTGTAACTTGTTGAAGCAAGGAATTGCCTTTGTGTTCTAGATATGTGTGCCAGCTAAATGTTCAAGTGAGAAGGGCTTCTCCCGTCCTGCTCGGCCAGCAAATCGACGCCTACCTTCCAGATGGGCATCCAGATCCCCGTCAGCACCACCTGCTGTGAGAAGAACAGTGTACAACTCTGTCTCCTTTCGGTCAGAGACCTCAGTAGTCTGAACCCAGAGCTGGGTTGGATGGTGTTGTGGAAGCTCTATGCCTCACTATAACTGTGTTTGGTATGTGTCATAGCAACCAGTTCCGCACTGTTGTGTTTTGTCCAAGAGTGACCCCCACCACATGCCGGACAAAGCATTCTGAATCTTAGGTCATCATCACCATGGTCTTCAGTGTTTTTATTGAGATGAAATAGCTATATCCCTGGTTTTCTCTGGGTCGTTTCTTTTTTTAAAATAGTTTACACGGAATTTCTTTTGAACGGCATCTTTCTTAATTTGCCAGTCAGTTTTGAGTTGAAACAATGTATAGTGCTGTATATTCTGACTCTTCTGCAAACAGCAGAACGTAAAGCTGTATGCATGATCATGTGTTTGTAGGTGCATGTGTTGGACTAGGAAGTATACAGGCCTGTATTTAGAAGAGACAAACTGTGCTAGTGTTGACATTGAAATTACAACCTATATGCCTACATATATATATATACTTTGTGTTTATTTTAAAAAGTTTGAAATATACAGTCCTGATGACATTTATATTTTGTATATCTTTTACATAGGTTCACAGGTGTAGTATCTAATGTAAAAAAACTAAATATGCATTTTTTTGTGACATTGCAGTGATAATGCCTTGCACAATATGTATCTGAAGCAGATTAGCTTGACTGATTCATCAGTCATGCTTCATGGCATCCTTGTTCAGTTTCCTAACCCTTATGCTAGGTCACAATTCCCAAACATATTTTTTCTGAATTAAAATATTATATGATTTGTAATACATAAGCCTTTTTCAGCACCAGAGATGTTTCTGAAATGTTCCAAACCCTTTACAAAGCTTAAATGTGCCATTATATATATAGCATACTGTAAACACTTGGTTAGATTCAACTACTGTAACATACAATTTATGAAGGGAAGAAAAGGGTTGTATATGCTCAATTCTGTAAAACTTATTTTTCCTTCTAGCGTTATACTTTGAGGTTTGGCAAAGTCAGATAACAGTGGACTTGTTTACTTTCGCTCAAGGCAGGAGAACAAGCGCCGTTGTTCCCAGTGCTGCAGCCACACTCCTTTTTTACTCTTCTCCTAGACTAGAGTGCCTGAGCCACTTGCTAATTCCCTGCTCCTGGACTGACTCATGGCAGTCAGTTATGAAGTTTACTTGCACTCTGGCAGCAAGCTGCATCTAGTACGGAAATATTGCATCGAGGTATGATCACAATGGTGCCCGAGATCCTGACACGTGGCATTGCAACTCTGGCGTTGCAATCACTTGACTTGGTATTATTTGCCATCTGAATGACATGCACAGAGCCTGGCTTGTTCCTTCCCACAGCGTGAAAGAAGTATGGATGCTATCCAGGCTCTGAACTTTCAGAAAAACAGTGTCCTTCATCCTGGAATTTTTTGCACCTTTTGGTAGGCTGTTGCTGGATGCACAGTGCAGTAATGATGATAAATGTTACCTTTAAACAGCATGTCTAGGTTAAAAGGAGTAAAGAGGCACTTCTTCAACATCAGCCTGACCTTTTCTGGCAACTTTTCTTCTTCTTCTGGAGAAACATAGTGTGTTGAAAGGAATTTCAAAAATCATCCCAGGATCCATTAATGTGCACATCTTCTTATGTGAATGTAAAAAGGATTTCAGAGAGAGTGTAGGCTTTTGTCCTAGTGAATTGTATATGTGGCGATATAGGGAAAATTTAATGTGCTTAATTTGATAGTGATCTGTTGTTCTACTCCAGTCATGTTGAGAATTCACACCTTTTTCCTTCCTTTTAGGACCTTATTCTTCTTTCCTCTGCACAACTTTGATTTTGAAGAGAGAGAAAACAGGAGGCCATGTGTTCTGAGCAATAGCCTGTATGACAGTATTGGTAACAGTTCAGGCTTGCCAATATTGGACTGAGCAGGCATTAGAGCCATAAATCCCAATTTATCATGCAGTTATGGCTGTCTGCTTGGCAAAAATCACACTCAGAGTAATTTTCTCTGTCTAGATTTCTGGTCCTTTCTAGGTCTATCCCACAACACATGAAGACTTCAAGCAAATCAACAATTCATCAAAACTTACTCAGATATTATTGCAAAATTATTGCTGGAAAAGATACAAGGACAGAAAATCCTGACGAAAATTTGTACAATTCAGATAGAGACAAAAATCTGTGTGCTCAAGTGAAAAATCAAGAGTTCTATGTTTGCCCTAATTTAGAGGTTGCACTCCATTAGCTTCCTCAGAACTAGAAAAATTAGACATGATTCATGGTAAATTTGGAACATGGCTTAATATTCTATCTAACTGTGGAAATTAGCAAACCAAAATACCTTGCAAATTGACCTTTTTAAACGCTTAAGTAGCTGACCAGCTTTGAATGCCTAATGCTGAGGGAAGGGTAATATGAGAGAATTGTAAAAAAATGTGGTTCTTAACTTTGGTCACTGCTGGCTGCGAAAACACTTCTTTAAATTACCTTTATGGTGAAGTTAAGCAGTTTTGTTCTGAAAAATTGTGGTGCACTTTTGTTTGAAGTATGTAACTATGAAAGCATTTCCCTTGATTTGTCAGTGAAGGTGTTTCTTTAGTTCCCTTCAGTTTCTTTGGTTGCCTTTGACATAGACCACATTGTTGAATCACAGAGAAAGGATCAAATACCAACAACATTCCCTGATGTATGTAAGTTAAATGAACAGAAGGTTTTTGAAATAAACTAATAGGTCAAGGATGAGTCTATTTTGTCAAGATTTTCTGTGTCTATCTAATTACAGACATTGGTTCTGATGTCAGTATCAAAAAAAAGTATCAAAAAGTATCAAAACTGGTGATTTTGGTCATCAGGCAGCTAGCTGGAAATACTAACTTCAGAAAATTGCTACTGTCACTGTATAAATATTCTCTTCAACTGCACTTGTAACAGGGCCAGTGGACTGTGGTGATTTTTCTAGTTCCCATAACTGTGGTCATTGAACCATAATAATGGCTTTATTCACTTATTTGCTATACGGGGAAAAACTCTGTTGGGCTTTCAGGTTCCACTGTGTTGTTTTTGACAAGGAAATCTATACATATACACACACTTGTGCAAGAAACACAAATGATCTAAGCACAACTTGACCTTCCTATTAATCCTAATGTCACCTACGGAAGCAGTGAGTTTTGTAAGCCTGTTTCTAAAATAGGTTTTAATAATTTTACTCCTCCATACTCTGAAGTTAATGCAGATATATGTTCTTCTTACTTGCACTCTGAATTAGTGTCTCTTTATTGCATGTTTATGGGTCCTAGTAACTCCCTGGAGAGACAGAGCCAGCTGCCCATTGAAATGGGGATGCCACTAGGCTAGCTGGCTGGTACTGAGTTGACAGAAAGCATCATTCTGCATCATGCTGGGAGATGGAGCCATAATCTTACCACACCCTTTTATGGAGGAGTGTGGCAGGGTGGACACATATAGAGAAGAATCACTTAGATCTTACCTGCATGAGCCACAGAGCAGGCCACCTGGAGTCTAGATAACTGGCCTGACTGAGACCCTCTGCTGGAGGCAGGAGTAGAGGAAAAAAATTCCCTTTAAAACCTCTGTGTATCATTCCTCGAACTCAGAGTATACTTCCATTAGGTCTTTTGTCTTTACAGTGTAAGTGACAGACTTAGGTATTTTTAAAATGTTGCTGAAGGAACGAACTTTGTTCGTTCTCCAGCAACAACACAATTGTCTTTCACTATTACGCACATTGTAAGGGAGTTGGCTGTTAAATATAGGAAAGGATTGGCAATCAGTGGAATAGGATTCTCCAGAGCATTCAGAACACCAATTTATTCCTCCAGATGTCTGTTTAAAAAATTGGTTTTTAAATAGGGATTTTGTATCCAAATGTCTTCAACAGCATTTTAGCAAAGACCTACAGCAATCCAGAAGGCAGGCCCAAGAACTTATGCAATTCTCACAGTGCTGCTATGCAAAGAATTTCATTGGCTTTGAGATCTGTGATATACAACTCCAGCCATTGCACTGCTGATATTCTCTACTGGACTCATTTGTAATGGTGTCTTTAGTTGTGTACATGCTCTTAAACTGGGAGGTGCTCTAAATGCACTAAATCAAAGCCCCTTGTTGCCTCTGGCCTTTCCACCCCTCTTTGATTTGCAGTGTGTACTTTTATGTGGTTTGTTGCTGTTGGTCTGTGTATATGCCATACCATAGGACTTTCTATCTGTACTGCAGCCCAAATATTTTTTGGACAGGCTGTTCTAAAAAGTGCTGATACTACTATTGCCATTCACAAATATATTAGGTCTTGATCTATTGATTTACATCACTGAAAATGCACTTTCTTCATCCATTGTTAAAGGTGTACATTACACAAAACTTGTGCTTTTGTTTTTTGAAATGACAATTTGTCTGCTTTTGCAGTTTGGTTCTACCCCTCTCCCTTGGACCTTTTCTGCTGGCAAAGTTCTTGCATCAGTAGAGATGTGTTTCTGATGTGTCCAGCTGATCCAGTTGCTGTGTGACCATGGCAGCTCATACCTAAGGGTGCCTTGCTAACTATGTTACTCTACAAAGAGCTGTACCAGAATTTCCATGGGGTAAGAGAGATTGAACCGCCAACACGATCAAAGTGAGCATGTTGTTAATGCTTTTTCTCTAGTACCTGCTGTCAGCAATGTTTCTGTTAAAGGATCTGGAGTCTGATTCCTCCTAGTGGTGCATGTTTGTGTGTGTGTATGGCCAAGATTCACTGAAAAATGACACTGTAGGAGAGTCCATATATGTTGTATTTTAAAATCAGATTATCAAATGTATGAGCCCAAAATATACTGCTCTATCGCACGAGATAATTTTTGCCTTTACTACGGAGTAGATGCAATCTCAAAATGAATGGTGGGAAGACAGCAGGCCCTGCACAGGTATGTCTAAGGTATGTAATGTAAGTAAGCAAGCTGTGCTGGCTGATATTACTGGGTGAATTAAATCCCTTGACTAGCCAACTCGTTAAAGCCAGAGGTTCTTTACTATTAGGTCTCAGTGGATGCATAGACTTCTACTAACCTGCTAATGTGTCACAGGGATTGTAATGCTGAGGAGTCTGGTTTTGATTGCCCCTCCACCTGGAGGGAGGCCACTGCCTGTGGCAGATGTGCCTGCATAATCTTTTGCCAGTGCCCATGAAATTTCCCTAAATCAGTTTACTGCAGCTGGAATAATTTCTAAATCATATTCACAGTAGGAAAGGACTGTCATTAAAGAAAATTGCACTCCTATGTGAACTCTGCAAACATGACACTGCCAGCTGGCCTGGTGACACAGAAAATCATACTGAATTTTAATTCTGTATCACGAGATAGCTGCAGCAGGTCAGCTGTTCTGGTACCATATATGATGTAGAGCTGCTTAAGATGTTGGTGGAAGAGCACCACAGCCAGATATGTGTGTACATACGGCCTGCTTGTTTCTTTGCAGGATCTTTCTAGTTTCCACAAAGATATTCTGATTGTTTTGGGAGTTTGGGATTTTTTTTTCCAAATTCTGTTGCTGGTAAGAAGTCTCATAGGAGTTCTTCTGGAGCCAAAATATCTACTTAGAGAAGTAGCTGGCTACCAAAGGAGGTAAGATGGTGAGATGTAAGTTGAACAAGCCACTTCACAAACTGGCTCACACACTCTTACATCTTTGTGTGTAATACACACACGCACAGACACACACACATATCTTAGGAACTTTTCCTCCAGGAAGTCCCACAATGTCCAGTGTGGCTGTTTTTTGCTGTAAGACACTGTTTAGTGCATATATGAACACCACAGTCAGAGGCATAGTACATAGAGAAAAATGATATCTAGTATTGTATATAAACAGACTCCTTACAAGGAATGGTACTGAAATTTTTACATAAAAATAGCATGGGACTTAATGGGATCCAGCAGTTTCTGAAAGCCCAGTTTCATGTAAGTAAATGCAATCAAATCTTTTAATGAAAGAAATGTGCTTATGCTTGTCATCTTTTCCTTCGAAATATTATAAGCCTACCTTACAGCTCTGATCCTGATTTTGCCTCTCATACTGAGGGGGGAAAAAAAGAAAGAAAAGAAGTGAAAATAGACATAGTAAGAAAAGTTCTCAAGCTTAGGCACTGCAAAATGGCTGTACTGGTCTCCCTGTACATGGAAGAGACTTTGACACCTTAAGATTAAGCAGTATTCTCCATACAAAGATCTTCCGTTTCTCCTCTCTGTAGTTTTACTCCTTCCTTCCCTCTCCTTCCATCAGACGGTGACCATTCAACCACCTAAGGAGAAGAGAAATAGGCCTGGTAAAAATAGCTGTGTGGAGGCTTCTTTTCACTTACCAGCTTCTCTTCCACAGCCCTCCAGACCTGCAAAACACATGATGTTTCTACGGACCAGATGTGAGAAAACAGAGAAAGATGCCTTTTGTCATCTTTCTGCAACAGGAACTGCATCAGCCAGTTTGGGGCTGAGTGGTTTTATGGGTCTTTTTTTCCTGCTGTAGCGTGGAAAAAGCTTTTTCCTTTTCTGTGCAGAGTCTGTATTCCTTTCAACCAGCTCTTGGATGGATTTCTGCAATTTTAATTCATTTTACAGCAAAATTTCACAGCAGTTGGGACAGAAAGTGAAGAATTCCTCATTTACTATTGGAAGTTGGCCAAAAGCTGAACTAGATGTACAAAGGGCCAAGACAAATTTAAAACTGTTTCAGTTCTCCTGCCAAAGTGATCTGCGGTCAGCCCACCAAGGTTTTTAGAAGAGAACTGTCTCTTTAAGCTTGGCTCCAACTTCTTTCTCCTGTAGTGAGTGGAAAATGGATGATGAAAGAAAGCAATTTGCAACATTCAGAAATCAAGATAACAGTGGTCTGTTGATTTAAGTAGCATTATGCTGCTTGCACAGCCTCCTATGAGTTATGATAGATATTCTGTTTTTCCCAGAATGCCATTTAGTGCCAGCCTGAATGTATTTTGGCCTAGACTGCTGTCTCATAGGACATTTACATTTAGATATGTCTAGGAGAACCAGGCTCATGTAATGCTTGAACCATCATCTCTGTCATCATTCAAGAAACATTTGAGAAAATCAAAGCTCACTACTTGAGAGTGCCTGCTTTCCTTTTATGTCTCTGTACACACAGGCATGGTCACATCAAATGGATATATACACTGATCAATTTTTTTTATGCCTCCTTCTTGTTTTTGCACTGTATGGAAACAAGACTGGGGCCTGTACATGGTTACAGTCAGTCTTAGCTAAAATGGAACAAGCAGGGCTGTTGTGCTGGACTTGGGATCCCAACCAAAATCCCAATGAAAGGAAGTGTTGAGGCATTTTAGGGTAAGAACTTGAACCAAGTAATTTATCGTTCCTTTCAGCTAAAGCAGTCCTAATCCTTTGTCATGCTATTTTGCTCAAACATTATAGGTTTGCATCTGTCTTTACAGGACCAGTGTGAGTATATTCATATTTTTCCCTACCTACATGGTCCTGTAATTTGGAGAAAGAGAGGCTGTAGGAAAAAGGACTTTGATTAACAGTGAAGATTCCCCCAATGCAGGAAGATTAGACTCAGTTCATTCAGTCAGCACACAGGGGTCAAATGTACACTGTGTCTGAGAGGAATATATCGAAAGTCAGAGAGGAACTGAGTCTTCAAATTCAGGCTTTTGGTTTAGTTTAATTGCTACTTGAACCTCCCTAAAATCCAAAATCAAATCTCAGATTAATCTGCCAGTGCCGATGCCTCCCACAGAGTTCGACATTGAAATGCCTGAAGAGAGAAACTTCAAATTTTAGATGCATATATTATCAGTGTACAGAGACTGTAATGAATCTCACAGCACTTCATGCAACTCAAAATTTCTTGCTAATATTTCACAAGGGTGATCATTAACCTGTAAGACCAGCTGTGTAAAAGCTATGAACTCACAGGGGAAACTACAACAAAAACACAAAAATAAAACCCCACAGAAAAAAGTCCAAGCTCCAGCCACGTGTGGGAGACCTCTACTAAAACAAGGAAGCAGATACAGCTTTGCTGCACAGGCTCCAACACTGATGACTTATTGCCCTAGATGGGTATAAAAAAGGAGTGGTCTCTTCCTCCTGTACAGATGAACTTCTCTGTGTTCATAGCTGGATTCCCAGGTTTGCATTGGCTTTCCTGAAAGAGCAGCAAGTGTCAGAGCTGAATTGAAATAAGCTCTTGTGCCATAAGTGGGTACTGATGCCGTTAGCTATCATCTTTGCTCCAGAATTGCTTGCTGCTGCTGCTAACCAAGAAAGGTAGGAGGAAGAAGGGTCTTCTTGGCACCCACAGCAAGTTTAGGGTTGTTGAAGGATGAAATTCACAATGTTTCTTGTCCTAAACACTGTAAAAAGCCCAACAGCCACACTTCTCTTTCTGAAATCCTGTGTGCACACACCCACTCACTGCTGACTAAAACTGTTTTTCATGACAATGATATTACCCACCACTGACTTTCCAGATTACAGGAAAGGCCAGCTGCCGCAGGGCCGGAGTAAGGAAATGCCACTCTTGGTTTTCTTATTTCTTTGGCAGAGACACAGACAATTTGGTTTTCATTACACACACAGCTTTTATTTTTGAGTTGGATCTAGAGGAGGGGATATTCACCATCTCCATCACTTCAGACAGGCTTTGATCTGCAACATACTTTAATGCTATCACACAAGCACTTCTGATCACCACACTTTGTTGGGAGGTAGAAAAAATGATTGTGATCCAGCTAAGTAATAAATTTGGGGGCTGGGAAGACCACTCTCCTCTCCACAAGCAGCTTACGGTGTGAGAGCATGCTGGATACGAGATGTTAAAGCATTGCACTGGTACTCGTTTATCTTCAAGTGTTTTCTGCAGTCTTGTGGAGCAAGCATTAACAATCCTGGTTCTGAAGTGCAGAAAAATGAAGCAGAAAAAGAAATAGCAGGGAACTCTTGACTTTCTGGGGGTAAGTGGGAGGAAGGAAGTGAAGCAGAAGATTGGAGCAGACACAGCTGTAGCAACGTAAGCTGTGCCATGCTCTTTTCTACTGCCCTTAGAAGAAGGAAAGGGTGAAACCTGCACCCACCTTACAAGCCAAACACTCAGACTGATGTCAACCCACCACAGTGCTCCAGTCCAAAGATGTTACTGTGCCATTAATGTGCCTTTGTTGTGGTGCTGAAGACTTTCTGTCGCCACTGCCCAACCAAAGTTGGTCAAACCTGATAATGCATCAGTCTGGCCTGAAAAAGCATATAAGGTGTTCCTGGGTGCCCACTGCAACAGGTTGGTTTGTTACAGCCAAAGGCAGAACAGCCAAGTGAGGTCAGAAACCAGTCCCCAGTGATCTGTACCAGGCTACCCAAGGTCTTCAGCTCAGGTGCTGAGAATATGAGACCTGTTGCCTGAGCTTTGCATCCTGCTTCTCCACGTGGGACCTCAGACGCTTAGGTCTCTCCGTCCTCCCTCCCCAACATGAAATGCTAGGACTATATTGTATTAACCACAGATCTCATTGAAGACTGAGGAGGTACCTTTTGTTCTGCCTAGGCTCATTTCACAGGGAGTAACTTACTGGTTGGGTACAGCCTGTATTTGCTTTCAGAGATTAGTGAAGAAAGAATTTTTTAGAGATTTGGTCATTATCTCAAGTAATTTGATAACTCTGTCAAGCTTATTCTACATGTCAAACTGCGTAGCAATTGGGCAAATAGTTCTATAAATCTATATTTACAATCTTAAAAGCCTTTTTTCAAAATGGATTTATGCCCTCCTGAGGTACATCTTTGTACATGTATGTCTGGTCCAACCACTGCAGGTTACAGTAAATTTTCTGGCTTAATCCAGAGAACAGAAACAGTATCAAGATGGATCATGGGACTGTGACTCTGGGGACCTGTGGTCAGTTTCCTGATCTACCAGGACCTGCCTTAGCTGATCTTGCTCAAACCACTGGGTGAGATTCTCAAATACGGACCTAGTGCTTGCTTATTTCTGCTGGAGTGAGTGAGGCACTTGCATGGTTCTGCAGGCCTCAGCTTGTGTTCCTCTTGTGCAAAATAATGGTTATAATAATGCTTTCTTTGGCTGACTGTTCTTTTTAGGTTATGTTAGTCACTCTGCAGACATAGCAGAGAGACAACAGGAACTTCTTTTCATCCCAGATGGAATAGTAACAAATCCAAAATCCACTGAGATCATTAGAAGTCCTTTCTATCTTGGATCGTGCCCTGTGTGTTTAAGATCAATTTTTTAGCTAGTATCACTAAATTTGTGAGAGTCAAGCCATGAAAGAAGGAACATCTGAACAGATGCAAAGAGAATTCTTTTCTTTGATTAACAGATATCACCCAATTACACTTCGGCAAAATTTCCTGAGTGTTAGTCCTAGTTCTGGGAAAAAGGAAAGCGTCCCAAAGGCCGGCTGTGACAGTGCATGAAAAGAACTGCACTTGCACTGTCATGAAAAAAACTTACTATCAAACTAGTGGATAGTTTTTAAAATATTGCTGACTTTACCATATAAGGCCTATTGGATACCAAGCTGGACTGGTCTGTGACTGTCAGTATGATTTAACAGATTCCATGCATCAGGTTCCAAATGTGCAATACTTTATTCTCATGCCCCTGATTAAGGTTTTGGATCCATACAACTCTCACATTTAATTGCACTGTTCTTGGTTAAGAATACATCTTTAATCAAGTGCTGGGCAGCCCCTGTTAGCACAATCAGATGTTCTAATGAAAGAAAGGAATTGTAGGTGTTGCCAGCAGAGCTCACACAGAGAACGCTAAGAAGGCAGGCAAGCAGAGGGCTGGAAAAGTTTCTGTCTCTTCTCTTTAATCACCCCTCCCCTCTCCTGCTGACATTTTCTGACTCAGTAGAAGCTGCCAAATTGCAGATGGTTGTGGGGCCTGCGTGAATCAGAATAAAACAAGGAAGCTAGTATTTGTAGGAGAGATTGGAACAGTAACAAATAAGGCTGACCTGATTATTCAAGCATGGTTGGACATAATGCCAAACTGCATCTTTTGATATTTGTTGTGTGATTTAGATATCAGTATATACTGCAGGACGCAGTCAAGAAGTGCTGCCTCCCTTTTGTGTCTCCTCTGCTGTGAATCTAGTAGTTTTTTTGTGCTCTGAACCTCCTGACATGTGAATTTTGCTGTACTGGTTATATCAAACACAGTTTAGAGTGGGCAGCAATATCAAATCAGATAATGTTTGCTTCTATAGCCGCAAGTATAGGTATTTTGTTGCCAGTATTTTTAATCGCTAGGCAACCAATATTCCATTTTGATAAAGCTGTGCTATTGCACACTGGGACTTGTAGTTTCAGCACTGTATCAGTGTATGGAAGTAAAAGAATCACATATTGTTGACAATAGTTGGTTCTCATATTTGCTCTGAGGTCACTTTTGCTACTCTGTCTGATGCTTTGTCAGTGAAGGCCCATGCTGGAGAAAAAGACCAGGTTCCATTACTGAAGTTTAAAGAATATAGGCAGAAGGGAAGAATGCTGAGCTGCAGGCAAAAGCCATCAATCACTGCTTCTGCCCTTCTGATGCTCTGGTATCTGACTAAACTCCTCCAGGAGCAGGGCTGCAGCTGCAGTATGAGCCCAGCTAGACCTTGGCAGCAGTCAGCAGCTTCATGTACTTTGTGGGAGGGAGAGGAAAAAACCAAAGGAAAACAACACAACTAAATAAAAAAAATAACCCCTCGAAGTAGGAACATTAGTTAATTCGTTCTGGAGATAATGTTTCCCTGATTCTCGGTCACAGGAATATGTATCTGTGCACATTGATGGGTTGTCTCTTCCATATGCTTTGTTTGGAGTGCAGTGACATTGTTCCCACTTTGCAGCTGGAGAACAGAGGCACAGAGAGACCAGGGTTTTAAAGGCATTGAACTGTGTAATTCCAGAGAATTTGTGTGGGATTCTGGTCTCCAAACTAAGTTTCAGCATCTGGCCAGTTATTGTCTTTCATCCCTCCCTGGCCAAACTCAGATTACATGGTAGAGAAGGAAATTGAACCTACACCTCTCACACCCCCCATTATAGCTACATCCCCACCAAGACTGGGGTTTGAGCCCTGCATACTTGTCCTGTTACAACTCTGGACACTGCTTTAAGCTGTAAATACATTTAACTTGCCTTTCTGCATTAAGGGGAGCCTGCTTTAATGGCAAAATATGTTAGCTGTGCATGTGGTGAAAATACACATTTTTTTAACCTGCTTTTCTGTCATTTGGAAAAAAAAAAAAAACACTGTAAAAACTTCCTTTCAGGAAGCTGCCTTCACTGTCTTCCTAATTAACTTCTGTCTGCATCATTTTATATGCTTTTAGTCTTGTTTATTTTCATTGAAAATTTTTTATTCCCAAACATTTTATATCCCAAATTTTACAAGTATCCTTTAAGGGGAATTTTGCTTTGCCTCTAACTATGCTTTGGAATTGTCTCCAATGCCATTCTGCTCTCTCAAAATAGGATTAAAAATGTGTTTTGGATAAGAAACTCTCCCTGAATAATGAGCATATTTCATACTGTTCTCCATCACCTTCTTTTTGTATTGTGACATAAATCAGCTCTTTTCATCAATGCTGCAGACTGGGCAGAGCGGTTTTTTGTGGCACCCTATGCCAACACCAAGTTAATTCCTAACATGGATTACAGATGCCCTGGGGCACATTCACACAACGGAGTGGAATTGGGGCACTCACTGACCTGAGAGATGGTAAGGCATCAAATGTCACTTTGCAGTTGTCTTTGAGTCACTTCAACACAGCTTAGTCATGGAATTAGCACCTGGGTCTCAGTGAGCCCTGCAGGTTCACGTGGTCCCTCTGAAAGATGATTTTCAAGAAGCTCCAGACATTCACTTGCAGGCAGCAAAATTACCATGTTTATTTGTTACTTATGTGGTTAGAAAACACACATGCAAAAGAATAAACTTTCCTTTTAGAAACTTGTTATTTTGTTTTGCATGGCAGCGGGCAGCACATACTAATGTGAGACCAAACCACAGACTAAATGACATGTCTCTTCCTGCAGACAAATTTAACTTGCTTTGAAGTCTGTTGGAGTTTTGCCAATGACTAGTGGAAATACTAGCAGTTCCTTAGGGTCAAACAAAGAGCACAACAATATCATGAAAAAAATAGCTGAAAGCTGCACTTGAAACATATATGTAAAAGTCCTGCTTGTAAGAACTTCACTGGCTGGACTTGCACAGCTGCTCAGGAGCAGTCTCCAAACTGTTAGGAAATTAGTATGATACAGTTTCATCAAGGTTGCCAGCTTTTTTAGTAAAATATGACCCTCTCTCCCTTTAAAGAAGATGATAATTAAGGAATGCAAATGCAGTTCACAGAATCCTATTGCTTAGACCTTTATCCTGTTTAGTGCTCCTGATCCCTGGGTTTATTTAAGAAGTGTTTAAGTGGATAAATGTGTTTCAGTAAGTGAACTGTTCTCTTAGATTACCAGAGTGTATTTCATATTCTGCCAAGGTAGGGTTCCAAAAAAGATGCCCTCTTAAACAGGGTAGATGAAATAAAGCAGGAGGGTAATCATATGCTGGGTAATTGTTTTAAAACATCAAAATATTAAGAGACATGGATTTTAATGTGAGAGACAAATGTAGTTGAGTACATTTTGGAGGCATCAGAGGAGATTTGGACTGCATTGTGTCAGGTACAAACAAACACACATTGATCATAATTTGTGGGCATGGAATTGTTACAATCAAAGCAAGTGTAACTGCTGAATCTTCAAATGCTCTCGTGCAATTTATCGCACCAAGAGGCATCCTACACCTTGCATTTCTTGTGACTGTGCAAGTATTAAGAAACTTTTTACTGCAAAGTGAGATAAATCTTCTTTCCTGTGAGCTCATAGGCTCACCAAGTTCAAGGTCAGCAATGACTCATTTCTGCATGCCTAGGTCATAGCAGAGGTACTAAGTATGGTCTGGTATTGAAAGTATCAGGTCTGACCACCTCCTAACATGGCATGTTTACATATTTACCCTGGTGATGCTATTTACACAGCAGTGGTCATTCTGTCTCCATGGGCCTCAGTTTGGCCTGTGAAACTGGATAGCTTTGTCAGAAATGGAGGAGGAGGAGGATGTGACCAACTGACCGTGAGAGTCAAGTACACCTGATGCTATGTAAAATGTTATATCCCCAAAGCATTGGGCAAGCAGTGATTTGGTAATGTGAGTTCACATTTTGTGTCAGAATAACCACTGGACAATCCAAGTACAAGTGTAACTTGGTGCCTGGTGCTTGCTTGGACTACTTGAGTAATACAGAGCCATTAAAAAAGAGAAAAGAACCCCAAGTTCTGGCAAAATGTACATCCCCATAACGCACAGTTTCTCTGGAAATCAGACTTCAGACATTAGCAACTCCCCAGCACACAGTCAGAGACCATAATCTCAACAGCCAAGGGGCACAGACAAGAGCAAGCCAAACTCACCTTTCTCAAAGGCAAAGCTATTTTGGGATCTAGCCTGACTGGGTCAGGCTAATGGGTATTTCCAGATCCTGGCTTCGGATGTCTGTAACTCACTGAGAGCAGTGTGTTTCCTCTCACCAAAGGATAACTGTGTCCAAGAGATGAATGGGGCTACCTTATATTTTGCTCTTGACTGCTACCTATTTCTCTCACTGAATCTCAGTCTATCTCTCATCATGTTTCTCTGGCAGTTTAAAACAAAAAAGTGAGAAAGCACAGGCAAGTTTCTTAAAATTTTCACTTTCTTGAGACAAAAGGAACTTCATACTATTAATTGTTGTAGGCAACCTCCACATAGATGTGAATGCTCTCCTGGAACACCAAAGGTGTTCTGCCTCCCGGCTTTCCACCTTTCAAGAAGTCATCCTCTGGCTCATTGAGTGCTCTGGAGAGACCAGGGATGTAAATGCCACTATGAAAAATAGATGCATCAAATTATAATAATTACCATTGTACTTACCATATTGCAGCTATAATTGAATGGTTTGGGTTTGTTTGGTTTTTTTAAGAATTAGCTATGTTTTTGTATCTGTTAGGAAACAAAGATAAAACATCTTTTCTCAGTGTTTCTCATTTCTGAAGAGGAAAAATGGCTCAAAGTCGAAAATATGTGCTTCTCCCAGGTCCAGTTCTCATTAAGTACACGGTATTTGGATTTAATTTCTTCATGTTCTGAGTATCTGAAGTCTGCTGATTGATTTGTGAAGGTTTTCCTCAAGCTCACATGGACATGAGATCTCTGCCACGTGACTGAATTGCTGGCTAATTCCCATGTGACAAAAATTTGTCAAAAATGTTTTTGAGAAAACAAAAAATGAAACCCAAGGTCTACAGCCAGACCTAACAACGAAGGGCTTAGGGAGTTTGTATTGTTCTCCCCTCTCTGCCATTCATCTGCTCTGCAACTTTGGACAAGTCACTTTGTCATCTTTCTTTCTTTCTTCACTTTTACTTTTATTCTCCCTCTCATTTACTTAGGTTAAAAGAACTTGAAGGATCATATGTACTTGGGATCTCTACACTTTCCCCATACAAATAATTCATAAGCTTATTGGGGTTTGCATCCAGCTAGGATATGAACCTTTTTGTTCCTACGGCCTTAGAGAGCACTCTTGTGAAGTGCACTTACAGGTAAGTGGTGCAAGTTCAGTAAAGAGATTAAATATTCACTGCAGCAAGAGCAGCCAATGGTGCAGTGCCTGAGTGCAGAGAACAACAGCCATTAGCCTCAAATATTTCTAAGTGAATCTGACTCCTAACAAAACCACTGCTGTGACTCACAGCTGTTATGCCATGTAAATACTTTTCTCAGAGACAATAAAGTATAATTGGAGTCAGCTTGTTGTTATTGATTAGAACATAATGCATTGGAGGGCATCCTTTTCCATGCACTCTATTTATAGGCCCTGCATCACGGAACAGTCATTACAGCTTTTCCATCCTCATTGCACAATCATGGACAAAGCATTAAACACGCAATCCAGTTAGCCCCCTAACTTGAGCCTGTCAAAAGTGGCAGGGGGTAAAGTCAGCCAGATAATATAATATTAAGCATTTCTGTAAGAATCTAAGCAAGTAGAGTGAAATTCAAGGGAAAAGGAGTGTGATTTAGCAAGGGATGTTAGCTTTCTCTCTATGGGATGTACTACACGTTGAAGACATGGTATGTATGTTTACACTGCCAAAAACTTTTACAGGGCAGATGGCACTATGTCAGTATTTTCTCCCTGCAAAAGTGGCTCTGTGCCCAGCTCTGCAGCTTTCCTTCCACTCCCTCCAGGAATCTGCAGTCCCAGGAGAGCCTTTCTTAAAGAGGCTTGCAGTGGAAAGCAAGGCTCGTGCTCTGCCAGACCCAATTCACTTTAAATTGTAGTCAGCTGAATGAGGTGCAAGCTAACAGGCACATAAGCAGGCAAGTAGCTTTAGGCTAACGCAGTGCAGCTGCACGCACAGCTAGAAAAAACTACCGTGTTAGCAAAATACTCTTCCTACCCCTTGCTTTGAGTGCCATGGAGGGTTCAACTTTGAGACTGCTGCCTTCAGAGCTGTTGCTGCAGGGTGGTAATAGTGCAGGACCACAGGAAGCCTCTGATTGAAAGGCTGCTTTCTGCAGGGGCACAGAAAGTGGCCACCTCAAGAACGAGGTTTATATAGGCCACGACTGATGCTGCAACAGCATGATGCATTCCCAGGAAAAACAGCAATTGTAGTGCTCTTGAACAAGTCCCTTTGGTCTAAAGTTTGGAGTGACCTCCCACAGCCCCAAGGGTGAGGTTACTATCATACAAAGCCCTCCTTCCTGATAGGAAGCAGGTAGTTAACAACCAAGGTCCCAACTGGGCAAAGAACAAGAGCACATGATTAACTGCTTGAAAATAAATGCGTGCCCAACTAGTTCACTGAACTGAAGCCAAAGGATTGAAAAGGTGATAGCAAAGGGAACATTCAACTGAAAATGCAGAAAACAAAAAAAAAGAAGCATGTTACTGGAAACATGACAATCATTACGAATTCCTATACTCCAATACAGTCCTTCTTTTGTCCCTGCTTGCAGCCTAGCACATCCATGGTGTGTTGGAGCAATTCACCCTGGAGGGGTCTCTATTTCAGTGGAAATTGTTTTAGAAGTGTAACTTATCCTGGTTGCTAGTAGTGATTGCTGGCAGTAATTGTGTAGTTTTCTGGCAGAGAAAGTGAGTAGTATTTAAAAGTGAGCAGCAAACAGCAGTGGAAGGCCTACAATAAATGCTGCTGTTTACTAGCTATGAACAAATACAGCTTGCTCCAGATTGTGCATCCCTCTGCTAGAGCAGACCCCAGACCTCAGAGCACCACAAAGCAATGTGCACCTATTTTAAATAGCCACTGAAGTCTGTTTGAGAGTCTTTTGAAGGTACTAGATGTTTTTTCAAGACTAGATCTTTCATTTGTCCTTCATGGTATGACACAACCGGAAATTCTACTGCTATGATATATTAACTTGGATATTTTAGTCCTGGCTGTCATCTTGAGCAAAACAGACAGTAAAAGGACCAATGAAGATGAAACAGAATTTATGTCTACTTGAAGGTGTTTCACATTTTCCGCTTTGGGTAAAATGTGCCAAAGGCAGATGCATTTCGCAGCGACAGCCTGAGTGTGCCTCAGTTCCCTGCAGCCTCAGTGGTGTCTGTGAGCAGACCATGGAGCAGTGCAGCAGTGCTCCTGCCTCTTCCCTGCAAAACTTTTATCCCACACTTTCAGTGGCATTGGTCCCCCATGAGCTTCTAGTCATTAAGATGTCTCATGCGTGTCCAGACTGCAAGTAAGCAAATTAAATATCTAGAGGAAAGAATGCATATTGCTCCCAATGCACAGGGTAAAGTGCAGGAGGGGGTGAAGGAATGGGTAGAGCATGATGGATTATCTCATATCAGATTCCTGTGGGCGTCAGGAGAACATGTGGGTCTCACACCTTACCACTACATGTGGTCCTTGAAGTTATGTTGAGCAGCCAGCAAACCCATCTGAAAGATTAGCATAATCTGTGTCTGCAGGGAATGGTTTCATGCTAGCAGTATTTTGTGAAAATGTAGGCACTGTTCTTTGGACCACGTGGTATGGGATATGAGTTTGATCTTAAACATTAAATTGTATCCATAGGGGGTCTATAGCAGCATAAGATTGTGATGAATAGCACACCCAAATTGCTATACAGCAAGGACAGGATCTGTGCAAACCCACAAGCTTTGACAGGGCCACTGGCCAAAGGACATACATCATCTCCAAGGGATGACAACAGATGCCATTGTGTTTCTATGGGTCGGGGTTGGGTTGTCTGCATGGCTGCTACCTCAGACCAGCCAAAGCTGTCAAACCCAGAAGAACCTGCTGCCCCAGAGCTTGACACGGAGGACCTTGTCCAACAAGAGCTGAATTGTTCATAAGGTGCTCCCCAAGAACTTCCTTGTTGTGCCTGAATTCATGCAGAAAGGGAGAACAAAAATCCTTGGGGGCTTTCTGTCCTGCTGCTGCTTCCCTGGCACAACAGGCTGATGGGCATCAGAGCACGCAAGCGTTGAACGAAAGAGGAGATCACCACAAAAGGAAGCCAAAAGATCAGGCACTGCTCCAGGCATGGCTGCTGATATATAAAATACAATCCAGCTGGCAAGCAAAACCTGGTAGCTGCCAAACATATCCCACAAAGAGCTCAGGGTGGTCTCCAGGGCTGGACCACCGAAAGGAAAAAAATGCACTAATGGCAGCAAGATGGGGAAATGTTGCCAAGTCAGGGCAAAAGTCACATGTGTGCCAGTTTCCACGCTTGCGAGGAGAGCTCTGCTATGTCTGTGAGAAAGGAGCTCCCCATGGGCACGGTCACACAGGCACAGGCACACGCTCAGCTCAGGCACACACGTCCCAAGGTGCCTCGGACTCACATTGCCCTGCGATGCCACCAGTATCAGGTGGTGCTGCTGACTCAGACTGCAGCCTGTGCTGCTGCCAAAGGGGACTTTACTCCCAGCCGTGCATTCCTAGGGCTCATGCTTGTACCCCCTCCTGGCAGGCAGGATCCGGGGAAAGGTGCAGCTGAAAACTGATGAAGAGGAAAAATAATGACTCATGTTCAGCCGGACTCAGTTTTCCATGGGTCTCTATTGCTGCTGGTGACAGTGCAAGGGAGGCTTTGGACATGTGCAGCAGGGCCAGTCTTGTCCCTTTTGGTGACAGTGTGAAATCAGATCTGTGCACATGAAATCCCAGACTGGTTCATTCAGGTCAGACTTAGACTAGCATTCAAGGGTTCATTTCAAGGAGACTGTTTTTCTGGACTGTTCTTTTAGACTGAAATAGAAATAAGCATTAGTCTTGTGGCCTGCCACACCAGCGAGCTCTTTGCCCAGTTTGTGCCTCCTGAGAAGACCCATGATTCTTTCTCTTTGGTTTTTGCTGTCAACATGCATTTGTCTTTAGCTCATATGCTCATCCAAAGCTTGTGACTCGGTAGACTTCAGCACCACAACATGCTGTGCAGCCTTCACTGGTTGCTCCTCCTGTTTCCTTGAGGTTTTGCTAATGGCAGCTGGTGTCTGCTCCCGTCGAGTCAGGAGAAGTGCCCACCACATCTCTGTTTTGCAGTTACACGTCTCTCATGCAGTCTTGTAGCAAACAGTCAACTCTGTCAGGACTTGTGCACTCTTGAAGATAGATCTTCCAGGTTCATTTCCTGATGTCTAATCCCTGCATAAGCACCTTGTGGTGGGAAGGGGAGTAGCCCTCTCTCCCTCTCATGTAAAAAGCCGCACTTCATTCTAATGCAGAAAGCATGTTCATGATCTACATGAGGCTCAGTCCTGCAAGCATCTCATGTCTGCTCTGGGCATCCCTGTGGTTAGTACTTGTCTTCGTATTTGTGTATTCTTTCTGCTCTTCAAGCTTTTATATTCTGGTTTTCTTTTTCATTTGTACACGCCTGGTCAAATCATTTTCTCTTTACGCCATGCTTTCTTTCTCTCGACTGTGTTTTTGTCTACCAGGGATGTGTCATTTCCTGTTGTTCCCTTCACTGTTTCCATGTGCAGCCCTGCATACCCGTCTCCCTGCATGCCCATTCATTTGCTACTGCCTTGGCCCTGACCGTTTGCCCAGTCTCTTGGAGCTGTTTTGAGCTGCAGCAAAACTGTGCGCACATGGAAGTCAGTACGTGCACAGACTTGAGATTGCCAGTAATGGTCAGTCAGAGGCCACAGAGCTTCCCAGAAATTCAAACCAGCTTGAGCCAATAGTTTTTGATAATAGATTATGCCAATAAAGAAAATAATATTGGAAATTTAGAAGCATGTACATTTACTCTTCCAATATTTTCCATTTACTTTCAATTTTTCCTACTCTCTTCTAGAAAGACGTAAACGTATGAATTAATGATCAGTTCTGGCCCTGCAAATACTAGGAATTAACCTCATGGGGTGCACTGGCTGCATTATCTGAGCGGAGCACTCTGACAGTGTGTGCACACATGTCTACTCATGTGACAGCCACGTGACAGTGTGGTTTCACTGAAAGCGGTAGATGCAAGTCTTGCATTGTATCAGATCAGATTTCCCCTAAAAATGGTTGAGTTCTTGGACATAGAAATATCCTAAATGCAGACATTTGCATTTTCAGGTTTTTTCAGTCTTTGTGCTTCCAAAAATAATAATAATAAAAAGTAATCCCCAAATCTCTGAACCAAAAATACTGCTACAAAATATGCATTTTAATTTTCTATGTTCTCCAGTGCTTGCCCAGTGTTCCCCTGTTCTAGATTATCATGCCTCACGCCAATCTGCTAGACTATCTTGTAAAAATGTGATGTGGGAATGAAGGTGGTGAGTGGCACTGGAAATACATACTATACCTGATTGGAATCCTTGTGTGTGACAGAATAACGAAAACATATATCTGTCCTCAGTGTTCTGATAATTCATTAATTATTTGCATTGCACTCTGAATTTCCCTGGCAGGAAGCAGGGCTCTGTGGTTACCCCTAGCAGCAGTTGCAGGAGTGGTTTTAGCCATGCAAGAGGGACTGGTTTGGTGGCTGAATGCAACATTGTGCCCGCTGCTGTTGTGCCAAAACGTCAAAAGTTCAAAGCTATTTCGTGGGTCATGTTACTTTGGCGGCTTCTCCTCATATAATGTTGAAATCTTTTGTGTTTTTTGGAAGACGCAGCTTCACTTAATCCATCAGAATTATTTCCACTACAAACAAACCTCTCCTGGTAGATCTGGAGCCTGTGCTGCTTTGTGCCTGTTGGCTTGACAGTGATTCCCTGTGTCAGGGTGGGGGTGGAAAGTGAGCACCAACACTCCAGCACCATGGCAGCCTCCCTGGAAGCCATTCAGATCTCACGGATCTCCCATCCTATGCCACGTTGGTGCCAGCCCCATCAAAGCATGAGTGAATGCAGGGGGAAGGTGATGGAGCACGGCTGGATGGGGACCCCAGTTCTGGCAGCAGCCAAACAAGGCAAAAGAGAGGGCTGAAGGTGGTGGATGGAGGCAATGGGGAGTGAGAGGGGAAGCTCCACAAGGAAAGGCCTCAGGAAGATGAAAGGGCAGAGAGTGGGATGCTGGAGGGCAACTGAGCAGAGGGATGGAGAGCTCAGGGACACAGTAAGGAATAGGGTAGGAGGAAGGGGAAAAGATGGTGACATGGGAAACCATGGAAAGGAGGACAGAAGAGGGAAAATAAAGAAAGAGGATGATTTCAGACACCCAGAAGGGAAATCAGGTGCTGGGAAAGGTAAGGAATTGTCTGGGGTCACAGGGGTACCTGGGGAGCAGACCAGCAGTAGAGACAGCATGAGGACTGACAGGAAAGTTGTGGGCAAAAGAGAAAAGGTAATGGGGAGAAGGTGAAGGGACACTGGACTTTGCGTAAGAAGAATCAGAAGAAGAAAAAAGGAAAGAAAACATGCAGGACATTAGTGTAATAGAGATAAATAAAGAAGGAAAGTGAAGAAGCAAGGAACTGCCCAGGACTTTTAGAAACTTCAGTTTATGTAGATCTGTTCCAGCCCAGCTTTTGAGGGTGACTCTCAGGATGGACTCAAGAACCTGTGTTAAACAAAGTCTGATTTTTGGAAATTTCCTTCCAATAGTAATGAAGCAGAATGCTTGAAAACTGGCACATTTCCTATTACACAGAGATGGAAGGAAAGAAAAAGAATAGACTTGTCCACAAAGGCAGTAATTACAACCACATGCTCTTACAGCAGAACTATTTGTAAAGGATCATTCTAGTATTTTTTGTTTATTAACTGTCTCTGGGGAGGATAAGTGTAGTAAGTGTAATAAGGAATTAACCAAGCTGTGCTTGCAGTACTGCCTGCTGATGGATGGAGTAGTGCTTGGATGCTGTATATACATGCCTGTGCTGTACATCACTGGGTAGCAAGTAAAGAGCCAAGATGCAGTTTCTGCAGTGGATTTAGCCAGCCTGGTATTGCAGTGCTGCTGGATGGGCTGCACTCCCGGAGTGGGAGCTGAGGGGAGGAGGAGACTCTCTCCTGGCACGGGACCAATGTCTCCCCACCCTGCCTGGGTGACCAGAGGCCCCTGCCGGGCACGGGCCAGCTGGAAAGGACCTGGTTTCCAGCCACTTCCAACTGGCTTGGCTTCTCCTGCCTCACAGGCTGAACCAAGGCAAGGGAATTCAGCCCCTAAAGCAGCCAACTCTGCGTCCACCAATACGGCCAAATTCACGGAGCAGAGGCTTTATTGCATGCAAGCAGTGCCGTGAGACTAACGGTGAGACCGGGGGAAAGTTTTTCCATCAGGTGTGTTGCTGTCATGAGCTTTACTTGACAGTGTGATGCTGCTTTTAATCTCTCATATGCTCCTTAACCCGAGCGTTTGAATTCCAGTTATTCAGTTCACAGCTTGTCCCATTCGTCACACAGGGAAGGAAAGGCTGCACACAACAAAGAGATGCACGTGGCAATGCTGGTGCGGTTTTTTTGGCTCATTCCTGCAGCTGCTGTCCCTGCAGGCTCTCAGCTGAAGCCCAGAGGGGAGAAGGCAGGTGGCAGGAGGGCGCAGCCATGGCTGCAGTGCAGAGACAAGTCAGCCTGAAGGACTGCAGGGGCTCTGCCACTGGCATCAGTCCGTGCCACGTGTGCTTCCACCCCATACCCTGCAACGCGCCCTCCCCGTGCCCCCACCCCATCACTGGGGTGTACCAAGTGCAGACAGTGGGTGTGGCTTGTCACAGCCCGGACAAGCTCTTCCCTCTCTGGTACTGCCGCCTGTATGGAAAGCCAAGAGCAAGCTGTGCCCGTGCCTTTCTGCAACTGTCCATGGGGATGCACATCCCTAACAAAAGCTGCTGTGTTTTAGCACCCCAGAGCAGGGGCTGCTGATGAACGAGTTCAGCAGATGGCACAGGCTGACACCACGCGCTGGAGCTCTCCTCCTAAGGAATTTCCCTGTGCTGAAGTGTGTTTAAAGCTTTAAAAAGCATTAGCAAATACAGCAGCTAAGTACTCTCTCCCTGCATTTTAAATCTCTTGTTTACTGCATGTGACATTGAAAAGCCACGTTTCGATGTCATGTTCAAAGAGGTGTATATATGTCAGTGTGCTGCGAGGGTGTGGTCGCCCTGCAGACATATTAGAGAGGTGCTGAAAACCTGCCTGTGGTGCTGCATGGGGAGGCATTTGCCCACAGCAGCGGCTCCTTTAAAGACAGCAGGAAAGTAAAATTCTGTAAAAATCAGACGACCTAAGCAGCAAGCTCTTTTGGATATCCAGTAGGAAGAAACGGTATTTGTTCCATGAAGACGTAATGAAAATCACTTAACACCATTAAAAACAACAGAGCTCGGATCTAATGAGCTCCATTGAACAAGAAAAAAATAGTATGAATACTAAGAGTAAAAATTCTCAGCATATTTAGCTCTTGAAAATCTCTGCTTGCAGATGTGAAAACAGCTTTGTTTACTTCATAACTGTCAAGGTTATAATGTCATAAAACAAACTTCCTGAGATATTCATCTGGTTTTATAGGTCTTCCTTAATTCGTGGAAAATGGTCTGGGCTCTGGCATCTCATTAGAAATGGAGGTGTAGTGACTGAAACAGACTGTAAACAACCCTGTGTACAACCAGGCTGTATCTTTGCCACAGCCCATGTCCTGATACTCTGTTCATGCACATGATTTTCTGGATCTTGTTTTTCAGAGATGCTGATAATAAGCAATGCCCGCTGGTGTCAGGAATGTTTCTGGGTGCAGGAAGACTTTTAAAATTAAAAATCAGGTCAAATGCAGTTTTCTGTTTTGCTGTTTCCATTTCAGTATCTCAAGAACACTACGTTGGTATAGTGGGGACAGCATAAACCTGCTCCTTGCTTCCCTGCTCTGTGCTAGCAAGTTCTACTTGCTACTATAGTTATATTGATTATTTTTAATAGACTAGGGAATTGCCATGGAAACTGCCAGTCCATTTCTTCTCTTTCTGCATCCTGATACCTCCAATTAGCTCATAAATGTACTCTGAACTAGATGTCTCCCATGGCAGCATCTGGGGTCAGCTGTGTGCATCATTCTTGAGGGGTTCACAGAAGGAAAAGCAAGCTAAGGAAAGTGAGAAAAAAAGGTCTCCTTCTACTGTGGGAAGTGCCTGGTGCTCTGAACACAAAGTAAGTTGGAAAGCACTGGGCTAGCTCAGCTTCTCTTCAGCAAGGAGTGCCTGTGAGTTTACATGCTTCAGCTTTGCCAGAGCGTGCAATAGAGCTGTAATTGCTTCTCGTATTAGCTTAACAGCTCGTACGAGCTATATGGCCATATAGAAGTGGCATGGACCTTAGCTATACCTTCTGTGGACTTTTGCTTGTTGGTTAATGCATGACTGTCTGCTAAGCCAGGGATTCCCTGGGAAGTACAAGCATAAGCAAGTGACACACAAACTATTTGCACATGGAACAGCCTGGGAAATTCCCAGATGCTCTGAGGTTTAATAGAAGAAAAATTCTATTTGTATGGCACGAGGCCTGAAACAGAGGACAGCTTCACTGTTCAGGCTAGTTTAATACTGGGAAAAGCTATCTGCATTCTGCAATAGCTTATAAAATGATAGGAAATAGAGATGGAAGCAGCTTCAGGAAAAATCTCAAATATCAGGGCAAGATCAGCCAGGCTTGAACTGCCTCAGAGAGCTCCCTTCCCATGCCTCGTTATCACTGATATTGGCAGACTTTTCTCCAAAAGCTAAACAGGACATCTGCCATTAGACTTCTTTTAAAACACTTCCTCCTTGTCTTACCTGTTATTGCCATGGAGAATTGTTTTTTTCTTTTCCCCCCATAGCTTTTGCTTTCGTGTCTAACTGGCCTTTGCACCAAAGATCCTACTCCAGGGCAGTCCTGTCCATGTTGGTTATGCAGAAAATGATTGTCAGAAGGGTCCCTGCTGTAGAATGGTCCTGCACGAACTTTAGACAAGACCTTTGTTCAGACTTATTTACTGCATTTATGCCATCAATGCTGTCAGAGCACAAGCAGAGCCAGAAGGACTTTAAAAACTGCCTGCTCAGGATATTCTCTGTGCAAGCACACTCACCCCCACACACCTCAGAGCCTCTACCAAGGCAACCCACATTTTTGCTGGCTTTTGGATTCATTACATAAAAATTGCAAAGTAATTTTCAGGGTCAGGGAAATGGGGAGAGAGCACGTAAGACCAGGTAAAGTGGTGGCTTGTTCTCTCAGATTATCATAAAAGGGTGATCTGCAGTATTTTCACTGTGCTAAGTGTATCGGAACATCTGAAACACATGGGAATAACTGAAAAATTAACTCGGTCTCATCCAGACCAGCTTGCAACACACATATTGTTTCCTACTGTCAAAATGTGATTGGATGCTTTATTTTATTTGTGAGAAAGGGCTGAGTGGGCATCTTGAATGGATTAATTTCCCTTCTCACATAAGCTTAAAAAACTGTTCACAGAGCTAATCTATATGAAAATTTTCTCGTGGTAACAACTCTTTCCCCTAAATTCTATGCTTTTTTTAAAAATCTAAAAATCCATCTTTACAATAAATCAGAGCTGTGGGGCTGTGCAATTTTCGTTTTCCTTTTAATTACAAAAGCAGTGCCCCAGGGCTGGCAAAGACTTTCATGCACTCACTTACCTCCATGAACCAGTACAACGCTTGCCTTGACCAGTGCCATTGGATTCAATGTCCTGATCTTTTTTATTTATCTCTTAATTACAGAGAGAGCAATAGCTAAATAAAATTTCAGATGCTGCACTGTCAGTGAAAGCCTTTCCATCGCTCTCTGCCCTACATTGCTTTCCTTCATCACTCATTCTCACCCCTACACTGGAATTGTCAGATAGGGATGTGGGAAAGGGTGCAGTCCACCAGTGGAGAGAGGCAAGGAAAAGAGAAGGAAGGAGCTGGTCTGTTTACCTGGACAAGGCTGCAGAAAACCCTTAAGACTAGGAAAGTTTGGGATTCTAGTACTGAATCAAAAGCTCTCCAGCTCCCTGAAACAAATCTGAGAGTAATAAACTCTCCATTTCGCATTTATTCAAAGGACATTGAGAGGTTCAGCTTTTATCAGCTGTTTTAACTTCACACCACATCAGGTACTGCCTGTTCTCCCTCATATGAAGCTCATGTGAAAGCTTCAGGCTGCCAGGAACCACTGCTATGGCCTTGGGCTAATTTGGCAGGAATGTGATTGTTAGATCTCATTTGTCCTCTTTGGACAGGTTGTCCTCAGGTCTGGTACTAATTATCATGAAACCACAGTCTTGACAGAAGGCACGTGCTGTGACTGGAGAGTAAGAGACCAAGATCATTGAAAGGGAGAATGAGGGAATGAAGAAAAAGAAAAGGGATGGAGGTAAGGATGCTCTGCATTCCCAGGGAATAAGTAAAGCAGAGGAGCATTAAATTCCAGATAAAATTCTTTGGGGATAAGTATCCAAAACAGGCATGGTGAGGGGAAAGGATAAGGCCTGATATTTGGATGAACCCTCAAGTACCTGAACTACTTCCTACACAAGGATTACTTAAAAAGAGGCAGCATATGAGGTGGGTAAATGCTCCTCATCCCGTCTTATGGGTGAGAAGGTGAAGACTGGCAGAGGTGGGTGGTGGGGTTGTCCAGCACCTTGCAGGAAACCCTGGCAAATTCTAGGCAGCTCTCTCAAGCCTTTGTAGGTGCCCCCTTCCCAGATGGAAGAGAAGGAGCCATGGTGGCCAGTTTCTGCTTCCTGCAGGAAGGTGTCCAGCTTGCTGGGATGGCCAGAGGTCACACAGCTGACGGCAAAAGGTTGAGGAACCACAGAATCAGCATTTCCATCTCCCTCATGAGCACAACTTCTGGCAAGTCTTCCCAGCTTTCACTGTACGCTAGCAAAGACAAAAGCTCAGTCAAAGGGTAAACAGCTTCATGGGTAAACAAGCTGTGAACTTTCCAAGATATGACAACCTCATCCAAAATGTGTTCTGGCGGTGGTCTTTCGTCTTTCTTCACATACTTCTACTCCTGAGGACCTCCTATGGCAGAATCAGAAACAGCAGTGAAAATAAGCTCTTTAATCTCTAAGTTAAGTACATCACATCATTCCTTAAAGGACTTTGTCCCATAGCAATACTTGGCTTAAATTCACATGAAACTACTTTTCAATTTAGCACATCTCTGTCTCAGTGTTTCTGTCTGAATTTGGCAGACAGGACTCAGAAGCTGAGATCCCAGTATGGCATGGGCTAAGGGGAAAAAGAACAGCTGAGCGCACCAATAAATTAAAAATAGACATGGTAGCTATGCTGAAAGGGACAAGGCTCTGCAACCACGCAGTCTGGCTCAGCATTCCCCTCAAATCAGAAGACTGGGAGCAGGAGGGAGGGATTCACTCTTCCTATATGGTTTCACTCACATCCTGCTGGGGACAGATCCCATTTCTTTAACAATGTGGATCTGGCTAAGGAGGAGCCAGAACAGTAAATATTGATGATGGACAGAGATCATAAAGCCCTGTGCATTTTTGTTTTCTTGAAGTATTATGTAGCAGCAATAGTAAGTGGGTCTCTTGTCTCTTTTAGATGTCTTCAGGGAAATGTGAGGGTTTCCTGATTTTTTGCTCTATTTAGGTGAAGGAAAAAAATGGAAGATGGAATTATTAGTCTGGAACTCAGCATGCTTGAAACAGAGCATTCTGGACTGCGATGTTCTTGAGAGAGTACTTCTGGATACCTAGGAGTTTTTCATGTCATTCATCTGGAACTTGCCTTTCCTCCTTTAATCTTATCCACTTTGGGGAGATTTTCACAGAACTGCATGAGCAATTCTTACAGGAGAGCTAAAGTAATTTCTTTCTACTTCTTTTATGTAACTGGCAGAACATTTAATTGTTTGATTGCTATTGATATCCTTGCCTTGGGAATTAGGCACCTGAGTATTTTTGGGATTTGAGCCAAACCTCTGTGAAGAGATCTCCTTCTTGCACTTATAAAATTTCTTGTCAGTCTCTCCACACCTAAGTGCCATAATCTGCCTTGAATCTGAGTGTTCTCAGTCATACACCCTATATTCCTTTGCCAAGTTTGCAAGGACAAAATCTGCCCCTCTCTGTAAAGCTGTAGGCTGTACATCCTATCTTCTTCTGCTCCCATCCAGGTTGTGGGGTGAGAGCCGCTCCATGTCCTGGAAGCTCAGGCAGGATGTGAAATGTTGTGGGGATGTTCATCAGAGGAAGAAATTTGCTCAGATGTAGGTTAGGTCAAACAGAAGGCTAAAAAATGCAATCCCCAAAGCAAACAAAATGCAGCTGGATGCAATTACTGGAGTGAGCTCTGCCCAATCTCTGGCTGCCTTGGGTTCTTGCACCACTAGTAGTCACTAATGGAGCTTTTTGACATCAGCAGAAGAAGCCAGTCACTTCAGCCCTACCTTGGCTGTCTTTAAAGCATGTGCTTTCTTGCACTGTTTCTACGCAATGGATTTTGAAAGATATTTTGGCTTTGACAGCCCTTTTTGAAGGGCTCAGCTGACCTTTCCTGAGAGCTGAGACTGAAGTGAGCTGTCTGCATCATTTCCCCCTCACTCCTTGACAGCTCTATGTAAATTATAATACTTAGAACAGGCAGCTGACATTTACACTGCCTGAATAAAATGACCTCAAAGGAGAGAAACTTTCTGACATACAAAGTTTGTAAAATGATAGTGAACTTGTGTGTTCTGCAAAATAAAATATAAAAATAAGTGGGACGCAGTGAAGGGGGAATAGCTCAAGTGAAGTTTGACAGTTCTGCTATGTACCTGTGCTGCATCACAACCCAAATTACTCTTTTCTGCCTTGAATCTCTGGATCAGTTTCCTCACTAGCATTTCTATTACAGCCAGCAGTCAGCAAAACAGGGGAAGGTGGAAACAGGCTCTGAACTTGCTCCATCTCCTGGCTGCTAGATTTTACTATCTGCCTGTGCAATCCAGCTCCAGCCCTGGGCTTTCATTAACTTCCTACCTTGTGAAAGTCTTCTTTAAAATGGTGATGTCATAGTCTGGGTCCTCCCATCAAACCAGACCCCTCTAGCACTGCCAAACCTAAAGCAGTGCTGAGGCAATATTTGAAGACACAAGCAGGTAGCAGAGAGCATGATGGCCTGGATTTCTAGAGAATGCCAGCTGCTGCACTTGAAATCATGTTGCCTACATGAAGAAAGACTCTGGTCTCCTTCTGCACCTGTTTTTCCTAGTGCTTACATTTCAGCCTTTTTGGGTCACTCATCTCTGTCAGCCCTTTAGTACATATAATAAAGATTTATATTCTTAAGGATTACTGTTGCTATAGCAAGACATTAAGGTAATAGGGAGGAAGAATCCTGACAGGATTGCTTAGTGACACACTGAGGATAATGCAGTTTATAGCCTTTCTCCACATGTCTCTGCTCCTTGGCCATTTCAATGGAAAACCTGTTTAGGTTCGACAAATTGCATTTGTGATTTTCATGTGTAACTCTTTTTTATTGAATCAATATGTACAAATAAAATCTGCAAGAAACTAACTCTTGTAAAAAGCTTGTGCAGCCTTCTGCCATGCAGAAGTCCCTGACTCACTCAGTCCACACTGCCTATCTAAGCTATTTCACCAGTCACAGGGAAAGACACACCGACAAAAAAAGAATGGTAGATCCATGAGTTAGTCTCTCACTGGGCACAGAGGAACTGAGGGCCTCTAAACATGTGACCACAATTTCCTATATCACGGTGTTTCCAGAGGACAATTTTGGGGCACTGTTGGAAAACATGCATTTATGCTGACTGAATGTTTAGTTTGGGGTCGGCTTTTTGGATAATGGTTTCTGATACTCCTGCTCACAGGGCTAATTTATTGCTTTGGCGATTTAAAGGAATGATTAGATCTTCAAATCTGGCTTCCTGTAAAACAACAGGCCATTACACCTCATCCACTATTCCTGTACTAAATGCAGTAATTCATTTCTGATGCAAAAGTAATGTGTTTACATCAGGCTTCTGGATGAAACAAAAGACCACAGCGATGGAGAATCTGTCTTACCATTCAGTGTATTCTGGATTGCTGGGTTTGTATGAGTGTTTGCACATACACACACACATGCACATACATACACAAAGGCAGGTTATAGGTATATATCTGGTTTCTCACATTAATTAGTTTGGCTTCACTTTCCAGCCACTGTTACTGTAGCACTATATATACACAATTAGATATATTTCAAACCTTATGTATTTTCTCATGAAGTGGCACCATGAAACCATGCCAACATTTTTGTCATGATTGTGCTCTTCAGGTCATTTTGTTTGTTTGCTTGTTTGTTTGTTTGTTTGTTCCCTAGCATAGTGCCTAGCTTGTATCTCTTCTTCCTTAATGAGGAACTTTGCAGGTTTGTGTTGCAACTATTTTCAGTGAATAGTTCCAGTTTACCAAGAGGTCAAGATCATTATGGTTACCTGCCTTAGCCTGATCTTCTGTATTTCTTTCATCTTGTCTCATCAAAAGCAGTGTAGCCAGCAGGTTGAGGGAGGTGATTCTCTCCCTCTGCTCTGCTCTGCTCTTGTGGGACTCTACCTGGAGTACTGCATGCAATTCTGGGGCCCCCAAAATAAGAAGGAGGCGGACCTGTTGCAACAAGCCCAGAACAGGGCCACAGAGATAATCAGAGGGCTGGAACAGTTTGGGTTATTCAGCCTGGAGAAGAGAAGGCTCCAGGGAGACCTTATAGCAGCCTTCCAGCACCTAAAGGGGGCCTACGAGAGAGATGGAGAGAGGCTATCTACAAGGACTATCCCCTAGTGATAAGACGAGTGGAATGGCTTCAAACTGAGACTAGAGTTAGATTAGATAAATTCTTTACTTTGAGGGTGTTGAGGCACTGGCACAGGTTGCCCAGCGAAGTTATGGATGCCCCATCCTTGGAGGTGTTCAATGCCAGGTTGGAAGGGGCTTGGAGCAACCTCGTCTCATGGGCAGCATCCCTGCTGGATTGGAACTAGATGACCCTTAAGGTCCCTTTCAACCCAAACCGTTCCATCACTCTATGCGACACTTACGGACATGGTATTGTGGTGGACTAGGCAGTGCTGGGTTAACAGTTGGACTTGATAAACTTAGGGGCCTTTCTGACCTAGTGAATCCATGATTCTAAGATTCTGTATGTGCAAGCTACTTTTATTAAATAAATTCTTCAGGGTGGGTGAAATCAGGGCTGTCTTATGCAAAATATTTTTCATGGCTTTTCATGACAGAAGGCCATTGATCTTTTGTTGCTTATTTTTTACTATGACTCTTGGGGGAAAGCCATCAAGATCCAGTCTGTAATGCATATGTGGATGTTTTAAAATCCTGCTTTAACGTTTTTAAGAAAAATACATTATTTTTATTATTTTCTGGAACATTTTGTGCATATGTTGATTGAAAAATTGTTGTGCTTTTTTTACAGAGCACTGGTTGCAGTTTTAAAATAGTCCTTTTAATTAGTTTCCTAAATTGAATTCAGTTATAGTAACATATTCCAAAGTAGGATCACTAGATCCAAATCCACAGCATCAGAAAAAAGTATTTGTGGGCAAGTGCTGCTTATTACCGCAGCTTGTGACAAGGATTAGCTTTACAAGAAAGGTGCAGCCTAAGGAAACTGAGGGGAAAAAATCCTCTTCCATTTTTAATAGCTTTACCATGCAAATCAATGCACTGAACTTACACTTACCCTTTAATACAGATAATGCAGTACCTAAATTCAGCACTGTAGGTGAAAACACGTAATCCTATGGTTGCACCAGCATTAGAAGATGATAAAACTTGTGAAACACTGCATTTTAATTCATTACAAGACTTGCACTGTTGGGAAGTCACAGCTCAAATTTGCAGCTGTAGATTCTTTGAATAAATGCTAGATAGAGGGAAATCTCAGGAATATTTCAAGAAATTTCAGGAATATTCCCTAAGAAATTATTCTGGTTTTACATTTCCTAAAAGAAGAATTGTGAAAATGATATTTAACTGTAACTTCCCTTGTCTTCTTTCCTGTTGACACAATTATTTACTCACAATGTGTGAATAACTGCTAGCGACCAAACTGCTCTGTGAATTTGATTTTTATTTGCTGCAGCACAGAGGAGTTTCTACTACTGTGTTTCTTTGCTAAATTCAGCCATGTGCTGGCATTATTAGAGCTAGGCACAGAAGCCATTCCCCCTCACACTGCTTCTTGCTGTGCCTGCTCTCTGCAATGACATGATTATTTCTGATGGCTGGCTGGCTCCAACTTCGTTTTAAAAATCCCACTAGAATTTCAATTTTTTTTTTTCTTGGGAGACATTGACAAAAACAGGAATGAGGAACTGCAGAAACTATGAAATCAATTTTTTTTACTCAAACAGGCAGGATGTGGGACATTTTTTCAACAGTAAATAGAGTTCTGTCACACTGATTGCTTGGATGAACAGTTTGTATTTAATTTCCTGTCTTCACCATCACACAGGTTTATTGTAATGCCCATTTGGAATAAACAGCAGAACTAAAGATCCAGAGTCCAACCTGCCTTCTACCGATAAAGCAACTCCTTCTGTTCAAATGGAACTCAAAGCATCTTTAATGCCTGCGTAGAGGCGAGACACTTAACCAGAAGATTTTCTTGAATGATAAAGAGGAAGCAGATCCAGACTGGAAGATGGAGAAGCCAAATCCTGTAATGTTCCATCTGTTCTGGTTAGTGAGATACTTTCTTGGTTAGATAAGTAAATGCTTTATTTGATAGACACCCTAAGGCTAGTCTGGTTCATGCCAGAGGTTGGTTTGTCTTCTGCATATTTCAGCATGATGCATTGGTAAGAGAAAGTGCTCCTTGGCAAACCAGAATACAGCTTCTGAAAAAAAACCTCTGTTGAAAAGAAGAGGAAAGCCCCATCTGCTAATTTTCTAATTGCAAAAATTAGGCTAAATTCTCATTTAGCAATTTCTTTTAAGGGCTCATCAGAAAGCCTGTCTACTAGCTTGGAAAGTTATGCTACATCCAATTTGACTTTTCGCAATTGTCACTGAGAGTGAAGTCTGTTTTCTGGAATGTTCCTGTAAGAAAAAAATATTTCTTCCTTGAAAAATGAAGCTTCCGGGACCAGGGGAACAGCTGGAATTAATTGATTTTTAACTTATGACAAACACCCCTCGTTATGTTTTGCAGTATGAAGTCAGCTTTCGTTACTTCCTGAGGAGAGAAAACGTTATGTTTGCCTTCCTGATCAAGCTGCAGCAGTTTATTCATTTCCTAGGAATGCTAGTTCGGTGCTTCTCTTTTTTCCAAACCACTCAGGCAAAAGTTTGGGAACATCCAAGGTTATTTTAAATTTGCCCTCTGCATTTCATTATGCTGTCTCCCTGAATTACTCAGCTATCCAAGAGCATCCAAATGACACTGTCACGGGAGCATGTCTTCATTCTGTCAACCCATAAGCACAACAGCGCTCACATACCCATACATGCATTACTCGCTCTTGTGGCTTTGTGGTTGTAAAGCCAATGTGCTAATCTGAAGCAGGTTGTTTTGGCCTCTGCTTCTTTTCTGTAAAAATCACCACATTGTGATATGGATGTGCTCTGGAGCACAGTGTTAGCACAAGGCACAGCTCTGCTAGCAGAGCAAGTGCCGCTGTCTCGAAATGAACCTGACATGGGTGACCGGGATTTTCATTTTCCACCAAGGTGCTTAGGTGCCATTAAAGTGATGAGGAAAAAAACTTTTTAAACAAGAATTAAACCCAGTGAACATCCAGGCACTTCAACTAGCTGTGCTGCCATGGCACAACCTTACTGTGGCTGGTTTCAGTGATTTATTATTAAAGCCAGAGGAAGTACTGTCAGGTGTAGAGCTGGGCAGTCTGTTAAACCTATTGCTGAACAGATTAATGGAAAACTTAAGAAAAAAGAGTTTGCTAAACAGCCCTTTTGAAAGGGATTGATTTGGCATGGGCCAGATTTTTTTTTTTTTAACTAATACAATGCAAAACTTCAGTATGCCCCATCTAGACACAAAACTAGAGTTGTTTGACTGAGTTTGCCTTGGATTTTAGGGATTACTTTCACCCTATCCCTTCTCCTCTTTCCTTCCCTGCCTCTCCCAAACAAAGGGTTTGAAGAGCAATCTCAGCCTTAATTCGACTGAACAAACCAAATCTTTTAAGTAAATGCTGCCCTGTAAATAACCCAATTCTTCCCCCTTGTGGCATTTCTAGCAAGAATCACAATTAGAGGTGTTTATGGTAAATGTTCCACAAAGCTGACAGGCACAAGCCCTTGTGTTACATTTGTAGCTACAGGCAGGGAGAGAGAGGAGGACAGCAGAGGTCTGAAGCAGAATTTGAAGATCACTTGTGTCACTTTTGACAAGAGTTCAGGGCACAGCAGTGCTGCACCTCCAGGTACGGTGGTGCCTGGCGTACACCAGCTGCCCTGCAGCGCATGGCCTGGCGGACAGTGTCTGGCTCTGCTGAGAGGCTATTCTGTTTCCAAAGGACTCGTGCTCTGCCAGTGACACCATTTAACTCCATGCTACCCTAGTGATCGCTGGAGTCAGCTGAGGGAGCGTGTCACTGCAGAGGGGAGTCACTCCTCAGCAGTGCCTGATAAGCAACCTGCTCATCTTACCCTCGTCCCTCAGCGTTCATTTAAACAGAACCCACCGAGGACTTCTGGCATTTGATGTGCTGTCAATGCAATGAAGATTTGGTTCCTCACATGAGATCATTCATTCCTGTGACTTGGAGCAGCAATGGCAGGGGATGATGCTTTCAGTGTGCCATTGCAGAGCAGAGAGCAAGTTTCAGAGAAACTGCAAGCGAATTTCAGGATATAACACCATGTCATTCATTTTATGAAGTTAGCAAAATATAACTTAGGGAAGGGTTTTGCTTGCCACTGCTTTTCCTGCAGGGACTTGGAGCAATAAATCTGTATAGCACATAGCTCTGCTTCTCCACATTTATCCTTGTTTAATGCCACATCCCTGCCTCAATACACATTTGAGTTTTTTTACGTTTGTAATGAAAAAGAAACCAGACTTACTAGAAAGAAGGGAGGGAATGCTCTTGGTTCATGTCACAGAAATTCCTGTTTGAAGGTCTGATTCTTCAGCCCCAGCCTATCTTTGAGCCTTGTGAGCTGCTGTAAGTTTCTCTTGGAGACTTCCTTGTATCACTGTGTAGCTGTCAGAATAACTACCAGGTGTTACAAATGGGCATCGAGTAATTTAGCGGCAGGAAAGTACTCCTGCCATTAAAGCCTTTGCAACACCTTTAACTACGGCAGAGCTGAATAGCATCTGCACATTTTTCTTTCACTTCATACTGCAGACAAGGTAGGGGGCACACATTTCCACTACAGTTTTTCCACCTCAGAAAATCAGAGCCTAAGTCTGCTTTTGACATGAAAAATTAAAAAAAAAAAAAACCCCACACACACTTTTCAGTCTGTTTCAAAAGCCTGGCCTAGAGAAACCCTACAAATTCATGCTGCAGTAAACCAGCACTTTTATTTTTCATTCTGAGTCTTGAAATAGCAACAACCTTCTGTTTAATTTCCCTGGCAACTGTATGGAAGAGAGTAGAGTATTCTCTGGCACAGATCTGCAGAGCAATAACTGAATTTCAAGATGAGCAATTTCAAAATATCATCTGTCTTTGCCACTGCAGGACACTTTTTCCTTAATTCTTCCAAAAACCCTGCCCATAATCAACTCTTTTTACACTATCCTATTTGTTCCCATGCATGTTCCCATGTGTTTGATTACCACCTTGGTCAGATCCATCCGTCTGTTGTTTTGCAGCACCACAGATACACAACGTCCATAACCGTGAAATGCATTTTGTAGCTGCTCTGTGCTGGTGGAAGTCTCAGAACATTAACTGAATACAGCTGAGGACACAGAGGAACTGGGAACTGGCCCCAGAACTGCAGCTTGGAAAATCTCAGCTTAAAATGACAGGTACGTGTGTTTGGCACAAAAATGTTAGAAAATTTTTTTTTTGGTCACCTTCTCTGGTCAAATCACTTAGGCATGATGAGGAGGTGGGTCACTAAGGGAAAAGCCAAGGCTGGGCTGAGGTAGTGCAGTTCAGGGTGGTGGAAGCAGCTGCTCAAACCATGGTCATTTTGGAAATCATCCATAAAAGTGAACTTTTTCAGGTTTATACAGCACCAGTTTCCCTTTGCTATTGATCAAAGTTGGTCACCTCTTCTGCATATTACCTTGGAAAAGCAGTTCATGGCCAGCAGACAGCTGATTCCTTCCCACAACTGGACTGGGAAACAGTCTCCTGCAAGACAGCTGAAAACACATTTCATGGAACATGTGCTGGAATACTGATGACTGTGTCCAGGCCTTTTCATAATTCTGGTGATATAGCTTCTGTTGCCTGTCTGTGATGGCGTGAGTGGAGGCAGGCCAGCTGCAGGGGTGATACTGGATTATTGGATTACAGAGATACAGCTGGCAGGTCCTGTTCTGGCAGCTACAGCTGTACATAGGCTTTGTAGGGCAGTTGCAGTTTGCAGTGTGGGACACCACTGACTGAAGTTTAGGATATACCATCACACATTCCTTGCCCACAGTGATATGCTTTAAAATGCTTGGTTTTATCCTTCCATAACAATGTACTCAAGAAGGCACTTGGTACTGGACACTGATTTATAAACTCTGAGCCCAGGACAGAGGGAACTACCTCCTCTGACCACCTGAAAAAACAGAGCATTGCATTTCACCCACTTATCCCTACACTGGATGTAGTTATTTGAGATCTTGATTGGAAGATGTTTGAGTTGAATGTACGTGAAGAGATAAAAACCCCACCGGTTCTCTTGGCATTTATTCCCATGGTTAATTCCCCACTCCACCCCTGTACTTAAAAAATAGGTGTCTATATTCTCACCTAAAAACACGAAGGATTTCTCACATGGTACTAACTGGTTCATATTAGTTCACACCATGACTTTTTCTCTGCTGGCACAAAGGGCCATGTAGGAGCTGGTACCTCCTCCTGGTGCAGGCAGGAGGATGACAGAACTGATCCAAGGCATAGGTGATGCACAAGCCTCAGCCTGGCTTCTGTGTGACTCCCCTGGTGAGGGCAACTGCTGCTGGCATGGGCTGCCTGCCTCACCTGCTCACCATCACCTGTCCCCAGGGACCTACCTGTCAGTGCAACTACTCTGGCATCTCTGCTGCAGAAAGGGTGGCCACCCCTCACAGAGAGGTGAAGGTAGCAGTAAATGAGAAGCTGAGGTCCCTGCCTCTCAAGAAGCCACAACTCCAGAAGTCTCCACTCTGAGGCAAGCCTTGGGTACAAGGCTTCATGGTATTTACTTCTTGAAGTAAAGTCTGTTTTGGGAATACCAGGCCAAACTAAAATGCATATTGATTGATGTGTTGTCTTCCCTGAAGCTGTATCCCAAACATCAACACAGTGGCAGCTGTGATGTCCTATGTTCCTCCACCCCGCTGCAAAAATTTGGTTTCCCCATTCATCTGACCCTACAGGGAATACGAACTGGCTTATTATTAGGCTCATTAGTAGGAACACTGCATTTCCACTTTGTTTTTCTGAAGTATTGCTCAGTTACTTTGGGACTGCATAGAACTACTACTAATGACTAATAACATTGTTTCATCTGAAAGAAATGCTGAGATGACCAGAAGCTCCTCCATTACTTCTTTGAAAGCAAACCCCATGATTGTCTCAGACCCAGGTCATGGTAGTCCCAGATAACAGCAGGAGCACCAGAGCTTGCAGCCTCTGTTTCTGGCCCTCATGGGCTGTGGGTAGTCATGCTGGAAGCTCACATCCAGTTTGCCATAGCTGCAGTGGCTCTTGCTGGGAAAGAAATGGCAATTTCACCTCTGTGCTGGGGCAAATGTAGGCTGAGTTACATGGTACATGTTCCCGTGAATAGCACTGTTTCTATGACTTTCAAGTTCCTGGGACTAAGAACAGCCCCTCATTGCATTTTCCTCTAGCAAATGGGTGAAGCACCTGAATATGAGGCTAAAGGATGTGACTGAACAGGAATTCTGTGTGTACTCTCAGCACCCATCCTCAGCTCAAGAGAGTCTCAGGCTAGGGTGGTCCTGCTGCTAAAGATATCATTCTTGTTTTATGCTGAGGCAAGGCTATGTAGAGTATGTAACTCAAGGTTATCAAAATATGCCAATATTTCAAAGACCATGGTGAGGTCAAACTGGGCCAATATAATTTGTTGGCACACACATCTCTCTCTCTCTCTCTCTCTATCTATTTATCTATGTTTCTTTCCCAGCTGGGTCACTATGAAGCATTACATGCTAGAGAAATTAATCTTGGTTTTCTCACCCAAGCCTCAGTAAATGGATTATGACCTCTGTCACACAGCTGTCAAAGACAGGATGACACTTGGGTGTTGATATATGACATAGACAGTGTTTACCTATCAGCACAAGTCCTGCAGCTGAGAGCAGAAAAAGCACGGCCATAGCAAGGGATCCTCCTGTTTTGTGCCAAAAGTGTTGACCAGACAATACCGTCTTTGCAAATAGATTTGACTGTCTCCAGTCTTGGTGAGACCAAGGAAGCAATCTGTGCACAACACCTCAACCATCCTCTTCCCCTCATCTTCTTTTTTGTTTCTCCCCTGACACTTCCCTTCTGCCTTCACTGTATAAACTTGCCATTGTTATTAATGCCTTGCTCCTTGTTCCTTCCTGCTTTGACTTAATAAGGCAAGAAGAGAGGAGCAGCCCCCACGAAAGAAATAAATATTATTACTACAAGGGGATGAAAACTACACTGTTCCTGGGTTGTAGGCTACCACATTGTCACTGTGTTTCTGGGAGAGCCAGAAAAGGCAGCTAAAGTCCTTAAACTACCCATATCACAGAAGCTATAATATCCTGCAAAGTGTGCCAAGGAGTCCTGAATATCTTGGGCAGATGAACCTGCTCCAGCCATAAATTTCTTCTCTGAGGTCATCCTGCTCGCAAGGCGACAGGGATGTGTGCAGTCCTTTGATGCAGCGCAGGCCTTAAGTGTGTAAGCATGGTGTCAGAGGACAGCTATATTTACCACAAATGCTGCCTGTGCAGGAAAAAGTGGAGGCTTTCCCTGATGTGAACTGCTGTAAGCTACGAGTCTCCATGTATCAGATTGAGTGCACCTGGAAAGGGATCTCAGAGCACAGGACAGTCCAAATAAAATGTCAAGAAGACTGAACAATGAGAGCAGGACTTTTTTTATGTACAAGAAATTTTGTTCAGTTTAAATTTCCAAACATAAGTCAGATAATTGTGTGAGATTATCCATTTTTAACTTTTAAAGTTCAATTTACTCCTTTAGCACTCTTAAAAATGTGATCCAAATTCTTCAGATCTGAAGAATATAGATAAAGAAGTACAATCTCTGTGTGAACAGCCCCTTTTTTACTATGATTTTTATCCTGAAAATTATTCTGTCTGCACATCAGTCACTCCCCTTGCAGTTTCTGAATCCTTTGTTTTATGTCAGCCCTGATGGGTCTCCAGGTCTCAAAGGTATTCATATTCCTGAAAGTTTCAGATAAATCAGCTGAGTGGACTCAAATGAATTCCCCTTCCAGGGAAATTTAAGCAAAATGACTATTACTCCCTCTTTCCAGCAGTGGTCACGCACTGCACCAGGAGCCAGCCAGCATGTATGTTTGGGTGTGCTGCCTCTGCCTTGGGGCGCCCTATGGGAAATGTTGTGCTGTTACAAAGATGTTAGATGAGCCACCAGGCAAGCACAAATCCCTAGGAAATTACATCTCCTTGCTTTTCTTGCTTACAGGAAAAAAATGTCCAGTCAGTCCCAGTAGCAAGTCTCCTGGGCTCAGAGTGGGTAATGAATGCTGGTCTTGCTCTAGTCCGCTATCCTCTCCCTCCACACAGCCCTAAATATACATTATGATTTAGTAAATAATGGAATTTTTGTGCTGTTTGAACTAGTATTGATTCCACTCCAAAAGCAATATGAGGCATGGTAGTATATCAGGGACCTGAAAAGTCTCAGGTTGTTATGTGTTGGCAGGGCACAGTAGGAAGAGGAATGAGCATGCAGCTAATGGCAGCTAATACAGAAAAAATTTTGGAGAATCACTTGTAGTGTTTTCTACTTCTTATTTTTCATGTTTGACGAAAGAAGAATCCTGAAAAAAGGTCTCTTGAAATAAATGTTCCAAGACTATTCTATTTTCTAGTGTGGAAGCACTTGTTCACATTATTTTGTATTGACAAAGGCTTTACCAGCTACAACAGGACAGATTTTTAGTTACAGCATGGAAAAAGCCTTTATCTCTTCTGAGAAACCTTTGTGAAAAACAGTGGCTCAGCCAGCAGTCAGTCCTGGTTCTGACTGAGTCAGGGTGTTAGCTGAAGCCAGGTGCAGGGACCCACCAAACAGCTGCACTGGAGCCCACCAAGAGATGGGATAAGCCATCCACCACTGCATTTTTGGCGGAATTTTTTTTCCTCCTTCCTCTCAAAGACCTGTACCACGTGCATTTCAGGTGCTATTTCAGCATCTCTTCTACATCTTGTAGATCTCTACTGTTCTTGTAGGTGTTTGACAAACAGCTGAGATGCACCAGAGAGCAATACAGGAAGAGACCGAAGTGCTGTGGAGTGGCATAAATGCATGCGAATGCTAATGCTACTTATGGGGCACTCTGACCTTGCTGTGTGGCCTGGCAGGTGACAGACAGAGCCTGTCTCAGCACTGTATTCAGACAAATCTTCTGGTTCACTTTTTCTCCGGTTGCCTAATCCTTTTGCAATGACACTTGGAGCACAGTAGTGCTCTGAGGCTCCCAATGAGCTGCAGACAGGTTGGGTGCCAGGGGCCCAGGCAGGATTTTAACCACCTAGGGCTTGAGGTGAGGCTACTACACCATGCAGCACCTTTGTGCTGAGTCTTCAGAAAGATTAATTTCTTCTATTTTTGTTCGCAGTGGGTTTTTTTGGTTTTGGGTTTTGTTTGTTTGTTTATCTGTTTTTTAATATGTGGTTATGCTTCCTACCCTCTCTTCCTGCTTGGATGAGAAACAGAAAATGGAATAATGCACAGCACACCACATGGTCACAACGAACAATAATACCAATATCTAGTGTTAGAAAACATACTACAGAGAATGTCTGTCTAGTCATCCATCCTACATTCTGCAAAGGGGAAGGGGAGGTAAAGGGAAAGGCAGGAGACTCCCCTTTAACACACACATGCACACACACACATACAGGTGGCGTGGGCCAGCTGCCCTCCAAGCTGATTGACGCATCCTGGCTAACAAGTGTAAAGAGAAGACCAACAGAAATCCTAAGCACCTCTGGAAATTATGACATGGTACCTCATCATCAGCTTTATAGGAATAGAAAAATAAATTTGTCTGCATTAAATAAATTATTAACTGTGATTCATTCACTTGATT
Organism: Oriolus oriolus; assembly: GCA_013400235.1. Lineage (NCBI taxonomy): Eukaryota > Metazoa > Chordata > Aves > Passeriformes > Corvidae > Oriolus > Oriolus oriolus. The sequence continues at coordinate 1,367,820 of VXBT01009933.1, read as the reverse complement.
CAGCAGTTAAAAGCTTGTACCCTTTGTTTTCTTGTGTGCTGCTGGGAAGCACATGTTGAAGCACCAGAAAGCAGAAAGGAATTCTGTAAAGATTCAAGTTTTTTGTTAATATTTCAAATCCTATTTTATTCACATGTATCTGAAAGGCGGTAAGAGAGATGATAGAATCGACAAAGTGTTCATTTCTTTATGCTATTCCTTGTCAGGGTAGGCTGGCCGTATTTTCAGACGTACTCTGCAGCAGTCCTGAAATAAAGCTGCCTGACTGTACAACCAGATTGTGCACAGCCAAAGCAAGCAGGAGCAGCCCTGCTTCAGGGACACAGATCCTATAAATTTACACTTATGCTGACTCCAGACTGCCGTCCCCTGGTCACCTTTGATAGTCCAGGGATTTTGCACCCCTGTTTCTTCAGGCCAGCTGGCAACATACACCTACCTACATCAAGTTAAATAAAATAAGATTTGACTGCACTGCTAATGAAAACATAGTGTGAACAATAAGGTAACTCAGAGATATCAATATTCCAGTGTTATTTATGTTAGCTGTTACTTCAGGCTCTATTTATTTATTTTAAAATATCCCAAACATTTAACTGAGGGGTTTTGTATGCTGTTTGTCCTGTTGCCTTCAGCTGACTGGGGTAAATGGGGCATGACAGGAAGCATCAGTACACAACAAAAATCTCCAGAGGTTTATTTTCCTTCCAAACTTCTCTGCATTTGCTTTTAGCTTTGAACTAAACCACAAAAGCAGTACATTTTGAAACTGTGAAAAAGAGTGATGGGTTAGAACATTAGATCTGTGCAGGATTATGCTTTCCTGAGGAAATTTGCAGGGCCTGGTTAATGTTTAAAGGCTTTAAGAATAGTAGATATTCAAATTTTTTTCTGTGAAAACAAATAAATATATATAAACTCAGCTTTTTGCAATAGTTAGAAACCACTAACATGTAGCTATAAATTAATTTAGTCTAAATTAACTACTTCAGAGACATGATCAGAGCCATCAACTCTTCTTTAATATTATTAAAATATCCAGATTTAATACAACAAAATTTCCGGTGACAGTCAGAAGCTTCTTTTTTTAATTACCTCTTTTACCATTACAGTATTTTCACATGCTTTGTGCTTCTATTTAATGTTGGCTACTACAAGATAAGCTCTAAGCTGGTCAACTTTCCCATGTAAAGTCCAGTAGCCCTGGTGAACCCAGAGTCATAGGATTCAGCAGGCAGCTCTCCCCGACCCAGCTGACAACCTCATTATCCATCTTTTGAAATATTTCAGCTGTGGAAGTGATACACTTATGTAACATGTACTTGAGAAAAATAAAACCATCTCTGCTTTTAAAGAGGAATGCTCTGCACCTCCTGCCACCACTTAATTCTCCCAATTTCTCCTTTCTCTGTAAAGTGGGAACTTGAAAAATATCATGAGTGAAAAGTAGTGACGACCAGGAAAGATCAAATAGAAACAAAATGGCAGATGAGAGCAGGGGATAGTGCTACCTTAAAAAAGAGGTACCTGAAAATATTCCAGTTCTTCTCATTTAGCAATAATCCTCACATCACAGCACAGCATTTTCTATTTTACTTGGAAACACTATCTTTTCATGAGAAAAGGGGAACTAGAACGAAAACAACATCAATTTAGTGTTTCTGTGACCAGCAACCGTGGGAACTGGAGCTGGGAATCTGGCGGTCAGTGTGCCACCCAGCCATGCCCCAGTGCCCAAAACGGCTGCAGGACTTGTGCCCCCGCCACCTCACGGTCTCCACGCACAACAGTTGCTTGTCTGGCATGGCAGATACAGGGGTTTCTTTCCAACAGCCAGACTTCAAGAGGTCACTCCTGAACCAAGGGTTTGTCTGCTTGCTGGCTGCCCCCTCAAAAGAGGAGGACCCACTCATGCACCTCTCAGCTTTGCCCTGGGCCACATATTTCTAACCCATTTCCTCTCCCCAAACTGGCAAAGCCCTGAGTGCCATTGGGAGAGTCAGAACTAATAATACAACTGAGCCTATCTGATAACTCAATGCTGCTGAAACAGGATGGTCTTCCTCCTCTAGTTTCCTCCATCTTCTTTCCCCTGCTTTGTGTCCCTTAGGCTCCACCAGCATCTCTGGTAGCTGCTGTGAGGATGAAGATCTTGCAGTGGATGGTGTCTGCAGCAGTGTGCTCAACCACGTGCTTTGTGGAAATGTGGCAACACTGCCATGAAAGACTGAAATCTTCAGCCAGATCTCTGCACAATTTCTCATGCATTTCTCGTACCTCCTACAGAGGTATCTAGGCACAGAAGTGCCAGTGTAGACCATGATTTCATATTACAGCTACTGATAATAACTGGAACTGCTCTTCCAAAATCTCTAATACACTGGGAGGCAAGAAGGAATGTGCTTTGGCAGGCAGAGCAGGACTGATTCAACCAACTGCTTATGTGTCGCTGAAATCAATGGTGCTATTTAGGGGCTTAATTGCTTTGCTGAATCCAGGCCAAAGAGACAAAAAGCAAGATAGTTAAGCTGCAAGGCTTGGATATATATCTTAAATCTTGAACACATAGATCCTTTATCAATATTATGATTCTCCCCACTAATTCACAGTTGTTCAGAAAAATTTCAAAGGAAACACATGCCCTACTTTTTGGCCCTGACTTAGCAAACATTTTGGTGTACCATTATTCATGCACATGGTGCCATTTTCTTGAGCACAGAAAGACACAAGTGAAGTGCCACAACAGGCTGTTTTTGCAGGTCAGAGCTGTATTTAATATCTACAGCATTTAAGCATTCCTACCAAGGTTATACAACTGCTAGAGACATCTGGACCTAATACTGAAATGTTCCTATTGCAATCTGTGTGCGTGAATATTTTTGTGCCAAAATATTTATTTAAAACCGTCTTTAAAAGAAAGAACAATAAGTTCAAGGAGTTATAATTTTTTTCACTTGTTTTTCTTTCAATAACAAATACACCTCAAACAAATAAAAATTAACAATTTCAATACCAGTGTTGAAATAATGCTTTTACTCACTGGTTAGTCAGAATCCATAAAGAATGGCTGCATTTGCCCTAATTAATGACCCATTTTCAGGAAAGGCTTTAATTAACATCTGACATTTAAGCAGCACTTCAATGTGGTGTGCAATTATCACCTGGCCTACTTTGGTGTGATTCAAATGCTCTTGGAGAAAAGGATGCTTTTTTTTTTCTCCCCTGAAAGTTTTATGGAACGGAGTAGCAACAGAGACCTAAGGAAGTGAAGGAAAGAAAGCCAGATCTTCAGAGAGATTTAGGGTGGAGTTTTCCAGTACAATTAGCCTGTCCCAGTGGCTGGCTGCCTCCTCAGAAGAGGGGGACCCACTCATGCACCTCTCAGCTTTGCCCTGGGCCACATATTTCTAACCCATTTCCTCTCCCCAAACTGGCAAAGCCCTGAGTGCCATTGGGAGAGTCAGAACTAGTAATACAACTGAGCCTATCTGATAACTCAATGCTGCTGAAACAGGATGGTCTTCCTCCTCTAGTTTCCTCCATCTTCTTTCCCCTGCTTTGTGTCCCTCAGGCTTCACCAGCAGCAAGCCAAGCCAGTTCAGTTCCCTAGCCCTGGAGTCAAAAGACAAACTAGTTGCTGTGCTAAAACAGTTTCCTGCCAGTTTGTGAGCTCAGCTGGCTCACCCTTGGCTCCCACTCTCAGGAAGGAGAAGGAAGAAGTGTGGGACCACCACCTCCCAGTGGAAGTGGGCTGGTACTTTGTCTTGTGAAATCAGATCTTATCTTGTGTAGGACGGTACACACACACAAGCATATTTTTGTACTGTATATATTTTCTATCAGAAAATTAGTGTCTAATCAAATGGCAGTGTTGGTGAAGTGAAAGGTGAGAGTGCGCAGCAGGGGCCCGATGGCCCTTTTGGCTGGACTGAGGCCATGGTGAGCTGTAACCAGACAGAGGACTTTGCAGAGCAAGAACACACTTTACCCTACCTGCTCAAATTGCTCTATATGGCACAGAAACATGGAACAGTTTAGGTTGGAAAAGACCTTTGAGACCATAGAGTCATACACTAACTTAAGTAGCTATTAATGTTTAAATACATCCGTATTTGCTGGGTCACTGAGAGTGTGAGAAAGCACCGAGCTATGGCCGTGCTGAACGTCTCTCTCCTTCTCTCTGGCCTGATGAATATTTCATTATGCTATATCAAGAGAAACAGCTTTTGGCATGGGGGCCAGGGCTCCTTTCCCTCAGCTTCCCAAGAATACACCACAGCCTCCTGATCAGAGCACCTTCCCCAAAGAAATGAGCTGGTTTGCTTTGGCAGAAGAGGCCATGGGTGACACTTCTCATGCTGTGCTACAGAGGCAGGTGTTTCTTTACCTCATCTTCCAGCCATGCCTTGCTGGAGCTTGGAGTCAGCTCTGCAGGAAGAGATCCTTAAACAACATGGACAGAGAACATAAAATCAACACATTATGATAGGATGGGTATGGAGCTACCTGGGAAGAGATGAGCCCGTTGCAGACACATCCAGTGACCGAATATTGTGTGAGAAATAACCCCAGTCTCACACACTGGAAGCTTTGGTGCATGAAGTGGAGGACTGGCTGACATACAAGTACTGATAAGGTTGCAGTTCTGAGGTACTCCCGGTGACTGCCCTGTCCCCAGCCAGCTCCTGCCTAACAAAATCAAACCAAATGTAACTTGGCAAGCGGGGCTGCATTTAGAAAGCTGCAGCAGCTCTGGGGTATTTCAGACATCTGCAGTGAGGACAGGAGAGACAGCTGGGGTAGTAGTCTTGTTAGCTAACATCATATAAATTGTCTCTTCCCATGAATCACAGCTACCAGGCACCAATGAGATTTGGGAGCCTCTAGAGTTAGGCTGTAGGGACAAACTGAATATCATGATTTTGGATCAAGAAATCTAAATTTTAGGAAGATTTATGAAATTTAGGAATAGAATGCATGTGTCCACATTTTTCTGTGGGTCTAGTCTTTGGAGTATATGTTACACCATCCTTTAGCCTGCCACACTTCCACACAGAGCTGACGATATTTGCCTCCTAAAAATTACAGTCAAGGGACCCTTTATGAACTGACTGTGGGGGTATGTGTTGATTAGTATCCAATAATTCCTGCAGTCTAAGCCCAGATCTGTCATCTATTTGTTCCATTGCTCTGAAAGGAGTTTTTAAAAATAGCACCCAGGAGCTCTGTATCTATTGGAATTCAATATTTCAGTCTGGCAGCCTTGAATCCGAGAGTGAAGCATTGCTCTTTTAGCCAGTACATCATGGCCAGCTTCTGGGTTGGCGACAGGGAATGGGCACATTCTGTATAACTCAGGTGGTGACCTGACTGTCCTAGGTCAGTACTGCTTCAGCAATGCAAGGAGAAAGCGTTATTGAAGTCAGTGGAATTATTTGAAAGAATAAGAATAAGCAACTTTGTAAGATTGTACATTTTTTCTCATCTTTCTTTTTCTCTCTTATTGTACAGTCAAACATGCAGGGACTAGTCACCATCCTCCTGAAAGTTACAGCCTGTCTCGTCTTTAGTGTCTGTTTTTGAAGATGGTCCCGTTCACCTGTTCATTTTCCTAAAGTCCTCATTCTTCACTCTGAGTGCATCCTAGTCTTATCAGCATGTCCTATATGGCACAAGGCAATAAAATCAAAAATGAGGCAAACCGGTTTACGGATCTGTCGGTCCGGTTTGTGCTACTTCCACCAAGCGCTGCTAGGTGGCAATATGCTACCTGGAAAACCGCGAGCTTCCAGCCGCCGCCCGCCCTCCTCTGCTCCTGACCGAGCTGGGACGTGCCTGGGCATCGCTCCGCTCCCAAAGAGGACAAGGCCTTGGAGCAGGACCTGGTGAGAGCTGCTTCACTCACACAGATCTTTACTGAGGTTTTCCAGACACAAATGCAGGGCTGAATCCTACTGGAAAAATTCTTTGTGAACCCAAGAGGAAAAATAAAGAGGCAAGCCTGCCTGTTGCAGTATTTCTGCTTACACTGGGAGTGTTGTAATAAGGAAATGTATCCTTCTATTGTGTAAAGATAGCACTGCGTGGAGCTAGAATATTTCATACTCTCGATTCTCTGAACTATACAAAGTTGAAAGTATCTGTTCAGCGTGCAAAGCTTTTGTTTTTCCAAATATATGATTAATTGAAATCCTCTACATATTCAATCATAATTTTTAATGAACTAAGCCAACTTTGGAACATTTGTATTGACAGTTGGGTTGAAAAACAGCTTTAATAAAAGTGGAGAAGATGTATTTCCAAATGCATTTTTCAGCCACACTACAATTACTTAAAACTGAGTCATCGTATATATGTGTATCAACAAGGATACAAAAAGAAAGACTGGCTCATATTTGCATATTGCTCTGCATATGCAAAGCACTAAGCGATCTTCATTGAAAGCATTTATTTCCCTTTATCTGGCTGCTGGCATTTGTTATTCCAAGGAAGGAAACCGAGGGCAGGGCTGTGTGTGACAGTGCCATATTATGCCAGCCTCAAGTTTACACAATTACAGTTTGATGCAAGGGTAGTTTGCGGGTGGCTCAGCACTTGGCCCAGCTGCCAGAGCTGGGTACAGGTCAGCGGCACCTGGAGCCGGGGAGGCACAGCGGCCAGGAACGGGACAGCTGGAAAGAGCTCCCACTTAGGCTGACAGGTAAAACAGATGGATGTGAAAATGGGGAGCCCAAGTCTCTCTTCGTGGCGACGTGGACAGGAGCTAACATCTCTCCTGCCTGCTGCACAGCGCCAGGCAGAGCAAGCGGGGGCCGGGCCGCTGTAGGCTGAATGCTCCCGGCAGCGATTCGGGTCCCAGCCTGAGCGACCTGAGGCGAGACCTGGTCGTGAGACAGCGGAGAAACATGGGGCTTTAACTACACTGACTTGGATAGAAACACAGGGCTTGATTTTTAGAGATGGAGGCGATCGGTGCAGGAAGCAACAATAATGACAACCTGCTTTTGAAGTGTTTGGCAACCTAAGAGACAACAATCGTCGTCTGCGGCAAACGACGCAAATTTAGGCAGAGCTCTCGGTGCTTGGGGTCACCCCTCTACGGATGTGGTATGAAGACCTTTCCTGTCAGCCCCAAGTCACCCTCCAGCTCCCGGGGGCTCAAAAAGCTTTTAATCCCCTTTGCTCGGCCCGACAGCGCTGCGCCCAGGGCGCGGGCAGCCGGCTGCGGGCCCGGCCCGGAGGCCGCGGCAGCGGTTCCCGGCGGGGCCCTTTCCCCGCAGCACCGCCCGCCTCCGCTGCTCCGCCGGCGCCGGGGCCCGGTCAGTGCCGGGGCCAGGTCAGTGCCCNGGTCCGGGGGCGGGGCGAGCGCGGGGCGTCCCGGTCCCCGCGAGGCCTCAGGGTGCCCGGGGCAAGGGCGAGGTGGATTTGTCGGTGCTGGAGAGGTTGGCGGTGGTTCTGCTTAGCCCTGACACCTCGGGTCTCGATTTGGGAACAGCCGGTCACCGTGCCCTGCTCGGCACTGAGCCCTGCCTCGATGGTTGATCTAACATAAGTCATTTTGTTAAAAAAAA
>VXBT01009933.1:1334041-1360239 GCA_013400235.1 Oriolus oriolus | reverse complement strand
AAAAAAAAAAAAAAAAAGTTAGAAAAACTTCCTTTGGTCAGACCAAGTGCAGCAGCGCACTGGTTGGGATTTTGGCATCGCACAAGGTCAGCAGCAAGAAATGTCTGCTGGGGATGGGGAAGTAGCTTCCACCCCTCGGCCCCTTGAGTCTTCACATTCTTCCCAGGGTGATACCGTGCAGGGAGGTTGCCATTGCTTCCCGAAGTTCAGTGTGTAGAGCCAAGGAAGCAGGTGACAGGCAGTCCTGGTGTGGTGCTGCTAGTTCCCAGTGTTGATGCAGAGGGACAGGAGAATCGTGGACAATTCAGGATATGGTTTTGCTGTTGTCGGCAGGAGCATTTATTGCTGGTGGCGGTGGTGGTAAGGAGAGCAATAGTAAAGAACAGTGTATTAAGTGGAATTCAGAACAAAACTTACAGTTTTCCAGGCAATCGTTGGGAAAGCATCACTATTTGCTGTTACAACTAGAATTGAATTCATGCTTTTATGGTTTAGGATTTGGTGACTAAAAGGCAAATGGTAGCTTGGTTGTGGTTGTTTCCATTCCTGTGAAGTTGTGCATCCGCTCATATTAAAGGTCTCTAAAACACACCTAGTGGGCAGTGAACTTAAAAGAGTTTTCTGTCACTGCTATAAAAGGTCCTTTGATGACAGGTGTGAGGAGAACCTCTTCAGATCAAAGCATTGAAAAATAAAGGGCCTGAGTGCGTTTTGCAGAAGACAATGCATTCTTGCTCTCTGCTGTGAAACTGAAATCTTTTACTCACCATGGGACCGAAATCAGATGGTTTTAGGTAGTGTCATCTGTATTTAAGGAAAAACTTCCTCTGTCAGCTGTTTTGCATCCTTAAATGCTGCTGGTTTTCTGTGGACTTCAGTATGTTTCTTTGTGATTTGTTTACTCTTCAAAATAATTAAAACGTGAATAAGAGAATGTAATTGTTTAGGGATAGAGAGACAATTCACATCTAAACTCTACCCTGAAGGGATCATTAAAAAATACAAAACTAAACAAAGAAAAAGTAATTTGGAAAGCCATAGCTTGCTATCCCCAGAATTGGGCTGCTCAGAAACAATGAAAATAACAAGAAAAAAATCAGCTATAAAAGCAGAAATGAGGTGTAAATGGTCAGCCAGCTTAAAACTGAAACCACAGACAAGAGGGGTTTTTACTTACTGTGTTAAAAGATTTTTCTTTCCCTTAGTTTATTTTTATTTCCCATGTACATTATTTGATGCATCTGAGTTAGTTAATTTGGACATGTTCTCACTTCTTGTTCTCTCAGCTTCTGAATGGATAAACATTGTTTCTAATGCTGACATCTAGAAACTAGGAGGCCCAAATCTTTTGTTCTCTCAGGAGTAATACAGACGCTAAAACTTGTCCTTTATAATACCAGATACTTTTAAAGCCTGTTTTTAAAGGAGTCATAAGGCTTTTAAAGCAACTTCTTGCTGAACTGGAGGGGCTGTTGATCCCATCTAATTTATCTACAGTGCAGGTACCAGAGACAATATACTAAAAATTTGAACAGGGCTCAGCAAGTTTGAGAGCCGTGACATTTTGAGAAAGGCATGAGGGATCAGTCCCCTAGTTGGGGAGAGAAAATTTCCTCAGCTTCTCAGCTTTGTTTAGTTTCTGTATTTGTAAATCATGCTTTGTCAGTAGGTTTTCTGCTGATGATCCCTTAGCATGCTTAAGATCTGCTCACTGCTTGCTTTCAGCAGTGGGAAAGCCAGCAGGAGAGGTGACTGCCCTCAGCTTGCTTCATCTGGTAATTATTAGAGTGGGAGAACCCGTTGAACACAGTGTTTCAGTTAACCTATCCCACGCATCATGGAAGGAAAGTACAGAGGTGGATAAGTGGGTGAGGTAGATGGAGGGCTCTGTAACCTTCAGGTGAAGGGTGGTGACAAGCAACAGAGAAATCCTATGTGTGAGTCCTCCCTACTACACCTTTCTTGTGTCTGAAGGCAGGGTCTAGTGACTCCTCTTCACTGTGAGACCAAGCTGGCCTCCTTTTGGTTTTGAATCTCTTCTCTTTGTCCAACACTAGAATTTACATTTTTTTTCCCCCACTGTCCCCAGTTACAGTCGATTGTTCTTATTTTCACTTATTTTCAATCTACCTTTTTTTTTCCCACAAATCGACTGTTTTCATGCTTTATTTCTCCATCACTGTGCTTTTTCATCTGCTTTCATGCTATGGGGTCAGTTGTGCCAGCCCTCAGTAGTGGGCCACCACTTGCTTTCCTTTCACTGGCCGCTGCAGGAACATGTGCCAGTCACGGTCGCTGCTCCCTAGTACAGATGAATGCCTTCTAAAGTGACTGGTGAGACATCCACACAGGGTTGACCTGTGAATCATCTCATCATCATCCTCAGTTCACATCTTCTAACCCTGCTTCCCCGTCTTTGCACTTCTGTGCTTGTCACTGAAATTGCAGCTGCCAGAGGCCTTCATCAGGTCAGATTCTCTTGTTGTTCTGGACCAAGTATCCTTGATGCCTTTGGCAGTGTCACAAAAGTGCCTTTCTGGTAGTTTTTTCAATGCCATTTAAATATTTTCTCCTCCCTGATATTTCTTTTGTGGATTTTGTCTGTTGAAGACCTTTATTTCTGCTATGCTTAACCTCAGTATACCTTCCTCCAAACCCAGAAATTCAGCTGATGGAGTTTTTTCCAGTATCTATATCTGCACATCGCACCTGTCACATCCTACCCCGGATGAAAGGGCATGCTTATTTCCCTGATGTATTGAATACACATCTCTGCATCTTTTTTTCCCCATTATCTTTTTTCCTGACTTGTGTCAATAATTCAGGTACCATTTTTGAACTGGAATTTTCTCTGCTCATGTATTTTAGCTTGTTGATTTAACTTGCTGTGTAGTGCAGTGCTTCTTGTTTGAGCATACAGCTCCCAGGATTCAGTTCTCTGATTTGTCTCAGTTCTTCTACCCATCTAGAAAGTTGCTACCTACAACCCTTACCTTTTGCTTTGGCTAGATATCTTTATGTTCAGTGACAATTGCAACTGGCAGCATTGCTGGAGGTTGCTGTTTGATGCATCATGTGTTATGAGAAAAATTTGGGTTGCAACAGAGTGGTGGTAAATGGCAAGGGCAAATACTTGTTCAAGACTTAATAATTTCCCAAAGAATCTGCTCAGTTAGGGAGTACTGATGTTGGTGTTATCCTTTTTATTACTATGTTTTATTAACATTGTGAGGTCTGAATTTTAACTAGGCAGTCACCAGACGCTGTCAGAAGGCCTCTGATACATCTGCATGCACAAAAATACGTGGATTGTGAGTGTCTGCATGTAGATACATGTGCTGTTCTTGCATAACGTGTCATTCCTTTGTACTGAAGCGCTGGCATTCAATATGTTCGTATTAACCCACAGGCTGCTACCCCACAGGCAAGGGTGTTACAAAATCACTTGAGTGCCAAAAGGGATTTAAACTGTTGTTTTATATAAGAGGTACAATAAATGTGGAATGAGCAGCTATTGATGTCCGTACTGTTGACTTCTCTCTTAGTTGTCACCAGTGATATGTAAAGCTATAGCACTTAAAACATTTGAAAGATGCTAATTGACCACTGTTATTCCTATACTGTCAGGTTGGGGTTTTTTTCATTGTAGGAACTGTGTATAGACTATCTTTGCTACAGATGTTAATGGGTATAGCATGTTGCCTTTTAAAAATTAGACTAAGGCTCCATTTCTGTAAGTATGTATAAATAGTTGTGATTATGTTAAACTGAAAATCTGAAAATTTTAGTGTTAATAAATACCTCTTGGCTGGTCCTACAACACTGTAAGTGTTACTGCAACATCTCTCTCACTGCTTTCATGCAAAATACAAAAATAATCAATCTCAGTCATGCAATGGATTGTGGGTGCTCTGTACTGATTGAAATTCCGGATGTTGTTTGTCAGATATCAGCAGAAATCCCTTTAGACTGAGAGAGCTCTGGCTTAAATATCATGCTTTTCCTGAGTGGTTAGCTCAGTCAGACTGAGCTGTTAAAACAATCTTACTTTTATTTAAAAAAAAGTGCTGGGCACTGACCGGTACTATAGGAGGTGGTTGTAAAGAAAATAATTCAAAAATTATACCTTGCACGAGTCATTAATCATGAGTCATGATCAGCAGGCAGTGGTGTCCAATTTGTTTTCTAATCCTGCACTTGCTGCTGTTCTTTATTACCGTAGTGATAATATTAAAGAGCTGTTAATGCATATAACCACACAGCTGAAAATGACAGACTCCTTTTTCATTGGAATAAAATTTCCATATCTTAAGTCTGTTTTGCTCAGTATATTTCTTGTCATGAGAAATTCAGTAGTGTATAAAAGTAGTGAAAAAAGTTGAAGTCAGCAAGGGGTTAAGTTAGCAGAACAGCCTTTTTTTCCCTCTCCTCTTTGCTTTCAAGCCAGTCATTGGGGCTTCCTAGAGAATTCCAGCTTGTCTGTTTTTTTATGAGAATAGGGGCCACTTTGTATTCATTAAAAATTGGGAGCTGATTGTTCAAGGTACACTTTGCAAGGAAAGCCTGCACTGTCCATATATTTAATGTTTGTTCTCTCCTGGGCAAAAACTAGTAGTTGGATGGAAAGTTTGATTGCATTAATATATGCTGAGGAATGACTTCTGAGGTTTTAGAGAAAATGGAAGGCTGTCTCTCTTTTGAGAGCCTGAATATAAAAAGAATCAATTAGTGGAGAAATGAGCTTTAGAAACCAATTTTCACTCTTTAAATAAAATTTTAAAAGCTCTGAAAGGTGGTGGCTGAAGTGTTGCAGACTATTAGAATGTGCATAGATGGAGAGTGTTTGGGTGCAGCAGCAGTCAGGGAATGGTTTTATGAAGTAATGAATCTTGTATTCAATAAGATTTGAAACTTGATTAAATTTTGTAATTAGCTTTATTAGTTTACACTTAGGAAAAGTTCATCATGACAGATTAAAGCCTTGTTTGTCAACAGATATTAAAAAATCATCCCTTTACATTTTCTTGTGTAGATGATTTTATAATGAATAGATTTGTGTAGGCCTTACTAGTTTCTTTGTGTTGAGCTTGTGAGATCCTGTTCTATTGGTGGGTGCAGTTTGGCAGAACAGGCAGGAATCTACTGCCACAGATGGCTCTTCACAGTTGCCTGGTATTGGTGCATATTCCTTCACATCCTGTATTGTGGTTGCTCTGCAAACTCCTCCTCCCTTTGAATGAAGACTATACCTGCACCAGCAGAAGCATTTTCAGTTTTAGTGCAGCCAGTAGTAGTACAGCCAGTGACAAGATAGGTGTTCACCTGACAGGGCTGTTCGCTTTTTTCATTAGGAGCTAATTGTGTGTCGTTTTCAATGTGCATTTACTTGATCGTGTGTATATAATATATGTTTTCAAAAATGTTGAGTCTGTAAACTGTAAGATGCTCTGAACAGGGCATACAATATAGCTGTCACCAAATTCTGTCTCAGTGAATGTGTTTGTGTTCAGACTTCACCTCAGAAAAACATTCCAACAGCTGCTTGCCAATTTTGAAGGTATCTTGTTTCTGCCAAATATGATTCAGAAACAAAGAAGGTCTTTTCCCAGTTATCAAAAAAATGAGCCTCTACCATGTCTTCTGAATGGCCAAGCCCATTATAAAGGAGGTTGGGGCAAAGGTAGGACTACTCTATCACATTGCACAATAACAAGCCTTTTTCCATGCCCTGTGGGGGTTCTTTTGATTCCCACTCTGACTGGTTTCTAAGATGACTTTTTTCCAGATCAGCTGTTTCCAGTTCAAGCTTTACCCAGTTTCTTTCAAGTCACTTGTAAACCACTTTCTCCAGCAGACCCTTTTCCAAAGTAAATAAATTAAGACAGAGATGCAGATGAAGAGTAATATGTGATAATTACTTTCTTGTTATTTCCTGATCTACAGTCATACACTGTAGAGTGGAAATAGCAGAGGAATAAGGCATGGGTATACTGGTACACAGAAATAGTTTACAAGTATTATTACCTGTATAATAGGCAAGTATGGTGCTCAGTGCACAATACTGTTGCACTCTTCTCATCCTTTGGAATACTGCACAGATTCTGTGCCCAAATGAGATCAACTCAAAGTGCTACTGGGAAAAGCACATAGCAACCAGGAGCTAGGCAGACTAATTAGTTTTAGGATGGAGTGTGACAACTGTGTTAATGGAATTAGGTGAGGGGGAACACACTTTGATATAAGAATGATCTTCAGTTCTTAATTTTTATGTTCCTTAAGTATTTCTCTCAGGAAGGTCTTGCTCTAATAGTTGCTTACAGAAAAGCAGGGCATCCAGATATTGAAAGCTGTATTGGGATTTGATAGGATTTTTCCTCCATTATAGGTGTGGTGTTTGGGGATCTTGGAATTTTTTTAGAGGGAGGGGTGAGGGAGGGTTTGGGAGGTTCATGCAGAGTAAATTGGTCTAGTGGAATACATAAGACTCTTACTATAGTTCTTGAGCGTCTTTCATGTTCTGCACAGAAATTCTTTTTTGGTAAATTTTACAAGGAAATATTTTAAAAGGTGCTGATATCTGGCTTAACTACTAAAATCACTCCATAAAACCCCTTCTGTTAACTTTGTTGGGGTTGATTCAAACTGAGATTTTTGCAGATATAGTTTGCAGTGATTTCTGTCAACGGTTATGATTGTATCACCTTTATATTAGTTTCTGCTGTCATGTTTCCCTCTTTCTCAGAGGACTGAAGTGGATTACAAAGGAAATTTCCTGATTTTTTTTCCCCTCACCTCGTGTATTTCCAGAAATGGCCCTGCCTCTGTGGAAGAACTTAGTTCAGACTACAAAGAAAAGGATACTACAACAGAGAAGGTTGTCACTGTATAATGGTGCTCATGGCTATGAGGAAGAATTGATAAAGAAGAAACTTCAACAGTTTTCTGGTGGATCCATCAACCTTTCCAAAGAAGACAATGGCATTGGAATACTTACTTTGAATAACCCAAAGCTAATGAATGCCTTTACAGGTATTAACTGGTTGATGGGATTGCTGGTTGGTTTTGTTTTTTCTCTTCTTCAGTTACCAATTTTGACATTTTGCCAAAAGAAGGTGAAGCACTCTGCCTTACCATGCCTTAGTTAAAAGAATAACTGTGTAAGTTTTATTCAGGTATGCAGCAAATGTCCACTGTTCTGTGTAGTAACTTTGCTATAAATGTCATAAGAATCCAAGAAATTCTCAATGACACAGAGACTGTCTTGCAGAATGTGCTTCTCCCCGTGTTGTTTAAGTGTTTGCACAATTCTGCCACTGTGCTCTTTCTTGCATCTCCTCTCATTTTGTCATCACTGCTCTGGAAATACGGAAGGCATTTTTGTGGGGATGAGAAGATGCCACCTCTCTTTTGTAGGTGATGTAGAAAGAAAGACTGAGTTTACTTCTTGGTTCTTTAGGTAAAGCCTTCCTTGTACCTTAAATTTCTGTAATTTGGTCTTTTCCACTCACCCAAACTATGGCTTCCATTTCTTCTTCGTTTGCCTTATGTCTTAAATATCAGTGACTGGTTAATTAAAGATCAGATGAACTGGGTATTCTCAGCTGTTGCAGGTCAGTGATCTATTTAATGTGCTTTTACACTGGAGAATACTTAGCTATCAAAACCAAGTGCCCTATTTTATTAATCTTGTATTATGAGAGGTTTTTGTTCTCCAAGTTGAGTATATTTCCTGTCTCTTCTTAATTGTCTAGATTATTCCAATTTATGTCACTCTCTTCAGGTGTAAGTGGCACAGGTTCAGGGTGTGGATCTGCCTGAGCTGGAGCTGTGCATAAGCCTTTACTGTAAGAATATCTTTATCTGTTAATATTTTGAAGTGGATACATTTGTGTCATCTTGCTAATTTCTTTGTTGCTGTTCTTTCTGCCCAGTTCTGACTGTTCCTTTGCTGTAAGCAAACATTTTGCAACACACTAGCAAAGTGTGCCGGTGAAGAATGTCAATCTACTGTTTCCACTAGTGATTATTAGCTGGAAGGAACCTAAGAGCAGCAGCATTAGTGGTAATGCACCTAGATGTGTCTGCATTCTCTTTTGTTTCCCTTCAGAAACTCCTGTATAAAACCAATACCTAACTTAAGAAGTTGTAGCTAAAAGATGTTAGCATAGGGACTGTCCTTCTGCTTGCCTCCCTATCTGTGTATGTGCTGTAATACAATCGTAATTACATTGTTGTTTCTTCTTTTTCTACAGATCGGTTTCTATTTTTGACTCAAAACAGGACTGTGCCATGTACACCTTTTAGACTGTGTGCTCTTAGCTTATTTGTTGTGGAAGTTGAAAGGGGCATGCGAAATGAGATGTAACAGCAAAAGGAGAGAGCAGACTGGGTTTTTCTGCTCTGTGGAGATCAGGAGTGATAAAATTAAGTTGCTTAAACCAAACTTTCCTAGCGACTTGCAAGTATGTTCTCTGTTTTCTATGTGCTTGGCAGGAGGGGCTCAGAAGTGATTGGTGGAGGTGCTGAGCAGGTGCAGCTGCCATTTAGGCAACTGATAGCTGTTCTTTCCCTATACAATGTTCTGTATAATGGTAATGTGCTGAAATCATATCACACATCTTGAGCTGAGCACCCAAAATTAGCAGATGTTTTCTCTTTGGCTCAGTTAGTTGTCTATAAAATAATCTCTTCTCTCCTTACAGGACTGCTGTGAAAATTACTTATTAATGTATGTGAATTAGGTGCTCTAGTACCAAAGAGGAGCTACAAAAACCACGGAGGAAATTAATAGCTCTGTCTTTGTTGTGGATCCTCATTAGCATATAATAAATGAGCCATGGGATCAGGCAGTTCTGTTTTACAGCAGTGTGTAGAGCCCTGTAGAGAGCTGTACTCCACTTTGCTAGGCAATAGCCACAAAAAATTGCTCTGGAAAATCTTACTGTCAGTTCAAGAGATACTGCTTCTTTGTGCTGTACACCTCTGCTAGAGACTTTGGTTTTTATGGGAGGGAGAGTAGAAGCAAAATCAGGCTGGCCCCTTCACCGCTGCAATGAACGGTGTCACATCTTAATTTATACTGATCTTAATTTCGTTTTTAACATTACTGTCTGTAAAATGCAGTTGCTGAGAAACTACCAGGAACTTAATCATTTGCCTTCAGTTGTGTATCAAATAATGCTCTTCAAGGAGCAGGATGGGATGTGCTACCCCTGAACTGCCTCAGCAGAACCTGGTTGACTTCATCAGCCAGAGCCTGTAGATACAGCCACCTCCCCATCAAACTCTGTTGATTCTGTCTCAGAGCTTCTGAATAGTGGCAGATGTGAATTTATATATCCGTGCATGCTCCCTCTAGAAGGCTGCGAGACATCATTAAACTGTTGAGGGGAATTCTATTTTCCAGGCATTTGCTTTACACAGCAGTTTTTTATCTGAAAAGAATTATGTTTATTCTAAGCTTGAGCAACTCATGAAATCAAAAGCAGAACAAAATTGTTGGCAACTTGCTAATGGGCAATATGGAGATTGTTATGCCTTTTCTTCTACTCATAACTGGAATCTGATAGCCCTCTGTTTGAAATGGTCTCTTTGGAAACAAATGCTAATAATGTCAGTTTAAGCCTGGTAGAACCAACTTCAGCAGCTCAACCTCTCACTGAACTAAACTTGAATGTAATTTAAAAGAGAAGAAAGCCAACCTGTAGGAATTAGAAAATAATGATGATAATTTTTGTTTTCTGTAATTTACTTGAAAGCATTTATTCTCAGATTATAGTTAAGATGCAAACAAATTATTATTCCAAGTAGATTTAATTCAGTAAAGAGCATGAACTTAGTGGTACCAAATACTAAAAGACCAAGACTAGCAGAACGAGGATTTGCTTTAGTATTGTGCCCTCATTGTATCAAACATCAGGAGCTATATCTGTTGCTAAAATAATAGTTCAGTGTTGTTAGGAATGGAAAAGATCCTCTCTCAGGAGGACAGGACAGGCTCTGGCCAGTGTCTCTTGTCCTCTGCTAATGCGTGTAATGGGCTCATATGGATCCTGCATTTTTTCAGTTGACTGGATTTTTGGCTTAGAATACTCTGTGGAGAGTCTCTTCAATACCTCACTGCTTTTCCTGTTAAAAGAACCACAGAGTGGTTGTGCTGTATTTGACTCTAGCAAAACTTGAATGCCAGCCTAAATACCTTTCTGTTAGGAAGACTTAAGGCAAATATGCAATAAGTGAAATCCACAGGGTTAATGCACACCTGTTTGAACAGCAGCACTTGCAGAAAAGTTGTTGAGTGTGCCATCAGGCTGGAAAAGCATTTCAAGTGAAGACTCACAAAAATATCATTCAGGCCTAGTTCTCAATATTTTCATTCCTGATTTGGATGATGAAACAGAAGGTGAGCTGCTGAAATTGTCAGATGACCCCATATTAGGAGAGCTTGCAAGATTATTTTTTGGAGTACAGGAGAGGCATTCAAAGTGATCTTGATTAGCTGCTACAAAGAGCTCAAAGGGTGAAATTCAGTGAAAGCAAATGTAATGTGCCACATACAAAAAGCATGACCAAATTATAAATAGAGAAGGGAAAGCAATTGGCAAAACTGCTGGGATTTTTTAGAGGATCATAGGATGGACTTGACAGTAGGTAAAAAAAACCCCAACCCAATGTTATTCTGGTATATAATATGTAATGTCCTCTTAATTATTGGCCCCCTCAGAAACCTTGTCAAAATGTGCTATTTCAGTGGTTGACACCAAGCCTAAGTGCTTGACTGGGTGTTCACTCTTGATGTGGTACTGGGAAGCTTACTTCATAATGAACTGTAAGAATAAAAACAGGAAGAAAACGTAAATCTCCCACAGACTGGCTGCTAATGGGAAATTTCAGAAGAGGGTAAGTCCTGCGCGTGCAGGCGTAGAGTTAAAAAAGCAACACTGCTTGCAGAGGAGAGCCCTCGAGAGTATTAATCTAAAGCACATTCCTATCTGAAGAATGTAGGCCTGTCCATCTAAATTCTTGTCAAAGAAGGGTAAAGCTGAGAGTGTCATCAACCTGTATGTACCCTGCTTTCTGAAATTAGGTTCTGTAAATGTTTTCTCTTAAGTTTATAACTGGACAGAATCATAGGCATTCAAAGGGGAAGAGCTTTAAATTAAATTAAATTTTGGTCTTTTCCAGTCACCCAAACCGGCTTCCATTTCTTCTTCATTTGCCTTTTGTCTTAAATGTCAGCACTTCATTGCTATGGAAGATGCTGCTGTCTAGGATGAGCTCTAGAAACAGGAGTTTGTAGAGTTCCATGTCCGGAAGGGTACTTAAGCAAATACGATGTTTATGATGTTTTAGGATGAACTGGATGTTTGAACAAGACATAAAAAGCTAGTTCTGTATGATGATATACTTTGTAAAGAGAGTCTTTTTAGAAAGGAATCTTTGTTAACATTGACTGGTTGTGCCTTGAGCCTGCCTTGGACATGATTCTTTGCTATTATCTGCCAATTGTTTGGACAGGGAGAAATGTCAGTAACTTCAAAATGACTAGTTGGACAGATCTGGGTGGATACATATAAATTCATGTGTCCTGAATATATGCGTTTGCAAGCAGAAATAAATCATAGATTTTTTTTGTTTGTGTTTGTTTGTCTGTTTTGTTTTGGGAGTTTTTTGAGTGTAACACAAATATCCTTCATACAGAGTATCCTTCAGAATTTTGAAAAATAAATCCTCGAAGAACAAATGTATGTCAGTGGTTGTGTGCAGGATTTAAGATGATGCTTTCCCTTGTGATTTTAAGCCCATCACTTATTAACTCTTACTTGGTTTTGCTGGGGGAAAATGTAACAAAAAACATGATGGTGATAATAATTTCTTGTTAAAAATTTTGTTTCTCTGCTCTTGTGGCAGGTACTATGATGGTAGAACTCCAGGAGAGGGTAACTGAACTGGAAAACTGGAAGGATGGCAAAGGCCTTATCATCCATGGTGCAGGAAACACCTTTTGCTCAGGATCTGATTTGAATGCTGTCAAAGAAATATCCAACTCCCAGGCAAGTATTAATACACATGAAGGTTTTGGAGAAAAGTTAGTTTTCTGAGATTCTTTTTAGACAGAGGTTTTGCACTACACTTCTGCTGCAATTTTACATGCAAGTCACAGAATGCTGTGTGAAAAAAATGCTGTCAGCCCCTTTAAGCCATGATTTAAGTGTTATTGTAAGAGATTCATAACTCTAAATTCCTACACTACTTGTTCTTTTTAGCCTTTTCTTTTAAAAATGTCATTTCAGTTTCTCACAGCAGTATATGGTGAATTTGCACGTCAAATAAGCTGTGCTTCTGTAGTTTGACCTTTAGAAGCAGATAAAAGTAATAATTTCTCATATTCTAAAGTAAAAAAAAAAAAGAAATTTAAGTAGCATGGCTGCTATTACAGAAAGGTTTCTGTTTTAGCAAAACTGTGCTTGGACCTGCATAAAATGGAAGAACAGGTGCAATTCTTGTGCTGTGCTTGAGTCAGGTGAGTCTTGCGTGTAACTATGAAGTTGAAGAGGTTAGGGTTTGATGGCAATTTTTTGCTCATGCTGCCCATTTGGACAGCTTTCACATGTGCTACAGTTCTTTCTGTGGATTAGTATGTGGACTTGGCAATGTGTGAAATAGGACTTTGTCAGCTTCCAGGGAAGGGGGTCTTCCTGTGCAGCTCTTACACCTGGTTTACAGTTGTGGTAAGTGAAATCCTGGCGTTTTTTTGTGTCCACTGCAAGTTTCAGGGTTTAACCACACAAATAAAACATTGACACTTCCAGTATGAACATCAACACAAAAACTGGTTAATCTGGTATTTCTCTTTAGTGATTTTTTTTTCTGTTGATGATACTAAATATCATAAACTCCACAATGTCTTAGATTTTATTTCTGGCCTGGTGAAATAAATAGAACAGTCCAGTTTTCAAAGGGTATAGGACACTTTGTTTCCATTCTGGAACACCACAAGAGAGATGCTTTTCTTAATACAGAAATGTCATGCTTTATACATATAAATGGATTTGGGGGGAAGTGTTCATTTGGATATTTTATAAGCACTGGTAATTTAAAAAATATAGGTGTGTATATGATTTTTTTCTAATTTTTTAAAAAATTTTAATCTGCAATTCTCAGCTTCTTTAAGCATTATACCAACAGAAAAGGAGCTGAAGCCAAGCAAGGCCAGTTCTTTTCTTATCTGCAGTCTAGGCTTTCCTTCAGAGTTCTGCATTCAGTAAATCTCAGTGATTCTGCTTCCATACATTTAGTATTCCCTCTGTATGCTTATACAAATTACTTGGAGCCACTGCAGTGGCAGAGAGGGCTCTTGCAAGGATTAGGTTCGATAACAGATATGCTGGGCAGAATGAAATGTATACGTGTTAGTTATAACTTTGTTGAGAATTCTCTGCACAGAATTTAGATCTCATGCTAGTACTGAAAGAAAAGCCTAAGAGTCACCAGAAATGCTCCAAGAATAGTTAAACATAGTTGCTTTTCCATGTCCTTTGGAGAGTTCAAACTATTTATCTTTTACTGAGAGTTTCTTTGTAATAGCTCCTAAACCATCTGTTTGGTGGGATTTAATAGTCTTTATTAAATAAAGCTTTAATAGAATATGGAATAGCATTTGCTGTTCTTTAGTCTTACAGAACTCTTCTCTTTAACTTGATGCAGATGAGAGAGTTTTATCTGGTTTCAGGTTAAGCTTTCTGTCCGCAGGCATCTCTAAGGCAAAAAAAAAATGAATAGCTTCATGCCTGAACTGGTATATCTTTCACAGTATCACAAAATATTCTGAGTTAAGAGACCCACAGGAATGATCGAGTCCAACTTTTAAGTGAATGGATTGACCCCATAACCTTGTCATTCTTAGCGCCTTGCTCGAACAACTGAGCTTTCCTTTATATTTTTTTTTCAAGGCTGCTTTAGCCTGTAGCTTTTAGTAATTGCAGAAAGCACTTTTATTTTATCCAACCAGTTGGTTGAGGGAAGACTGTATTTTTCATAATTTTCAGTACAGTTTGCTTTTCCCTGGGGCGCAGAATAGGCAGAAAAATGGCCAAGAATGCTGAAGGATTTTCGTGCCCCCTAGTGGCTCTTTGTCCTCCTCTTCCTCGGCAATCTTTTCCTCTTTCTTTGTCCACCTTCTCCCATGTTCAGTTGTTCCTAACTCTGAAGCAAACCTAGGTCCCCTGCCTGTTTTTTCTTTTCTGAGTGCTAACATTACATAACCAAATCACAGAAGGCAAATGCATGGTGGAATTGAAGTAAAAAAAAAAAAATTTCTTTCTGACTTTGTAAGCCTGGTTCCCAGAGTGAGAACCTCATTCTGGAGTGAGACTTGAAAAGCTGGCTAGCTGGAAAGCAAGAATGGCTCTTGAAACAACAGCTCAGAGGAAGAAGCACATAGGAGAATTTTGCTTTTCGTGGTCCCTGTCTAGAAGCCCTAGGACAGAGATTCCCAAGCATGAACTCTGAAGGGAGGACTTCGGAGCAGTTGGAGATGATCTGGAAATACTGTTCTATCTGTAATGAAAATGGATTTGAAGCTCTTGCAGCAATAAGAGCCAGAGTTACAGTTTTCTGCCTTATGAAGGTGACTTTCTTCTTCCCTGCCTCTCTTAGGCCCACTCCAAGCTATTAATCCTTTTCTTCCATATGTAGTGCATTTTACTGCATTTTACCTCCCTTTCTGCTTTTGAGATGTCTTCTTACTTCAAGGACAGTATTAGAGCTGAAAATATAATTATTCCACTACACTGCAGTGAACACCTCTTAGTCAGAGTATTTTATCTGAACAGTAGCCTTATTTTTCTTATCAGGAGGTTTTGAAGGGTTTATTTGCCAGGACCCAAGCAATTGTGATTTTTTTTCCCCAGAGTGTTTTCTGTGCAGGCATTTTTTCCCTGGGATACACAGCAGTCTCTCTACCACCTCAGAGAAGGAAGACTTTTTCTTTTTGTCTGTTCAGACATAAATGCGTTTTTCAAGTTGGTCTGTTCTGGAATGTATCTTTAATTACCATTTTGGATTTTGTCATGAATTGAGAAGGCCAGTTTGAATGCAAGGATTCTGCTATGATGAAGTGAAAAATTATGTTCTCTGAAGAGCTTTTGTGCAGCTTCATCCTGACAGTTGTAATATGGGAATTGTGCAAGTCTGTGTCTGTGAACTGGTACCTTGTATGTTTGTGTGGATTTTGAACTTACCTACTAAGGCAGCTATCATGAAGCTATCATTTGAATGTTCTTTAATTTGGAATGGAAATACTGCTGCTGTGCTTAGAGGGTGTAGGAGATGGCTACAGGGATAACTAAAAGCCTCTTTATAAGTCAATTATGTGCTGATATTTTCAAGCAGGCCTTTAGTGTAGTAAACCTGAATACACTGGTTCTAGTGTAGCAGTTGTCATGGCACTCACATCTGCCAGAGATCTGTGCCTGAATATCATAATGCTGATTGGCTTTGGGCAGAGTAGCTGTTGGGAATACATGACTAAATGGACAATAAATCACCTGAAATTGGCCTATTGTTATTTCAAAGTTCCATTCCAAAGATGTACTGTAGACTTAATGCATATCTTTTCTTTCTGTGAGGTATGAGTCAGAAGCTTTTAATTCAGGCAGATTCTCTAACTTGCCAACCTCTGTAAAACTGTGTTTTAGAAATCAATAAATTCCAGTAAAGAGATGCTGGGTTTGGTTTGTTTGGGTTTTTTTTCTTTATTTATTTTTTTAAAGATGTGCTGAAATTGTTACCTACTTGTTTTTTATTTCTATGGTGTCCAAACATAATTTTTGTCTTTAATCTGGGATAAATAGTATGTATGGTTCAATTAAATATGTGTATGAACATGGTGATTCTGGATCATTTAGCCCAGTTATTTGTCAAGTTCTTGGTTAATACTAGATGTCTGAGAAAGAGTGTAATAACAGGGAAGGCAGATAGATAATGATTTTGCCTCAAAATATTTTCTTAGCCCCCAGCAACTTGTGACTAAGACTTCTAGAGCTAGAGGTGTTGCCTTCTATGTAATAACCTTTTGTTGCTGTTCCTGTTGTGAGTTTATGCAGTTGTTCTTGAATTCATGTAGAGGGTGTAATGCCCTGCTGCCAAGTGTTCCACATTTTAACTACATGTTGTAGGAAGAAATATTTGTTTTGAATGTATTTTATTTGGAGCCCTTTAGTTTTTGTCCTGGATTAGAAGGAAACAATTGTATCTTTTTCTGGTTTGGTTTTTGTTGTTGTTTTGGGGGTTTTTTTAGCTGAAATGCTTTTGGCCCAAACAGTGAAAGATTAAATTGGTGAATTGTATCTTGTCTAAAACTTTGTGTATTTGTGACAGTAAAAAGTATGCAGCACACTGTGGCTTTGTACAGAATTTAAAAACTCAGATTTATGGGTGTTCAGCTTGGTGTGACGAGAGGAAACTAAGAAGAAAGATTAAAATACCACAACACAGAAATTCAATATTGCAGCTACTTTAATGGTGGCTTAATTATAACTGAAATTTATATATGTCAATTGAGGTCTGATTTTATTTTTTTTTAACCTGGTTTATACTAGGTTTTCTATTTGTGCACAGTGGGGTTGAGCTGTAATTTGGGCAACATGAGCCAAAGAGAAAAAACCCAGCTGAAGTAAATATAAAGAATACTTACTCCTGTCTACTCCATCTGTGTTTAATTGCTTCATATTAAGATCACTTAACATTTTAAATTTCCTATTCTTTGTAGGATGGGATGAATATGTGCATGTTTATGCAAAACACCTTAACCAGACTTATGAGGTAATATATTTTATTTACTTTTTTATGAAGTAATTATAAGTATCAGAATGTATTTTGGCTAACTCTTTAACAAGATGTTTAAAGTTAAATACATAGTTTTAAGAATGTAATTTTGAATCCCAGACCTTGTATTCACACATGTTAATCAGGTAGGTATTTATGGATTTAAATTAGACCTTAACATTTTGCAACTATTAGACTTTCCAGAGACTGGAACAGGAAAAAAAACCCCTAGGCTTGTATGTGTAGATAAAGGAGATACCCAGAGTTAAGGAAATCTAGGCCTTCAAATTTTCTGAAACTCGACCTCTCTAACTCAGTGGAAATTGGTAGCTCTTACATAACAAGCAGCAACAGGTTATGCAGCCTACATAGGTAACATTTATTTGATATGTTTATTTAATCTTCCCACTTCACAAGAGGAGTGTAGTCAGTTCTACCGTCTGGTACTTCTGAAAAAAACACCCTTTCCTTTAGGCTTAACTTCCCTTAAGAAATCACGTTTCTATGAAATCCATTTGTGGTGGAGTCTGTGTTTTTCTGCTCGGAGTTCTTTGAAGATGAGTACTCTTTGTTTTCAAATAATCTATATGAGAAAATGTTATGAATTAACTTTTTTTCCGTAAAGTTACCCAGGAGATTGGAGACTTATATTAGTAATCCAGTAAGGGATCCTTAGGATTGGAAGCCATTTGCATAAGCTGGTCTCCATATAATCAAAATTGATGGGGCAAAGCTAAGAGGAGGAAGATGTGTGAAGATTAATACCCCCCTCAGGTGTGTTGAGTTAGTGTATCTTTAAGCTGTGGTTCAGGGGAAGCACTGAACTGCTGTCTGGGGACATCTGTTGTAGATGGGATTAGTCTCCGTCAGAGCTAAGGCTGGCTGTGATCCTGAAAGAGGTGCCTCCAATGGATTAGAGTGTGGATGTAGCCATCTTGGACCCATACCTTCTGGTTTCTTGTAAACCACAGGAAAAATGAGATTGCCCTCTTCCAGTGGGTTCACTTGTGCCAAGTATTCTCTGAACTGTGCTACAGCTTGTAAGTGACCCTGGGCCATGAGAAAGTTTTGGTGCTTCTGTTAAAGTAGAACTAAAACCAGACATGTGGTTATGATCAGGAAGCTGACTTCTGAATGTGGTTTGTAAACTGCTCAAAAAGCTAAATGTCTCTTCATAGTAAAAGATGAAACAGCTGTATTAGTGTGCAAATTCTGTGGCTAACCAGCTGTCTTCATTTCTTAGGGAACTTGCCTTATCCTAAGTCACTGTTCATTAGTATTCATTTCACATCAGCAGTGGGGAAACATACTCTTCCTTCCCTCTGTCCTTTGAATTACCTTGAACATGATTAAATACTTTGAACATGATTAAATACAACACCAACAAAAGTAACAGATTGCTGCTTTCCTCAAAAGGTTTTGTCTGCAAAAAAAAGTTTTGTTGATGACTGAGATAGTAGTACTCTGTTTGAAGAAGCTGCTGAAGCTGTCATGGTAAATCTCATTAATTTTAGATAACCCAGCCCTTCAGTTCTTTGTGTCTCTGCTGCTTTCTGGAGTGTACTGGCTTAGAGTAGAATCTTGTGTTGCTATCCTGTCACTCCTTGCAGGTAGTCTTTTTAGGTATAATTTATAGCAGGTATTTTTCATAATATGTGTTTTTCAGTAGTTGATATTTATTTTGATTCCATTTGATATATCTGTCTTGCTGTTGCATTTTGGGATTCTGTATCAATTATGCAATAGTAATTTTGACGTAAGTGGAGTTGGTATTGTGCTGCTTGCCCACAAAGGTGTAGTTATTTGAATAAATTGGAACAGTATATTTTTCTCAACTTTTGCTGTAGAGATGGTTTGGTTGAATTGTTTTGTAAATTCTGAACAGCTAAAAGCATGAATTTTGCTTACTAAAGTCTCTTGTATAGGTTGCCTTTGATCAGTGTTGCACTAGTTCAAGGAAAAGCTTTTGGAGGAGGAGCAGAACTTACCACAGCCTGTGATTTCAGGTAAGGCTAACAAGTTGTGTAGCTGTTATGTTGGGTCAGCGATTTAATGATTGTCCAAATGAAATGTGGGAAGCTGGAGGTACCACTTCTACCAGGAGTCACGTTCTGGGTTCCGAGGCATTTGCAACTACATTTTGTCATCAGACTTCACAGGAAAAAAAAAAGTTGTGGTTTCTGCCAGGTTATGTGGTTTGGATCACCATGTAAAACAAGAGCAGTAAGGAGCTTTAGGAACTGACTGTGTTACACACCAAGTGGGTTCAACTCACCCCTGAGTGGGGGTAGGAGGGCTGCAAATTTGTATATCTCCCTGTGTCTCTTTATGTGAGTGTCGTAAGTCAAAATAAATAAATGAATATCGTCATTACTCTTGTATTTCTTGTTCTGGGTTTATTATTTGTAACATCATTTTGTGCTGCACAGTTGTTGAATCAAGAGTTTGAGGTGCAGAGGAAAACAAAAGAGGTTTTGTCCCTGTTTTTTTTTTCCATGCAGGTGCAGGGATTTGCTAGCATGAAACAACTGGGAAAAAAAAGGGCTTTAATTAAAGAGGCAGAACAGGAAGGAGAAGAAACAAAAGTAATAAAATGTCACTTTATATAAACCATTGCTAACGTGCAAACAGCCTACAGATGTAACAGGATAAGCACAGTGGGCAGCATCTCTGAAAATGAGGAGCTTTTAGAGAAGTTTTTATCTAAGAAAAGGAAATGTGCTCTTGAAGAGAGCCTTAGTGCCTGAAGTGAGAAAGGAATTGCCCCAAACAAGGTGAAAGAAGGTACACTCAAAAGTAAAGAAAACTAGAATATTACAGTGCCGTTCCAGGTATCAGGAGCAGGCTTTGGCCAGAGGAGATGGTATCTGCATTGTCTGAGCCACTTGGAAGCAGTCTTCCTGTGCTTTGAAAGTAGATGTGGCTGGATCTCTCTTCCTATCTGCTCAGCACACAGTGAGCTGAAACCTCAGCTGTGATGTGAGTCCAGGCTGTGTTGCAAATGCCTGGGAAACAGCAGAGAGGCTGTTTTTGACAGCTGCAGTGCTGGCAGGAGAATGCACCTGGGAGACTCAGCAGACCTTTCTCTGTCTGTGAGCCTGTCGACAGAAAGTGTTTCTTTTTATCTCTAAATAGGAGTTTAGGGAATGGGAATATAATGAAATGGAAATCTTTTGGCTTTCTAAAATATGTAGTCTCTACTTACACTCCAGCTATGCTGTTTTGACATGCTGTGTAATTACAGGCATTGTCAAGTAGCTCTTATTTGCATGAATTGAGCAGCTGCAATTCCTCTCATGCACTGCCATAATTTTCATAATAACTACAGCTGTTGATCCATCTTCCATTACTTTCTACACACCCATCCAGTGCAACTAAATAACGGCAATTCAGGAGCAGAAAATGGGACTTAATTAATAACAGCAACAAGACAGAGAAACATACTCTGTGCTGTTATTGCTCTTGAATTTGAGAATTTTAGTACTGTTGGACAAAATCCTGGGGTTTTTTGGAGGACTGTAAGTAGATATTAGTGGAACAGGTATTCTGTCCTCAGTCACTAGATAACAAAAGATGAACTTGAGACAGAAATCAGAGATTTGTTTTCTTCCTCAAATTTGGACATTTTTTTTAAACCAAATTGAGTTTGTTGTGGCTGATTTTAATTCTAGATTTTCAAATACAGTTCTGTTTTTACAGTCTGTTTAAACTACCAAACTGCTTGGTTTTGGCCTGAAATATTTTCTTATTTTTATCTCTGCCGCTTTGTACTACATTAACTATACTGATATTGTTGAAGCAACTCACTTTAACCAAAATGACCTAGGTACCTCCTCTGAAATGTGCACAGGCAGCATGCTGCACATTTCTACTAAAGTACAGGTGTGGATAGATCCAATTCTAAAATAGCTGCGGTGGTTTAAGATATTACTGATACATTCTTCCTGTAGCAGTTCTTGTGGCTAATTGTCTCACTCTGTTTTAAGTTGGCTCGTTTTAAATTGGATTTGGGAGGGCTTGTGTGAACTTTGGCACATTTATTACTGACATAAGGATAGTAATGAAAAGTGAAAGCATCTTAGGTCAGTCCACCTTTAATCTGGAGGAAGAGGTCTTCTCAAAACATCTTCTTCAATCTTAGCTGCTTTATGTGTTGTTGGAGTATGACTCTCCAGAAAAGCAGCATCCTTATAAAGATCATAAACATGTTAGTAGGGGAAAAAAAAAAAGAGACCAGTAAAGACAAAAGCAAGGTAATTAATTTCCTTTCAGAGTTTTTCTGATATGAAACTTGGAAAGATAAAGCTTCTGACACTATAGTTATTTATCTCAATTATTACTGCAAAACTGAGTAACGTAGAAGTGTGCAAGTATGAAATGTGTTCAGACAGCTGAGCATTTTAGTACCATTTTTAAGAAATACTTTTTTCAGTGTGCCACAGTTGAGCCTGTGAAGATGGCTCATGGTTTCTGCTGTCAAATGTTAATGTATTTTACAGCTCTGCATGACACTGCACCCATTTCAGTGAGGTGCAGAAGTGAATGTGATGTTGGATTTAGTGATGCAGTTTTACAAATAATTGAAGTACCTGCATTGTGTTCCTATATGCAGAAACTTGAAGTGTGTCTTACACAATGTGTGAAGGTAAGGAGAACAGATCTGGTGGGATTGGTTGAGGAATTTGGACAGGAAGACAGGAATGGTAGTGGATTGGTGGGCACTAAGCTGACAGATATGGGGAAGAGACAGTTGGTAATGAATCCATTTGTGTGATTAGCAGGTCACAATAATCTCTTGAGTTCAGTCATTGCAGTGCACTACCAACAAATAGCCAGAATAACTAACTTGGAGTTCTGAGCTGTCTTGTCTTCTATTTCATGTTGGTGCTTTTGAGAAATCTCACTGGGGCAATGTCTGCGTAGGTCTTTTACACGCATCTACAATTTTGAAAATTTGGTCCTACATCGCTTGGCAAGTGGACTTCCATTGTATCTGAGTGCTTCTGAGACACAGAGTCTCTTTCCTGCTACCCCATTTTCCCTCTGTAATGCTGCTGCAGTCCAAGTAAAGGCGTGTCCCTGCCATGGCAATCAAATTTAAAAGGTAATGTTTTGAGGCAGGGGACAAGGGTGCTGAGATAGAAAACTGCCCATTTCTCATACCACTGATCTCAGAATGGGCTCGTAGGTAGAGACAATTTCCTTTTC
The DNA here is from genome assembly GCA_013400235.1 of Oriolus oriolus. Taxonomy (NCBI): domain Eukaryota; kingdom Metazoa; phylum Chordata; class Aves; order Passeriformes; family Corvidae; genus Oriolus; species Oriolus oriolus. The sequence continues at coordinate 1,338,204 of VXBT01009933.1, read as the reverse complement.
TTCTTTAGAAAATAAATTAATGAACTGTAATTTCTTCAGCTGTAGTTCATGTTGCACAGTTAAATTGCAAAGGGCCGGTTTCATTACTGTTGTAAGTGCTGAGTAAACTATTAGCTTATGCTAGTAATACTGCATTTATCAAATTGGCCTTCCTTCATTTTAGTGGTGTGTTTTCTATATTTTTGTGAAATATGTAGGCATGCTTAGTATTACGTTTTAAGGTGTTAAATGTGTTCCATGAAACACTTAATAAGAGATACAGTGAAATGAAATGTTATTAAATAACTTTTGGTGTTTGTGTTCCTGTGATAATTTATGTTTATTTACTTTGACAAGATGTATTTAGTTCATTAAATGTGATTTATAGGAAATCAAAGGAGCAGAAGATAATCTAACCACTGCATAGATGTAGGTCCCCTATGACTAACTTTTCAGTTGTTTCACCTTTCAAAAAGAAGTGGAGGTGCTGCCTTAACCTAAGGCATCAGAGGAAGCTGTAAAGACTTTAGTATTCTACAGTAAACTTTTTCAAAAATAGATTTCAGAACATCAGAGCACAACACATGAGCTTCTTTGGAAATATTTCGCTCTATACAAGGATTTGGGCTTTTAATTTTATCAGGAGGAGCATTTAGGTGCATGGGATGCAGCTGTTTGAAATAAGGGTGCCTCAGTACATAGTAGCATTTTTCGTTGGGCAGAGCCTGATAGGAATGCAGCAGGGTGGGGTTCACATACTCATGAGTTCTTGCAGAGTCCAGGCTCACAAAGCACTTTTCATTCATGTGACTGTAACATTGCTACATGTCGTCAGAGAAGAATCAGTAACCAAATCTGAGAGTGGGTTCTCTGTAGAAGCCTAAAAGATAAGGGACTAAAATGTGTATGTTTCAAATGCTAATAGCTGGATAGCCATGGAGCCAGCCAAGGATTGTTGGTAATAACACACTGTGAGAAAGAACAGGATGTGGGTGGAGAAGGGGGCCATATGGAGAGAGAGCAGCACTTTTCTGGGACAAATGTCCTTGTTCTGCTGCCTGGAGATAAGCACAACACAGTACAGAGCAAGTGCAGGAATGAGGTTGAGAAGCGGGCATGCACTGTAGTGGGAGATTAAGATCATCAAAGACCCCTGAAGCCTCCAACCCATTTCCAGAAAGGTCTAGAAGAAAGGACTGTGCATGATAAATTATTTTCATAGAAAGTGAGAAGCTTACCTCCAGGACAGGGTAAACATATCTATAAAAAGGTATCCCCACAAAGGCTGGGCGTGTGTGCACCCAAGGACCCTGGATACTCCAGCTCCATCAACACTGCAGCCAGGACTGATCTCTCTTTTATTCTCTTTCTTCCTTTCTTTCTCTTTCTTTAATTCATCTCTCTCTCTCTGTTCCCTTTCACCCTACCCATTATCCAAAATCCACTGCTGTGTGCTTATACTGGGAGGTCAGGGACTAGAATAACAATGTCCATGCTAAATGTGTAAATTAATAATAAAACTCTATGAGCTTTTGCAGACCCTGCAACTTTTGCCATTTCTATTGATCACGAGCATCTATGAATCTTGGGTTCTCCCTTCTCCTTACAGGTGGGACACCACATTCTCACAGCTTCAAGTGCTTGCTATGTGGTGTAGATCACTTTTATAAACTATATAGAAACTTGGTCTCATATATATATATGTGTGTGTGTGTGTGTATGTGTGTATATTTAAAATCTCCTGCAAATCAGTTGGCAGTTTTAGAATTCCAGTGCAATCCTACATCACTCCACATTTTTAGAGCCCTGGGGGGTTTGTTACTACAAGTTTCTGGTTATGATTTTAAAAATCTCACATTGTCTGCCTTTAAAAAGGCTGTTCTTATTTTTGACATGGTACGTTTGACATCTGGTTAAGTAAGCACTGCTAGAAATGGGCTCAAGAGCTTGTGTTATTTACCGTGTATTTATGAACTGGTATTGGGGGTTTTTTACCAGTTTTGATTTGGGATTGAATTTTGTGTGTTTACCGTCTTTCAGGCAGAGGATTTTTAGATGTAGTCTACAATTCAAATTTACCACTGTTTGATTTTAGTAGAAATTCAAATAACATCTACAAAGCATGAATTTGAGTAGGTGTTTTCTTTCTGAAGTTGTCTTTTGCAGGGATTTACTTCGTTCTAGGTTGTTTAGTTTGTTTTGGGTTTTTTTCCTTTGGGAGGCCAAAACATCTTATCCTGGGTAAATGAAATTTTCCTTATCATCATGTGTCTATGTTTTAGACCACTTGTACCATGCAATTGTACATCCTTTCTTTTGAACAATCCTGTCTGCAGCTGATAAAATGTGCTGCGTGATAATAATAAACAGAGATAGTCCAGATAATGGAAAACTTAGATAAGGCAGATTTTAGAGGATGCAGGTCTGGACCTATTCTGATACTTGCCGATACACTGAGCTGTTGTTCCAGTGTAGAGGAGCATTTAAGATTCAAAGAGAATTTGAGAAAAAGAGTACAAATGCACTGGAACTGTCCATTATGCTTGCATCTTCAAAGTGACTAATTCCAAGTTTAGATAAACTGGTATTTGAGGTATTTGAGTTTGATGCATCGTTGCTGATCTTCACTACTAATTTTTTTTTTTGATATATGTATATGTTTATTATCAGATAGCTCCAGAAGTTGGTTAATATGAAGTGTGAGAAGCACTTGTATATTCCAGTCTGCTGGTTTTGAGGTGAGGTTATACCTAGCTGTGGCTTCATGAGGACAGACTGCCTGAACAGCTTCCTTGGATATGGGAGGAGGGTGTCCCTGTTGCATATTCCCAGCTCATTTCTTACCTCTGATTTGCCAAGCAGCAGTGAAGATGTGTGTATGAGTCAATTATCTCACTAAAAAGCAACAGAAAACCTGGGGTTTTCCTGTTTTTACAGTTAACTAGAGCGGCTTGTAAGGGAATATAATGTTGCCTAGAGCCAGTGTAAAGGAGGAGCTAAGTCTTTAGGAGATGGCAAAGAACTGGAGGGGGTGAGAATACAATCTACACCTTTTGGCTCTAAGGAGATGTTAGATACCCTCAGTTTCCCCTGGAGCCACAGCTTCCAACTGCCTAACTTTGCTCAGCTTTGATCAGCTTCCAGAGAATGTCTTCCTGAGTCCCTGTTAGCTTTTTTGTTTTGCAACCCTGTCGTGTGCTATTGAAGGACTATGAAAAGAGCTCTTCCTCTCTTTAGCACTCCAAGTAGCAATATAGTTAACACTGTAGATCTCTGAAGGGTGATCGTCCACATCAGGGTTACTGTTCACTGAAATACCAGATGTTCCCAAAATGCCTCAGTTTCCCTGGGTGTAAGCAAGCATTGTGTCTCAACCTACTTTCACTGTAAACATTGCCTTCAAAATTGAAACTTCCAGTCTTCCTCTTCAGCCCTCAGTTTTATTTTTGTCTTTGATCCAAAGCAACCCAAGGTCTTAGTGAAGATGTGGAGCCCTGCAGGCTGGAGGACCTCTGTGTTCCTCTTCCTTCCAGATTTATGCAAAATTGTGTGAAACAAGACTGCAAACTGTTTGAACTTGTTAAGCTTGTTGGCTTCAGCTTCCTGCTTCCTGGATTCTGTAGTCAGTAAGAAATTAATTACTATGCTGTGGCTCAGCAGTCTCAGGAAGAATAAATCAAATTGTAAATTCTTATGTTAAATAGATTCCTATTGTGCATAAACTGCTGTGTGTATAAGGACTTCTGCTGTATCCATGGTCTGTTACTAGGTGTTATCTTCCAGTCCTGTTTTGTGTGCTGATGATTCATATTCGTAAACAAAAACCAAATATATAGACTGAAAAAAGCCCAATAATTTAAATTAGCATGGATTTGTGTGTGTGTGAAAGAGACAAAGATAGTAAATAAAAAGATAGCAGCGGAAATTATGCTTTTGGTGATAATTGGTCACATTCTTAGGCATATTTATGGGGGATCTGTTACAGTTTGCTGAAAATGTGCCTGCATCTTGTCCAGGTAGTCTGAACACGACATCAGTGATCTGAAGTTGGTTTGAGATTCCCGTCAGTATAACTAATATTCTGTATTAAAAAGTAAAGAGGAGAAGCAGCAGGTTACTGGTTCAATGTAGAGTTGTAATGTGAAAGTATCTATCCCATTTATGCCTTTTTTAGTTATATCATC